>JAOPUD010000055.1:16660988-16692170 GCA_027122715.1 Trisopterus minutus
CACACACACACACACACACACACACACACACACACACACACACACACACACACACACACACACACACACACACGGTGTTATACAGAGCCTGGCTCCTAGAGGCCCTCATAACCAGGGTACTAGGATGTTCTATTGGGCTGCAGGGGCCCTCATGACTTAGGTACTAGTATGCATACCTGGATCCGGGGGGCACTCATGACCAGAGGACTAGTATGCTTAACTGGATCCCAGGGGCCCTGATCCTTAACTAGCTTCGAGGGGCCCAAATAACCAGAGTACTAAAAAATTTAACAGGCCCCTCAGGGGCTGTCATGACCTCAGAATCATATTGGTAGATTATACTGAGCCTCATTTGGCATAATACATGTGTGTGCGTGTGTGGGTCCCATTACACACAACTATATATAATAATGGAAGCTCTTCCAAGAACATCAAGTGACTTGTGTACATCTTGTTCAAGCAATTCTGATAACATAACTGTGTCCTATTATGCTCTTGTATACCACTAGTAAAAAAACATTGTGCTCGTAATTTCCTTACACTCAATCCATCTTGTTTTTAACTAGGCCATGTTGCACGTATATACTTTTTTGTAGCTACTGTAGTTCAGCAACTGAGTGTATGTTTTCATTGTTCTCAGCTTCACTTGGCAGTCACTTTGGATAAAGGTGTCAGCCAAATAATTAAATGCAATACATTTGTGTAACGTCTGTGTGTGTAGCTGTAGTGAATCTCTGATCTCTCCAGCAGAAAGTACACATCCCCATGGTAATGTCTGCTTCCTGTGGGCTGGTATTATGGGATGCACTGGCAAACAGATGGAGACGTGTGGACATTGGATGTTTCTCTAGGGACAATGGATCTTGCACACTGAGTGATGTGGAGGTCTGGTGCCTAGATGAGACATTCCACAGTAAATTGCATCAATGAAAGACAGTCTGTCTGTCTGGTGATCTCTGTCTGAGTTCAGCTGAGCCTGGACCAGGCTGTTACCTGCTAGAGGAGGGAGAGAGGGAGGGATGGAGGGAGGGGCCAGTGTTTGTGTTTTCTAATGGCTCCATGCCGCAATCATAACCGGGATATTTAACGCTCCTGGTCTATGAATATACAGCATGCCCCTGTCACAGTACTTCTCTTTTCTATGATCTGCTAAGGCTACTAGTGGCAACTTCTGGAGATCAGTAGAATACCATAATGACAGGCTACCAGTATTGTTGTTTACTAGACAGCCAACCCCTGCTGTCCCGTGTGAAGTCCCGGGCTGCAGGACACAGGCTTCAACTGACTGGTTCAACTTCTCAGGATGGACAACTTTTTACATTCAGCTAGACTCTCAGGACCAAGCTGGTTCCGAATCTTCAAGTGTAGGTCCGGCCGGTCTGACGGCTAACCGGATAGCAACACTAGCTCTTTAAGGACCCCACTTCTTCCAGTAGTCCTGACGGGCTGATTCGTGGACAAGTGGGGGACTAAGGACTCACAAATATGTCACGTTTAATCACCAAATAAACTTAAATTAGTTATTTAAGTCCCAAGTTGGTCCTGGTGGCATCCCCCCCGAACTCCTCACCAGGCCTCCCGTCAAACACCGGGACCTACTACTCGTGCCCCCCGCCCACGACTTCTGGGAGCCAGGGCGGGGTTGACCCGGCCCATCCCCGCGGCCGAACCCCGGCTCGGACTCACCGGCCCTGGTTGTGTCTGTGAGGTCGTGGTTGGCGGCGCTCCGGGGGAACTCCTTCAGCTTCCTGCCGCTCAGGTTCAGGGCACCGGTGGCCGAGGCTTCGTCCAACGCCCGGTCCAGGGACCTGTTCCACGACGACGCCGGAGCCGACCCTCCGTTATTCCCGACCAAAACACTCCCGGGGACGCAAAATCCGGGTCCGGTAGACTCCGCAGACCCCAGTAGAACCGAAGCGGCCATTACACACTAGGCTAGTTAGCTGCTAACTGCTAGCACTCCCAAACTGTCCAGGAGAAGTTTGGCGCATGCGCACAATAGGGGGGTAGACTTGTGGTTGTGATGATGAAGACGATTCAGATTTAGATTCAGATTCATTATTGATACTGGGGAAACATTTTCGTTACAATTGCACTGCTCATGATAAAGAGTATAGGGAATACTTAATACAATCAATTCATGTACAACATGTATGACATTTAAAGCAAATAAAGTATAAAAACGACAATTACATTTTCTCAATAGTTTCAATGAACCATGTTTTCAAAGGACAAGACGTTCATTTCAAAAGCAAACCAATTCAACTATTTCTTAAGCAAGGCTGTTTTTAAACCACAAACTACGTTTCCCATCATACACCAGCTCCGCATGCGCAGAGTCTCTGCAGGAGGACCGGTGTATCATGGCGACCTACGTGGACATCCTGAAGAGCGAGTTTCCCCAAATCGACCAAGAAGTGTTCAATTACATCAAAGGTATGAGCCACACGGACCACGGATCCATTATCTATAAGATCCCGTCTGTAAATCGGATTGTATAAATGACTTTAATCCCATTTGTTAGCCCCGTTGAACCACGTGAAGTCGGGACGGTTTTTAACGTGGGTTCCGGCTAAACTGAGACAGGCTCGGCTGGTCAGCCACGGTAGAGAGGGTCCGGAAACACGATATGACTCAATGGTGCGATAGCTAGCCTCTAATTCATGTGAAGCCTAAAGCCATATGCGAGTCCCAAGCGTTGACACCAGAGATACAAGACAAATCTGAATGAACGGTCATATTCTGGTGCGGTGACGTAATAGTACCGGAAGTTGAGAGTTAGGGGAAGCCTACCCACCAATCAGGTTGCTCATCCAATTTAACCAACAGTGACCAATTGGGTTGAAAAATGCGTACACACGTGGAAATGCATGTGTAAGTCCTACAGGAGAAAGGTGGTAATCTATCTCCAAACACCAAGACACGACACTATTCGGTGTCTGTCAGATATCCATCTTCTGTGTTATGCATTTAAGGGTGTGGTGCTTCACGACTGGGCGCAACTTCTTAAGATCTGCTACTCCCTTACCACCTAGTACATGTTTGTGGTTAGCAGGCGGCAAAGTACAGAGTAGTAGAACCATAAGATGTAAATAATCATGCACTAAATAGTTTGTTCACAAATAGTGTTATAGGCTGATAAGATACCTTGGTTTGGCTCATTGTTCAAATATTCCAAAGGGACCGAATATTAATGTAATATAAACGTTAGACATGCTAACATGTTTCTTCCATACACTTCCAAAACAAGAACCTGCCACAAGTAGTCCAAACCCATAGATCCTACCAGTCCAGTAGTACTGGACTGGTCTGCTGTCAAGTCAGGCTGGGGAAACAGCTAGCTAGCTTTATAACTCATGCTGTTACCCAAGTAGCAGCATGTGTGGGAAGTTAGTTAGTGGGTTAATGAAGAAGTGTTAATGAAGAAAATAATGGATGTATCCATATAAATATGGACTGTATCATCAATTCTTAGCTGAAATGTGTATGATTCAACCCTCGCAGTAAGTACGAAACTACTCCCTCCACTCTAACTGGCTGTGCAACTGGGTGATGTGAACTAGCATAGCTCGGTCAGCTGGGTGGTGTGAGTGGGAGGAGCTTGGAGCGTTTTTTTTTTTTAAACAAACAGATGTACGGGCTGGGCAGCTTTTTTTTATTTTTGTAGAATTGATCAGTTAGGGTTAGGATGTGATTTTATTGATACCATTGTTGAAATAACTATCACTTAGAATTGACTACCCATATGTCCAGGTAATATTAAGCTACAAGTTAGTTTTTAATGATACACATTGCAACTTTGGGATAAGTAGTAAAACGCTAACTTTCAGTCATATTTGTGTCTGTGTTTCAGGTGTTTTAGACTGCGGAGGGGCAGACTTTGAGGATGATGACGAGGTCTTCGAGGCTATTGGTGGAGTACTGCAGGAAGTGTCCGCTGACTGCAAGAATGAAGAGGACATCAGAGACATCTGCCTCCAGATGTTCAACACTCTTACACTGTAAGTTAAACCAGATCAACACCCTCACACTGCACGGTAAACCAGTTCCACCCCGCCACACTGTCAATTAAACCACTTCAACACCCTCACACTTTGTTAAACCAGTTCATCACCCTCACACTGTAAACCAGTTTAATACCCTCACACTGTTGGTTAAACCAGTTCAACACCCTAACACTGTTAAAACACCTATTAAAAGATGTTGACGTGGTGTGACTCCAGAACCGTGTTGATGTGGTGTGACATCAGAACTCTGTTGATGTGGTGTGACTCCAGAAGCTATTTGATGTGGTGTGACTCCAGAGGCGAGTTGATTTGGTGTTACGCCCTAACCCTGTTGATGTGGTGTGACGCCAGAAACCTGTTGATTTGGTACGACTCTGGTTTGCAGGCAGAACGGCCATGGATCCCAGAAGCAGCTTCTGCTAGATGCTCCCGTGCAGCTGTCGCAAATGTCAGCCGAATGTGGTAAGAAAACCCCTGGAGTAACCATAGCAACCTACCATGTGTTCACGCTGTGCCAGTAGTGTGGTAACCATAGCAACCTATTGTGTCCCCATGGTTTCAGTCCGGTTGTAACCATAGTTACCCAACATGTCTCTATGCCCTGTCAGTAACATAGCAACCATTGTAACTATTTTGTGAAACAAAAGTCTCCTAATGGATTAATTTGGGATTAGTGATTTAAAAAATCCTTACGGCGCAGTCTGACATTTCTTCCCCTCCTCCATTCTGTTTCTCCTCCTCAGTGACGACGACTAACGATGTTCAGGGCATCTGGATGTTGAAGAGATCACAGAACACGGTATGTGTCCATGGCATATAATTGTGTGTGTGTGTTTTCAATATATTCATGTATGTATCATAATTTAAGTGCTGTAGGTAAGATCAGAGAGTTGTAAAAAGAGATCTGAAGAGAATGAGCTCTGAAAGTAAACAGCCAGAGAAACCCCCTCCTACTCAGCTTGCTACGTCCCCACGTTCCTCCACCATTGAAAAGTGTTCCATTTCACACACCAATCAGAGAAGGGAGGCCCTGATTGGTCAGAAATTAGCCAGGTGCTCTGTGAAATCTAAATGTTGTAATACAGAGGCCAGCGAAGTCAATCAGCACAGATATCTCACAGCACATACAACTCACTAATAGTTGACGGGTGACCTTTGTAAGAAATTTGGACACAAATAACAGCTCTTAAATTTTACCCCAATGAACCCAGTTTTTAGCAGGAGAAATACTGGCTATGTGTTTGAAAAAAAATGCGATCTGACCATTCGTTAGTCGTAAAGGTTTGACAAAAAACGTACCCATTGGGTTCCCTAGGATCAGGGGTGAGGGGCGTGGTTAAACGTTGTCAGCACAAATGTCACACTGGCTTGACCTGGCTTGACCTGGGGAGCAGAGCAAATATAGAACCGGCCTGGAATATTGTTTTTAGCCACAAAGAGCAGCCGTCTTGTCTTTTATTGATAATTTCCCTTGTTTAAAGCCTTTACTTTTTTTTTTAAACAAACACAGAAATGGGTGTCAAATGGATCTGTTTTCATCTGTAAAAGGTGATTTGGGGTTAATTATCGAAAGGACATAATTACTCATTCATTAAACTTTTGAACTATAATCTATATTGAACTTGCAGAATCTACAATGTTATTATTAACACGTGTGTATATATATATATATATATATACACTTAACAACAATTGATGTTAGAAAGCATATGATATCTAATATATTATTACCTATTAACTAAGGCTTACTACAAGGACCTTAATATAAAACATTACCGTTTACCCTTTAAGTGTTTTTTTTGCATTCTTGTGTTATATTGTGTGAGTAATATTGTGTGTTATATGAAAGACAAGTGTGTGTAATATGGATGTGTGTTGCATGAATGTGCTCCAGACAGTGGATGCCAAGAAACTCGAGAAGGCTGAAGCAAAGCTGAAAGCTAAACACGTCAGACGCAACGACAAGGATGGACAGAAGACGAGCACACCCCTGTACGTACCCCAAACTTTATCACTAGATCTATGTCTGTTGCACCTAGATTTATATCAAGACTCAAGACTCTCAAGACTTAATTTAACCGTGAGCTATATCTATGTCTGTTTCACCAAGACCTACAAGGGTAAATCGGACCCATGTATATACATAATGTTTGCCATGTGACATCATGATACCTGACACATGTATTAACATAATGTATGTGTTGTGACTCCTCCCCCAGAGTGCTGGAGGAGGCCTCAGCTAGCCAGGCCAGCAATAAAAAGGACACCAGAATCGACCTGTCAGGACGGAACCGCAGCTATGACATACGCATTGAGAACTTTGACGTTTCCTTTGGGGAAAGGTGAGACTCCACCCTCACTCTGTGATGAAACACACCTCACTCTCCGACTAAACGCCTCACCCCTTAACTACACACATTGTGTTGAGGTGTGTATAATACGTTGTGTATCTGCAGGTCTCTGCTCCAGGGGGCGGAGGTGATGCTGGCAGCGGGCCGGCGTTACGGTCTGATTGGTCGGAACGGTCTGGGGAAGACCACCCTGCTGAAGATGCTGGCCAGTCGCAGCCTGCGCGTCCCCGCCCACATCACCATCCTGCACGTGGAGCAGGAGGTGGACGGCGACGACACGGTGGCGCTGCAGAGCGTCCTGGAGAGCGACACGTTGAGGGAGGGGCTGCTGCTGCAGGAGCGTCAGCTCAACGCACGCATCGCCGCGGGAACGTAAGTACCGGTCGCTAAGCGATGTTCGCTAACGGGAGAACTGGTTGCCAAAGGACGCACGGGAACATGAGTCCTGGTTACTTCGGGATGTGTGGTTGTAAATATGGGATTTGTTGTTCTTATTATGGGATGTGTGGTGGTAACTGGGATGTGGTTGTTATTATGGGATGTGTGTGCAGGGCTGATGGAGCAGCGAGTGTCCGTCTGTCGGAGATCTACGCCCAGCTGGAGGAGATGGAAGCGGACAAAGCACCCGCAAAGTACTGATCTTTGATATGCTACCGTAATCTACAGTGATGTTTATTATTCTACAATACCACACCTTTCCACCACTAAAGGTTGTTGGCTGATTTAACTTTCTCTCACTCTGTCCACTTAGAGCATCTGTCATCCTAGCTGGTCTTGGCTTCTCTGCTCAAATGCAAGCGCAAACTACCAGGTAAGTCCCACCCCAAACGTGTGTGTGTGTGTGTGTGTGTGTGTGTGTGTGTGTGTTCTCTCCATGCTAACTGTGTTTCCCTGCAGGGAGTTCTCCGGAGGCTGGAGGATGAGGCTAGCGTTGGCCAGAGCTTTGTTTGCAAAGTGAGTCTCTCATCATTCTTAACACATCCTCCTACAGACCCAGCAGTAAGGAGGCTTGTCCCAGCTACATCATCATTAGGGCTGAGCGATTTGGGAAAATAATCCAATTGAGATTATTTTGACCAGTATTGTGATAAATTCCTTATGTTCTGTATTATTCACTAATCTAGCAATTAATCATTCTATAGTATGACCAACACAACATTGGAAGCAGTCAACGTATAAACTGCTCTTTCCTTCCGGCCAGGCCTATGGGTTCAGATTAATTAATGCATGAATTGACTAAATAAATAATTGATCTTTATTTAACTATTGAATTGGAAAATAAAAATGTTTTTGTCATTTTTAATTTCAACCACGATTATTCTATTCTATTACATCGCGATGCGGTTCAAATTTGATAAATCGTTCAGCCCTAATTAACACTACTGCATTTCTGTTTCTGTTTCTGTCTTACCCCATGCTAGCGCTAATGCTTCCACATGTTGTGTCTCTTTCATACCCCGTGCTAACGCTAATGCTATTTAATGTCTGTTTCAGGCCGGACCTCCTCTTACTCGATGGTAAGTTTTAACCCCTTGGTCATCTCTTTATGTATTTTATACCTGAGATATATGTACAGGAACAGCATGTGTGTGTATGTGGTGTAGTCACAGACATGTTGTGTTTCAGAGCCCACCAACATGTTGGATGTACGAGCCATACTGTGGCTGGAAAACTACCTCCAGGTAACACACCCTGTGGTATTTTGTCTAACTTCTGGTATGAATGTTGTGGTCTACTGTATAACTCCTGGTATGAATGTTGTGGTCTACTGTATAACTACTGGTATCAATGTTGTGGTCTACTGTAAAACTCCTGGTATGATTCTGTAACTGCTGGTGTGAATTTGTCTCAGTACAACATCTGACTTGTGCTCCTCAGACGTGGCAGTCCACCATCTTGGTGGTGTCCCACGACCGTAACTTCCTCAACGCCGTGGTAACGGACATCATCCACCTGCACACCCAGAGGCTGGACAGTTACCGGGGCGACTACGAGAACTTTGTCAAGACCAAAGAAGACAGACTTAAAAACCAGCAGAGGGAATATGACGCTCAGTTTCAATACAGAGAGCATATCCAGGTATTACACCATCCCTACCTCTCTACTGTATATAGTTACAATACAGAGAGCATATCCAGGTATAACACCATCCCTACCTCTCTACTGTATATAGTTACAATACAGACGACGTATCCAGGTATTACACTGTCCCTACCTCTCTACTGTATATAGTTACAATACAGACGACGTATCCAGGTATTACACCATCCCTACCTTTTCTAGTGTATCTATAGTCAGGTTACAGTGGTAAGTAGCGTTGTGTTTGTGTCATTTTGTGAAATGTTTTTTTTTTTCAGGTGTTCATCGATAGATTCCGATATAATGCCAACAGAGCTGCTCAGGTGCAGAGCAAACTTAAATTGCTGGAAAAACTGTAAGTACAAAATACCCTCAACTGAACTACAAACAACTGATTCACACCCTTGAACTACACACACATGAACTACACATACATGAACTGCACACACCTGAACTAGACTCACCGGAACTACACACACCGGAACTACGCACACACACACCTACTCTCACACCTGAACTACACACACCAGAATTACACCCCTGAACAACAACCACCTTAACAACATACACCTTAACTTAACACATATTACCTGCGCACCTGCCTGATCCCTGTTGCTAGCTGGCCCTTCTGTTCTGTCAGAATAAAA
Source organism: Trisopterus minutus (assembly GCA_027122715.1). NCBI lineage: Eukaryota > Metazoa > Chordata > Actinopteri > Gadiformes > Gadidae > Trisopterus > Trisopterus minutus. Next base: position 16,670,073 of record JAOPUD010000055.1, read on the forward strand.
TGTGTGTTTTCTGTGTGTGTGTATTCAGACCGCCGCTGAAGCCTCTAGAGAAGGAGACCGAGGTGTCATTGAGGTAATTGGCCTTGGTCAAACCCACATCATACCAAGCTTCTCTAGTCGTGTGTACCTGTAGGTGTATCTGCGAGGGCTATCTGCCGATGTGTCTCACATGTCTGTTCTGTGTCTGCAGGTTTCCTGATAACTTTGAGAAGTTGTCTCCTCCCATCCTCCAGCTGGACGAGGTGGAGTTCTACTACACTCCAGAGCGCCGCCTCTTCACTGGACTCAATGTGTCTGCTGACCTGGAGTCCAGGATCTGCATCGTACGTCCTCCTACTCTTCCTCCTCCTCTTCCTCCTCCTCCTTTCTAGGATCTTGACACTTGTTCCACCTTGGACTAGTGGTCTCTAGAGTACTGGTGGTTTAGTGTCCTGATGGCCTTGGTCTAATTCTATGTTTCCTGTCAGGTGGGGGAGAACGGAGCAGGGAAGTCTACCATGTTGAAGCTCCTGATGGGGGAGCTGACGCCTGTCAATGGAGTGAGACAAGCCCACCGGTAACACTTACTCACTCACTCACTTACTCACTCACTCACTCACTTACTCACTCACTTACTCACTCACTCACTTACTCTCTCTGACAGGAACCTGAAGATCGGGTATTTCAGCCAGCATCACGTTGACCAACTGGACCTCAACGTCTGCTCAGTGGAGCTACTGCTCAACAAGTTCCCAGGTACACCTCCCAGTCTCCCTGCCGACCGTCTCCCTGACGACCGTCTCCCTGAGTCTCTAGTTGACCACTTACTGTGTTCTGTTGTTTGCAGGACGTAATGAGGAGGAGTACCGCCACCAGCTGGGGGGTTATGGCATCACGGGGGAGCTGGCCACCAGGCCAGTGGCCAGCCTGTCTGGAGGACAGAAGAGCAGAGTCGCTTTCGCCCAGATGACCATGCCATGGTGAGCCCCTTAACCTGCCCTTTACCTCCACTCTAACCAGTTAAACATCCCTTAACCTGCCCTTTACCTATGCTCCAACCATCTTTGACCTGTCCTAAACCTTGCCTCTTACTAGCCTTTAACCTTCTAAACTTCGCTATTAAATTGCCCTAATGTTCCTACGTTAGCCAAAATTTCACCACCCTCTCTCAATTGGAAGGCTATATTCTTTAAATGAACTTATGTGTTTGTGTTCCAGTCCTAACTTCTACATCCTTGATGAACCCACTAACCATCTGGACATGGAGACCATCGAGGCGCTGGCCAAGGCCCTCAGCAAGTTCAAGGTGAGGAGCTAGCAGCTAGTGGAACTTACTCCAGAAGCTAAAAGCTAGTGGAGCTAATACCAGGAGCTACAGGCTAGTGGAGCTAACACCAGGAGTTAACATCTAGTGGAGCTAACACTAGGAGCTAGCAGCTAGTGGAGCTAATACTAAGAGCTAGCCGCTAATGGAGCTTATACCAGGAGCTAGAGGCTAGTGGAGCTAGTGTTACCTGGATAATTGCAATAGCCACTCTGTCTCCCCAGGGAGGAGTGGTGCTGGTAGCTAGGAGTGTTAATGGGTAGTTCTTGTAGTAGCTGCTACTGTGGCTAGCGGTAGCGTCATCGGCTAGTTGTGCTAGCATTGCTGACCCCTCTGTCTCCCCAGGGAGGGGTGGTGCTGGTCTCTCACGACGAGCGGCTGATCCGCCTGGTGTGTAAGGAGCTCTGGGTGTGCGAGAAGGGAGCCGTGCGTCGCATCGAAGGCGGCTTCGACGAGTACCGTGACATCTTGCAGGAGCAGTTCCGGAAGGAGGGCTACCTGTGATCCCGCCCCCTTGCCCCCTGCCAAGGACTGATACACGCAAATGCCAATCACATTTAAGTTCCAGTGACTCCGCCCTCCCCACCAGCTCAATTGTCGGTTGGCGATCCAGAGGGAGACAGTCGAAACCGGTTCTGCTGCCTTCTTGTTTAACTGTTAGTGGGCGTGGTCAGACCGCGATTGGCCGATCTGACTGACTCTGTTCCTCCAACATTTAAAGCAAGACGTGAGAAAGACATATGGACATTATTAGAGAAATAATTTGTATGTTTATGTCCCATAATAAGTTAAGCTGTTATAAAAAACCTGCTAATAAAGACCATCACCTCCTACCTTCTGTGTTTTATTTAAATGTGAAATGAGGTTCCTGCACTGTTTTCCTTAGGACATTTATTGTGAAATATCAAAGGTAATTATTCTGGATGTTGGGTTTGTTCAAGTCAATAAGAGTCAAGAGATGATCACTTGATCAGGTTTATTTAGCCCAATATCACCTTTAAGCCCCAGAAGTAAACAAATGTTAGCAGTTATTAAATAATGGAAGATAATCAATGAGTTTAGCTGAAGTCATGGGAATGTGTTAAATATGTTAAAAATATATTTTCTATCGCCATATTTTGCGCACGCACTTTGCATTACTGTATCGATACAGTAGTGCGAAGTATTGCAATATTTATATTTAAAAATATATATATTATTTAGTTAACTCTGATAGCATGGAGCATGTTGACCAACTCCTTTTTTTGAACAAAAATGCCAAATGAATTTAACATTTTGGTTGATGACCTTGCAGGCAACATGACTGGACTCTAGCAGTACACATTTGCGTATTTTTCTCAATTTGAATGAAGCTCTAAGTTAGTCTTATTTATAGGATTATTCTCAGGTTTATGTTACTCTTGTAATTAAATTGTTTTAATTTATATGCTATATGCTTCAGTTAATTTGAAAAAAATAATGTTCACAAAATTAAATGTGACATTTGAAGTGAGTTGATCAGTCTTATTTTCCTATTTTTTTGTAATGCATATGAATAATATTGGAAACATGAATCACAATAAATCGCAGAATCTAATCTCAATACTTGCTGTATCGCAAAATCTCAATTATATTGAACTGTGGCCCAAATATTGCAATACTATCGAGTCGTTAAATTTTTGCCAATTCCCAGCCCTAGATATTAGTTGGCCTATAACCCTTAGTTTAGGGTTGTTTGTCGTCATTTTCTTTTGTAGGTATAACAAAGCAAATGCTGACTCTAAACTCCTATTGTAGTGTTGACCGATAGCTGACATCAGTGTAGAGGGAGCATGTGGTAAATGTTGGAATAGTTCAGCTGAGCATCCTGCACATGCTGCTGGGATAGAAGCCCAATGCAGAGCCTCGCCTTGGTCCCAGTCCAGCATTTTGTCTGGGAACACCCCAGTTTCTTTATCGCTTTTAATTCCTTTCGGACCTCAAAACACACAGCCCAGCCTCTACATCTCTGGCTTCGCTGCAGGGTCCGGCGGACTGCGCTTTTCCAGTTGGGGGAGCAGAACCTCCTTGAACCTCTTCAGCTTGGTCAGCGTCTGCTCCCAGAACTCGGGGTCAAAGGGCACCGGCACCAGGGCCGTCTCCTTAAGGGTGAAAACCACCAGGTCTGCCTGTTCCATCCCTGTGACGGCCAGCTGGCACTGGATCTGGCTGTAGTAGCTGTGGTTCTGCTTCAACCGATATACTGGTCGCTAGGAACACAAACACACTATCTATAAAACATACTACCCAATACACACTACTCTGTACCCATAAAATACACACTACTCCCTACCCACAAATATACACTGGCTATTATCCACATTCGCACACTACCCACAAATTACCCACAAATACAAATTAATTAATTAAACCAGAGTGCAGAAGTATCCCATGGATGCTTCAGGGGAAGTACACTCTCCTGGTCAGGTACCTGGTTACGTACCTGGTTAGGTAACTCTTGGATCTGCAGGCAGAAGTCTTTGTCCTCCCTGCAAGCCTCCTCAACCTTGCGGTCTTTGTGTTTGAATGGGCACTTGACTTCCAGGCACAGCATCCGTTGTCTAGACAGCTTGTCGATCACAATGCCATCAGGACTGGCGGCCAACCAGGGCAGCTTGGGGTCGATGAAAAGACCCGAGTCTTGAACGATCACTTCTCGCCCAAGAAGCTGGCTCTTCAGCACCTGAACATTTCCATCGAAATACTGTTTACAACCAAAGTTCTATATGATGTCTTTATGTAGCCAATGTTTGTTTCATCCACCGAAATACTATTTGAATTGAAATACAACGTATAAGGTGATTGTGGAGCAAGGTTGGTGTTACCTGGTATTCTTTCACTGCCCGGCCCTCCATGTCCACACCCCAGCTCATCGCTCTGGTCTGGATCCCCGAACTGCGTCCTGGGTATTAGAAACACAGCTTTGTACACAAACACACGGCTCTCAACAACCACACCATACTGGTCATATAGCAACCAGGTAAGGGGTGCGGTCTACCTGTGGTGACAGACAGGTAGGAGGTGTGGTCTACCTGTGATGTTAGCTAGGTAGGAGGCAGGCAGTGTGCTGCTTGTCCCGTTAACGAAGCCGCTGTGTGCGATCTGGTGGACATTGGAGGCGGTGATGCGGTTCTTCCGCCAATCGAACCAGGCCGGGTTCTCCCTCTGACCCCGAGTCAGAACCTCCACCTTCTCCACAAAGCTGACGGTCAGCTCCCCTCCCTCCAGGATGCTCTTCCCTGGACTTGGGCCAGGGCTCAGAGTTTTCAGAGAGTTTTGTCCATTGCGACCGCCAACTGGATTGCGACTGATTTTGCCTTCCGACCCATAGTTTAAGACAGGCCGTTCTAGAACATCTGATATGTCTCCCAGGACAAAATTAGCTGGCCTCTGGTCTGGTTTCTGGTCTGGCCTCTGGACTTTTTTCTGTTCTGGTTTCCGGGCTGGGAATGTCTTCTGGGCTGGACTTGGCCCTCTTCCCTGGTGGCTGGTGTGTGTGATGGAGGGATGGTATTTGACGACCGGTAAGATAATGGTCCTGGTACCAGCTCTTCTAGCAGATCTCTTGGAATCTGCTGGCTTCAGAGAACAACATGGAGAGGATACAAGGAGAGGAACGAAAAAGAAACCGATGAGCCATATTGATCACTTTCTAGTTCAACCAGTTTGTTTTCATGGTGGTGGCTTTGGTAGCTAAATTAGCTTTGGTAGCTATTATTATTATTATATTAAGCCTTTTGCTGCTGCTCCATCTTTTGGGCGAGTCTGGCACAACAAACACGAGTGATATAATATTGATATTAATAGCCAGTGGACCCACATGTTTTTGTCTATAACATATCAACCTATCATCGCGTCATATATAATCGTCAACATAGTAATCGTCAACATAGTAATCTATGCCATTTTATCATTGTTACTGAAATAAGTCCCCAATTTAATTTAAAATGGGATCAAATACTATATTTTTCCAACGGTATCTCCACGATAGGCGACTGTTTTTCGTAGGCGGAATCCGGAATAAGTCCCGCCTCAAGCGCTAGGTAGGATTGGTCAGGCAAACTCGCACGCTAACTCCTAACCCTAACCCATAACCCTATCAGAGAAATGCGTTTGACAAACGTTAGTTTAATACACATTACAATTTAAGTTACCTATCCTGCGGTCACGTCACGGATTTGCCCTTTTTGGATTGGATCAGGCATTTTAACCGGCATTTTTTTTTGGATTGGTTAATCTCCGGCTATCCCCTCATAAATATTCATGGTTGTTCCGGATTCCGCCTACGAAAAACATTCACCCACGGTAGGTTTCGCACCCAGTGCCTGTAGCACTTGGGAAATGTTTGTTTACCACACTGGCGTCAAAACGTACCAGTAAGGATAAGTCCTCTAGCCTATCTCCCAGAGCACGCACTCTATCAACTGCATCTGTGTCTTCAACACGATTGTTCTCCATGTCATCTGCCAAACTTCGGAGTTCAGCGACAATCTCCTCCATTGCTGACACATACGAACATAAACAAGGAAATTACGAGGAAGTGACATAGGTCCCGCCCACACGCGATTTGCTGATAAGAGTGCAAAATCTTGCGCAAAGCGTTTTGCGGATTGAAATGTCATTTGAATCGTGCAACACACGGAGCGTGGCGAAGCGCATTGCAATCACGGGGTTGCTATATCTTTCCTATTTGAATAAAGGCACTCAAAAAATGTGACCAAATGTTAATTATACCTATTTATTCTTATAACTTTTTCGAGTTGAATCGAGGATTTCATTGTCACTTTGCAGATTAAAATACACTGTGAATAACGTATTTTTAAATGGCATTAAATTGCACAATGAATTGTCAATTGCATAATGCAATATATATTATAATAATTGCACTGCTGAGATTATAATTTTTTTAAGTAATTAATCAAAAATAGATGTGAAATAAATAAACTTCAATATGCAGCTCTCCCATGGCGTTCCGAAAGGTGACTTCCTGTTTATACGCTGCAGCGCGAGTGGCGCGAGACCTCCTGTTGGTGCCAGGGACGGTGTTTGACGCGCGGAAACTGCGCTGTGGTTCGCCGGCGGTGTGTGGCCAGCTTTAGTTTGACTTTCTCAAGTGTTGTGGTTGGCTGAAAGGTGATATCCTGTTTATACGCTGCAGCACGAGTAGCGCGACGCTTCCTATTGGTGGTAGGGGCGGTGTTTGACGCGCGGAAACTGCGCTGCGCCGGCGGTGTGGACAAGGAAAGGAAATAAGCAGTGGCTTAACCAGAGACCGTTTAACGAGCAGGTCCCAGCTCTGCGGGTGGCCCTGGTCGTGAGTGGGCGTGGTCCAGCAGTCCTCCAGCAGCAGCTCAAGCACTCCGTCCTCACATTTGAGAAGATGCACCTCGACATAAACAGGCTGTCCCAGTTGAATGGCTTTTGGTGGGCTGCGTGACGTGATGAAGGAACGTGTAGGAAGAATCTGTAGAGATGTACAGCACATGTGTATCTTATTCAATAAATGGTTGCTATTGGCTCTAAAAACCATGAAATATTAATCAACGTCTTCAACACTTGGTTGCCATGTTTGAAATTGACATTTGACACGTTAATGTTTAATATTAAATTAATTAAATTATAAAATAGGCCTACAATTAGCCGTGTCAATCTGTTTGGCACATACAAACAGAATGATTTAAGCAGAAACACCGAACAACCTTTAAAAAACCTCAGCTCTGCCCTGATGGTTCCATCACCCTTGAGTGCGGATTGATGCTCTGGTCTCTGGCCCAGGATTGTCACGTCCAGCAGAGACATGCTGGGCTGCACATCACCGTCTGTCTGACACAAACAAGAATAGCAACTGAATTTGTATTGAAGCGAATTAGAGAGCGACAGGAACCGTCTTGTCGTTAGGCCTACGTCTTTCTTTCTTTTCATACCGAAAGGGAACTGCTCTTATTGTAGAGCCTCTCTCTCTTCTTGCACCAATGTTGATCCAATAAATAATGCTGTTGTCCATCTCCTGAGAAACAAAGGCAATACTTATTTTCGATGCATTGGTCTGCGGAATCTTTAATGAAATGCATCGCGTTTAAGCTATTTACATACCACAGACTGGGTGCCGCATGCTGTGAAGGGAAAGCTGAAAGTGACAGAGTCGATGGATCTAGTTTACGGTTTACACTTCACGCTCTGGTTAGCGGGGATCCGGATGGTGTCCAGATTCAAAGGGATCACTGTGGCATTCTTGTGAATAACTATGTTGAATCCATTTTTGTCACAGGGCTCGGTTAATTGTGGTGACTTTAGAAATGCATTGTCTGCGTTTATTTCCTCTGTTGGACACATTCTGATCATCAACACTGAGTTCCAATAGTCGCATCAAACATGATGCCACAAAGTAGTATCTGCCAAGAAGTAATTTATACCTTTCTGTTCAGGGTTGCATCTCATAAGGGTTGGCCTCCCTATATGAACCCTGCCATTGTTTGCAAATTGTATGATGAGAACATTCAAAGTTCTGAAGTGTTTCTGAAAGGTCAACAGGGTTTGGCGGGTAGGCCTAATACAAACATTAATCATTGCAAGTCATTGCTGGCTTCAAAGTACAGCTTACTTGTCTTGTCACAAAACAGCCACGGTAAGAAACCGTTATGATGATAATAAGTTATCCATTTATTGGTATAAGTAGTGGCATTGATGAGCAATAGCCATGGCTTCATAACTCCTGCCTTGTTCATCTATGTAGAAAAGATGATTCAGCAAAACACCTTGACCATAAACTGAAAAATGTAATTGAGAATATATTCCTTAAGCTTACCTTGAACATAAATTGCAAAGGGGAGATTTGCATTCTGCTGTTTTTATATAAAAATAGACATGAAGTCTTTCTGGCAAAGTATAGTGTTGGTTTTTTCAGAATAATCACCCATTTCAAATGTTTTTGAGGAGCAACATACTTTGCATATATACAATACATTTAACAAGGAGAAGGGGATTAACTTCCACAGAGTAATATTGTGGGTACTGCACATAATGTTCAGTTAGGTCAGCGTGGTTAAGATTGGTCTAGTGTCAAAGAAACAAACCAGATGTTTCTCATTTACTCTAATTATCCTAAAGCCAACCCACAGGATATCTGGTATTCTCTTTTGTCCTTTATTGATCAATTTGACAATGACAAATTTAATCAAAGGTATATCATTAAAGTAAAGAAGTTACAATACAGGTCAGGTAAGGTTGAGTTTAGGTATTATGCTGATTATAATTATGTTTAGAAATTAGCTTAGTCGGTAGGGGCCTGGTGGAAAGAAATGCAACATGGGATCACAGAAAACATCAATCACAGGCCTGGAGAATGAAAGGAGATTTTCAACCTTCATAAGAATCAGGAGACGTAAACAAACATCAATGGAATACTTACAATTCATAATTATATAAAATCATTGTTCATCGTTCATCGTTTTCAATTAAAAATAAAAAAAACACCAATAGCAGACATTCAAATTCGTTTTTTTGTTTTCATATCATTCACAGGGGCTGCTGTTGTAAATTGGGTTTTCATATCCTGAAGAAGACAACAAAATGAGTGGGCAGCCATTAAAACACAATGAAGACTATTTTGACCTTGATAATACATAATTTAAGATAGGCCTACTGGCCTACTCACTCTGTTTCGCTTTCTTTTCCCGAAGACCTGCTGCAATAACAAACAAATAACATTCCATCAAAATGTGAAGTTCCGTGATGTTTATTTTGTAGTTCATTTCTGAAGCAACTGCTCCTTTTACCTCTGGGTGATCTGTCTTTTTGAGCGGAATGCAGGATTATCTCATCTTGATTTACTGTAAAGTTATAAAAGTCTTATTATCATAAAAATAAAATAATGAATACGGACATCATATTCAAAATACAATCAATTTACAGCCTACATTAAGGCATCCGAAATGCAAATTACCGTAAAAATGACGACTTGCTTGTCGTAGTCTGCTTAAAATTTCTGAAAATTAAGAAAATGTATTAGACAGAGATATACCCTCACACAGCCAGACCAAAGTCGCCGCAAGAAAATGGCGGTCAGCTCGCAAGATTTAGGCTGGCATTGAGATGCTTATTAATAGATGGATTTGTCACAGATATAAACCGTAAGACGTGCTAAGAAACCTCTGTTTAGCTGGATATGCCTTCTCTCAGTACTCCTGGCTCGTACGAGCTGCGGGTGATTTCTGAGCGCCCTGCAGGGGGCGACACTTTCGCTCTGATGTTCCTCATAATCATGAACGGTTGCTGGGGGACCTTGAACTTGATTTCTGGCCAGGCGCTCGTCCTCAGATAGGCCAATGGTTGCAAGTTCCCGCTCGCCGTTTTCTTATGAACAAAAATAAAAATAAAACCCCAAATAGCACTGCAATAGATGAATACGGTTGGACTACTCGCGATAACCTAAATAAAGTCAGCATGAACTCAACGCATGAACTTGATGATAGATGACATTTTTAAAAGAAGAATAAGAGAGAGAACCACACCATGAATGAGATGATGATTGTTGTCTCCTGGGAATGAAAATCACAATACTTTCATGTTTAATCATCTTTTATATTCATTTAGGCCTACACAGTGAAATGGCAGCATCTAAATTATAGTTCTGTTTGTGGGTTTACATAATTCCTTTTAATATATTGCATTGAGTGCATGTTTAGCCCTACCTCTAATACCTTGTCTCTCACGGGCCCCTCTCTGTGACTGGGAACACCTTTTACATCCTGTCGCAGAAGTAAGAATATGTTCTTACATTGTTCATTCACGTCCATTATCTGTTGTCTATTTGCTCCTATTTCACATTTAATAAATACAATTCTACAATTGTTTCTAGAGTCAAACATGTAGGCCTACAGATTTTGTTTCATAAATAATCAATGACAATAAATGACGACAATAATCCAACACCCCTCTGCCTAAACACAGACCAATCCATTCAGTCAACCGGTTTTAAATGATATGTTGTCGAACACAGTGTGAAATGGAACAACTCACTTGAGCATGCGTAAAAACTGCACCATACAAACAGGATGACCGCGGTCACAGCAGTGGAGATGTACATAGGAAGTCTCAGATCAACTTCTGCAGGAGAAAGAGCATCTTTTTCTCACATACCTATATATATATAGTTCTCTTTCTCTCATACTGTCAGTCAGTGCGTCAGTCAGTCAGTGTGTCAGTCTTTCTGTCAGTTGGTCTGTCTGTGTGCTTTCTCTTTCTCTCTAAAAATAACAACAACCACGATATGATTATATTATTATTATTATCAAAACAATTATTGCGTTATTTTTTATTATTATCTGAGAAATGTATGAATAATGATCACATTTCTCACCCTCTTTTTGAACTACCACTTGGTGACATGCTTCAGCTGGTCCACACTGGTAGCATCCCAGGTCCGACTCTTGAAGGCCGTCGATACGGATGGTGAAGTTCCCTCTGGAGCCTTCGTTGGGGAAGGTTTTCACCCGACCTTGCCTGGGCTCCCAGAACCAAACCTTCCCTTGAGACGACAGATTAACCAGTGGTGCTCCAGTGTTTTGGACCCACAGCATCCAGTCAGTTCTGCCGAGGAAGGGAGCATGGCAGGGTAGTAGTACGGGGGACCCCAGTGAGGCACTGACCAACACTGTGTCACAGGAATCCTGGCAGTGGGGCTGGTCTGAAAGACATACCATATAGCTTACTTTCACAAATGTGACATATTCCATCTTAACATAACAATAGATGAATGGCTATAAAGTGATGGCAGAAATAGTAATAGTTTAATAATAATAATACCAATTATACAATAATCATAATAATGTAATAGTAACACAAGTAGTCTGATAGCAGCTAAATGTATTATTAAAATGTCTTACCGTTTAAAGATGCGCATATAGAGCACAAGGCAAACCAAACTATGCTCTTGTGCATGTCAAACATCTCGAAGGTTAAGGTGATTTTGAACAGTTGTGTTCTTGTAACTTGAGAAAACCACAAGTTAGTTTCCGGAAATGTCTAGGCGAGTCTAAGGAGAGTGCTAGGCCTATTGTGTGAGATGTATGTGTGAAGCTCAGTACACAATGTTTTCTCTTTTATATTATGTGTTTGCAACATAGATAGACTACACATCATTTGTGTAACTGTAGAAAGCTTAATTTATTAGAAGGGTTTTTGAAACAATCCTAAGACATCAGTGCTCCTGTACATTTCATTGGTTTCCTGTGGAAACGGATTAACCATAATTCTTTAGTCTCTGGTATCGTGGTTTCGGGTGTAGGACTTTATTCAGAGATACAACGTGTACACAGACATGCACTCTGTCTCAGTCCAAAGCCTCTAATGTCTCTATTTACATCAGAAGCTGTACGTGACGGGGGAACACATGCAAGTTTAGAGTAGAATAAACAAAGGAGCTCTTTGAAACAGGATGTGAGACATGGTCAAAGCCAGGAAAGGATATGTTTGTTTCTCATTCACATAAAATTGGTTCAAGTTTTACAAAAGGAGCTGGCACATTTACTTAAATCGATTTGTAGGGCAGTTTTCAGTTTTTAGGCATATCATTTGTGGAAGCTAGGTTTTTAATAACACTTCCTGTTCCATACAGAAAATACAAAACCCATATTCATATGTGTCAGCTATAGTTTAATATTGTATTAGCTGTCCTCCTTCTCCACAGAAGGCGTGTTTTCTACGCGCTACAGAGTGGAAACATTCAGGTTCATCAACGTGTACAATTCTTATGTTTCGGTCATAATAAAAAGCGAGATCACATTTCTAATCATTACAGCCCAACTTTATCTTTCTTTTTCCCATGGCGAAAGAGAGCCAAGTGACCAGCAGGGAGCAGCATGTCTGGTCAGAGAAAGGTCTGCTCATCCTGTGCAGGTGAAACCAGCGGTGAACCGGCTACAGGAAATGACGGGCCAAGACCAGGTTCCTCTGAAAATGACTTGTGTTACGTTCAAGGCAAACAACATGAATATAAATGTACAGACCAAGCAACCTATAATGCATCCATTAGTGACATATTAGTATTAATAGGTAGTTATGCACACAGTAACGCAGGAAACTCAAGCTGTTGTCTATTTCTGGATACATGTTTGTTAAAATTCAAAATGAGAATTTTTTTCTAACATAGTGTGAAATGGATTTACCCACGGGAGTATGCGTAATCACCGCAGAAATATCCAAACAGGATGAATGTGGTCATGCCAGCGAGAATGAAGTCAACTTCTGAATGAAAAACAGCAGCTTTATCTCACATACATGGCACTTTTTATAGTAGTGGGTCAGACAGTCAGTGTCAGACAGTCGCTCTGTCTGTCAGTTTGTCTGTCTGCTCTCTCTTTCTAATGACAAGAACACACAGGATAAGATTATTTTATAATTAATACATTATGCAACAACAAAAAATCATATTATATCATATGTTATGAGTATAATAATAATAATCATTATTGTCTTCTTATTATGTCTTCTTATTTTGTTATAATTGTTATTATCAGACAGAAATGTATGAATATTTGTATGAATATTTCTCCTCTTTTTTTGATGGTGACATGCTTCAGCTGGTCCACACTGGTAGCATCCCAGGTCCGACTCTTGAAGGCCGTCGATACGGATGGTGAAGTTCCCTCTGGAGCCTTCGTTGGGGAAGGTTTTCACCCGACCTTGCCTGGGCTCCCAGAACCAAACCTTCCCTTGAGACGACAGATTAACCAGTGGTGCTCCAGTGTTTTGGACCCACAGCATCCAGTCAGTTCTGCCGAGGAAGGGAGCATGGCAGGGTAGTAGTACGGGGGACCCCAGTGAGGCACTGACCAACACTGTGTCACAGGAATCCTGGCAGTGGGGCTGGTCTGAAAGACATACCATATAGCTACTTTAAAAAATGTGACATATCCCATCTTAACATAACAAGAGATGAATGGCCATAAAGTGATGGCAGAAATAGTTAAGGTTTAATAATAATACCAATTATACATTAATCATAATAATGTAATAGTAACGCAAGTAGTCTGATAGCAGCTAAATGTATTCTAAAAATGTCTAACTGTTTAAAGATGCACATATAGAGCACAAGGCAAACCAAACTATGCTCTTGTGCATGTCAAACATCTTGAAGGTTAAGGTGATTTTGAACAGTTGTGTCCTTGTGGCTTGAGAAAACTATGGTTTTGCCTTGACTCGATTTCTCAGTTTAGAAGCAGAAAACTAGTCAGAATTGTTGTGAGAGAATACAAAAGAACAGAAAATACTCCCTGGGCGCCCCCCCTCGTACACCGCCGCAGTCTGTACGTCACAGATTTCTGACACGCGGTCAATTGAAAAGGTTGAAAGAGGAAGTTGTCTATGTCTGCAGTATTTCTCTGTCTGGAGTGAAATGCTAAGAGAAGGATAGCATTCGATATTTTTTTGCTTTCTCCCGTACAATACAAAGGATGGCGTGGGCACATCTATTGCTATTGACGGGTAGGTATATTAATCAATTTTTAACATTTGAATCAATCATATGCCCAAATTATCATAATTAAACCTTTTGAACTGTTGTAGTTGCATGGACTGCTGAAGGCTTTAACATCTATGAGAAACCAGTGAGGACCTTTCAAGAGGATAACGATACACTTTTTGGACAAACTGAGGTTCAGTCCAAAGATGGGTAAGCGTATAATGTTTTGCCATCCTTAGTGTGATTGCGTTTGAAGTGTTTTGATTTATTGTTATTCATGATGTTACTTAAATTTTAGAGTCCTGATTCCATCTCCAACCTCCAGAGTGGTATTTAAATGCACTTTGAATGAAGGAGATAAGGACAAATGTGCCAAACTTGCAGGTGAAATAAATAGCATCACAATACATTTCTAGCAAATATTTAAATTCTGATACACTCAATTTACCTTGTGTTTTTTTTAATGTACTTAATTTACAGATTTCACTGCCGTAAAAGGAACTAAGCCAATTGTTTCAGTAACAAACCTTATGACGGACAAAAACGAGAAGTCAATGGTAATATGTGTTGAAATCAAATAAATCTAAAATCTAAAAATCAAATATGTGGTATAGTAAAAAAATAGTAAAAAACATCTCATTTAAATGCAGCATGAAAAATGTTTATTTGCCATGCTTTACTAGGTGTCAAATATTAAATGCAGAAAACTCTCAACTCAAAACCACAGTTTCCTCTCATGCAAAACGGTGCAGAATACTTCCTGAATGTTTCAATGCAGCAGCTTTTACACAGACTTAAACCGTAAAAATGCTGATGTGCAGCCAATGCTGGATGAAATGAATAGGCGATTTGTACTCAATTGTTTGGTAATAACTCCAACTTTGAAGCATTAATAAAAATATTACATTGTGGATTCCTAGTGAATTCATCATTTATAAAGCATTGTTCTTACTTAAATATACATTCTAATTTAGATCATAAGAAAAAAATTATAAGGTAATTTATAAAGCGGAAATTGATGATTTAAAAAGTATTTATAACATGAAAGTAATGCTTTATAACATAATAATGCTGAAGTTCATGTTAGTTCAGGTACTTAATAAGCCTTTTATAAGTTATTGGTGGGAACTCAAGGCAATGTGATCTTACTTATATTATTATTTTAACATTTTTTTGCCAAGCAACACTTTTCCCAAGGTATTTATTTTGGTAATATCAACCTTACACCAAGGGTAAGACGAGACGATTGAATTCAGACATGTATTGAATAATCCTTATCTGCCATTGATAGGTCTGTCAACAGCAGAGAAAGATGGAAAAATCTATTGAATACTTTAATGCCAACTGTGTCTTGAATGCCAAGTCTGCAGTCGGTAACACTGAGGTGATGTACCCGGCTACCCTGGGTAGGTGGTAAATCCTTAATGCACATCATAGCATTGCAAAGTATTAAATTCATCCATTCATGTGTAAAATTCAAAATTATGAATATCCCTCTGTGAAAATGCTTCAAGTGGTCAATCAACTTGAAAAAATCAACGGCAGCATCAACAGAAACAACAACAACAACAACAACAACAACAACAACAACAACAACAACAACAACAACGACGATGACGATGACGATGAGGAAGAGGGTATGTAATAATGCAATCAACACCAAATAATGGTTACTGACTTAAAGATGATTCAGTGTGTGTGTGTGAGTGTGTTTATGTGTTTATGTGTGTGTGTTTGTGTGTGCGTGTGCATGTGTTTGTGTGTGGGTGTGCATGTTTTTTGTGTGTTTTGCAGTTCCTGGTACAGAGATTGGATTTGTACTGGATGGATCTGGAAGTATAGAAGAATCCGATTTTGAGAAAGCAAAGAACTTCATTTGTGCTGTGATGTCCAGTGTATGGGAGAAATGCTATAACGTAAGTAATAACAACATCTGTTGATTCTACATGAATGAATCTTTGATAGACAGCACAAAAACAACAACTGCAGTTGAAGGTGTAGTGTAGTTGTATGTGAGTGTTTTTTAAGTAGTGTATAATCCCATGAAAACAAGAACTTTGTCGCCTTAGAATGAGCCCTTTATATCTACATAGGGAGCTGGTCTTCTTCCACGGAGCCCGCCATACTGCATGTATCTACAGTAACCTGGAACCGAGAAACAAGGACACACATTTATTTATCTAACATGTAGGCTATGACCTGACTTACAGGTTAGGGCAAAGCTGAAGTCCATTTAGCTTCAGAAGCTTGCAGGCCTGGGTTGACACAGAGGCCTGTCACTTGCTCTTCACTGGAATATATTGAGAGGAATTGAATGTATAGACATTAAATGATGCACAACAATCATCCTCAAATGCCAATAAATGACAGCATTGTGTCTTCGCAGTGTGACTTCACCGTGGTTCAGTATGGTGAGAAGATCAGGTCTGAGCTATCACTAATTGAAAGCAAGGAGAACGGTTCAAAAGCTCTTGAGAAGGTGAAGAGCATAGAACAAATCGGTAATCTTACAGTAACCGCTTCAGCCATACAGTACTTATTGTAAGTATTATCAAATATAAATGAGGTGAATATATAGATTAGTATATTGTTTTTTTACAAAACAGTTGACTAGTTGACTCATGGCTGTTAATTTATATAAAGTGTTTTGTTCTTTTTAAGAAATCATAGCTTTGCTTTCGAGAACGGATCGAACCCAGCAGCCAAGAAGATGATGATTGTGGTGTCAGATGGAGAAATATCTTATTTTGATAAAAAAAACCTTGACCTAGCACTGAGAATGCTTAAGGAAATGAAGGTCACCAGATTTGCTATTGGTGTAAGTGATATCTTAGGAACGTGCTGTGGAATATTGGACATGTCCAATGATCAAATAATCAGGATCATCCAATTAATCCAACATTTAATTAAACATATACATTTCTACAAACAATACAGGTAGGAGAAATAAATACGAAAGCAGATGCAATTCAGGAAATGTCCGCTATTGCTGGAGATAAGAAAAATCTCAAGTTTGTGGATAACTACAATGCGTTGACATCAATTCTTTCCCAACTCGAAAATAATCTCTTGAGTAGCATTGAAGGTGGGGCTAATACATTTTTCATACATAATTTCTTTTCATTTTGTCACATTTTAAATCACTTGGGTAGTCCTTTAAAACGACTACAACTTTGAAGCATTAATAAAGCAGTAGTACAAAGGGAATTCCTCATATAGCATTTGTCATGCATGACTTCTCATTGGTAAGCTATTCATCATAAGTTCTAAATTATAAAAAAGATAGTTTGATAATGGTTAATATGATCATTATAGGGTGCACGTTCAGGTGCAGAGTGTAGAATTCTAATGGAATGGTATGGCAGGAGGACTATACTAAAGTGTATGTTTTAATTTGTGTATATTCCCATGAAAATAGGAATGGTTTTGTTTCGTTGCCTTAGCTTAGAATGAGCCCTTTATTTCTCCATAGGGAGCGGGGCCATTTCCACAGAGCCCGCCATGTTTAAACAGTAGCTTAGAATGGACAAATGATTCTAAGACTTTCAAATAAAGTGTATGTGAACCCCCAGTAGCTTCAGTTATGTTACTATGAGCTCAAATAAAATTGTTTTGGGCTTAGAGTTCTAGGAAAGAGGAGGTGTTATCCGAATAGCTACGACTCATTTGTGAATGTTGTTGTGTAGGAGCAAGTATGAATTGAAGTGTTATTAAGTTCATAGAGTTCATACTGTACACTTAACAGTAGACGTATATTTTGTACTGTTCTTTCAGTTTTTTTTAATATAAAAAATTACAACACAAGTTAAGTGTTGTACTTTGAGAGCAAGGGTTTATCAAAGTCAAATTCCTTGTTTGTTTGCGCAAACCTGCGGCCAATAAATTCTGATTCTGATTCTGATATGAAGAGGTATTAACACGTTATAAATAGTTTGTAAATAATCAATTTGAGCTTCATTAATTATCTTAAAGCTTCATAAAGTGAAACACTGTAATTCATAACTGATTATGAATTCCTGACTAATGAGAAAAAATGCTTTATAAATACTGCATTTAGTAAGAATTCCCAATTTACTATTGCTGTATTAATGCTTCAAAGTTTCAGTTGTTTTAAAGGACATCCATGAATCGTACCTATCACAATCCTGTATTTGGTCCAACCAGGATTAAACGACGGAGATGGCTTCAAATTTGAACTCTCTGAGGCTGGATTCAGCAGTCACATGGCGCCTGATGTAAGTCCACTGTCATCAGCATGTCCATACATAAGATCCAGAAATGGACCATGTAGAGTGCTCTAAAATGACCTCATATCAGGAGCAGTGTTCCCGGCCCGTCTGCTAGGGATTCATTATCAGTGAGCGAACGCATGTCTGCTTTGCGATCTGGCTTTTATTAGGAGTCCCTGCTGTTTGGAGCCGTGGGAGCCAACGACTGGAGCGGGGGGGTCATCCTCAAGCCTCCGGGGCGGCGGGGACAAGTGAGCTTCTTGCAGGCGGAATCCTCCAGACAGCGCTTCTCCTATCTAGGTGACGTGGATCCATGGACGTGCCTCTCAACATTGGCTCATTGCAGTGAGACACTGTAGGGCACTACAGCAATGTGTCACAAGTGTGTGTGTGTGTGTGCGTTTGTTTGTGCGTGACTGTGTGTGTGTGTGTGCGTGTGCGTGTGCGTGTTTCCTACAGGCTACAGTGTGCTGTCAGCAACGGTCCCCTCTGGGGCCCTCTATATCTCAGGGGCCCCTCGCTACAACCTGACTGGTGGGGTGTTTGTCTTCGATGCAGCCAATCGCAAACAACGTCATCTACTACAGGGGGAACAGGTTGGTCATACCCTCATGAACTATGTCTGACACATGGAATTGTTCACATAGTAAATCGTCACTCATGCTTTTGCGTTTCCCCCGTAATATCTTCTCTCCACATGTTTAGTTGGGTTCGTACTTTGGGTCAGTGTTGTGTGCTGTGGACATTGATCAAAATGGAGTGACAGACTACCTACTTATCGGGGCGCCGTTGCACTACCAAGTGGGAGAGGAGGGAAAAGTGTTTATATACAAGGTGCAGGGAGAGGTGAGTGATCCAATATCAAATAAGCGTATTGACCTTGAGTTCTTTTAAATCAGCCTGAGGGCCCTTAACAGATGGTTTCCAGTCAAACGTGTCAGCAAGAAACCCAATCTTCTTCTTTCTAAATGTTTTATTCCCTCCCACCCATCTCTCCCCTCCTCGCCATTAGCAGGCGTTTCAAAAGGAGGACTTTGAATGGCGAGGCATGGAGAAGTATGTGTTTTCCAGGTTTGGCTCAGCTATCGCCAGTGTTGGGGACCTAGATGGAAATGGATGCACTGATGTGGCCGTCGGCGCTCCCCTGGAAGAAGATGGTCAATCCGGAGGCTCCGGAAGCATCTACATCTTCAATGGCGTTGCAAACAAGCTACAGCCGCTACATTCACAGGTAGTTCCTCTGAAAGTGTCCTCTGTTTTGGATGCAAAGAGCTGGTAAGAGCCCCATGTTAAGTTTCTACATATGTTCCTGCTACAGAGAATCTCTGCTGCGTCCATTGGGATGAAACTCCGACATTTTGGCCAGTCGGTCAGTGCTTTCTCAAAGCAAGTGGACAGAAATAGACAGCGCCACATCAGTATTGGCAGTGAAGGCAAAGTGACTGTCCTTGAGTAAGTTGCAGCACAAAAATAAGACTTGTCCAAAACATCTTACCTTGAATGTGAGTACATCTGAACATGGTGGCCCCAGTGGAACGAAACCAACAACCCTGGCATCGCTACTGCCACACTCTACTAACAAGGGAGCTTCCTGGATAATGCTAAGCTTCAAATGTCTCTTGGATATTCCACCAGGACCCTTCCCGTCCTTCACATCAAACCCGTATTGGAAGCGATACCAACCAAAATCCCGCATTCATGGCGGCAAAAACCGGACACGGTCAAGTTGGAAATCAAATTCAAACAAGAAAAGGGAGAAATTGCTGGTATGTGTTAGGCACAGCCAAAAACGAATCAATAAGAGGTTGACTTATCTTACTTTAGGACACCACATGGTGTGTGGGTGAAATGCACGACCAGAATGCACTAATGACTAATTTCTCTTCCAGACACTGAAGAACTTCGAGTTTTGTACAACATTTCTTTGGACGTGGATCAAGACAAAAAGCGACTGACATTCGTCAACAATAAGGATAAAGAGGGAGTGTTTGACTGGAAACCATCTGTTCAGGGCCCTCAGCCTATCAGCCTGAGTTTCAGCGTGAGTCACATGCCTACAGTTTGTCTCTCAGCCAAAAGACAATGGAAATATATGAGTAACTGATATACGCCTCTTCAATTTCTCTTTAGGGCTGCAATGATTGTCACGCACCCATTGTAGTTCAGCTTAACTTCACTTTGAATACTCCTGCCAATCGTAAACCACACAGAGTTTTGGATTATTGGATTCCCAAGGAGGTTACTCATAAGGTACCTGTAATGTATATAAAGACATAATATCCTAAATAATAGATTTGTTAAGGTCGGTTTCAGTGATTGATCTATTGCAGGTGATGTTTGCCAGTGCTTGTAATGGTGCATGTGTTGCAAAAATATCCCTGTCGGATTCAAAGCTCAAGTGAGTCCAATAGCATTCACAACATAACAGAACATATCAAAACAAATGAAATATCATTATCAGACATTAAGATTCTGGCTTTGTAACACTTTTTTTCCCACTTAAAATGCAGTGGAACACTGAAATACTGATCCCTAATCTATATCTCATCCCTGTGCAATAGTCGGTCCGTCGTTATCATTGGATCATCCAAGAGCAACTCAATATCCTTCAATCTGACCAACCATGGGGATGAAGCATACATGACAATGCTTGTTCTGGCCTACCCTCATATTCTGCAGTACAGCCATATGGCCGTGGTAATATATCATGTCCAAGTGTTTTACCAGACATATTGTTCACCATCATTAATCATCACTGTGTCTAAATACCACATGTTTGCGTAGAATCCGGATTCCACATTAGAGGGGACCAAGTGTGATCATGAAATCAGAAAGAATATTTCTGAGGTTAGGTGTCGCCTACTGCATCCACATTTCGAGAAAGGTGCACAGGTAGGGTGATGCTTGCACAGAGATTTTCTCAGCATCAATCAGGGTTAAATGTGTTTTACTCAATCTCTTTAAAATGCAGCCATTCCTTTGAGTTTTTTTGTTCCCAAAAGGCCAACTTTGTCATCCATTGGCAAAATGTGGATATGAAGGCAGAGATGCGTGATGGTCAAATCGATGCACGTCTAACTAGGTGTGAAATATTTTACAATTCAGATCACAACAGATCTTAATCCAAAACTCAATTTATTATTTCCTTGACACAAAGTTGTTTGTTTTTGAATTTAGTGCAAACCAAGAAAACCAAATATTGGACCAAAAAATCTATACTTTTCAAATTAAGAATGCTTTGACAGTGCAGTTGTCGGGGTAAGTCTACCTATAGAGTAATTTCAGTAACTGTAGTGAGTTTTAGTATTTGAATACACTTTTGTTGTAGGAGTGCCAGCCCAAATGTTATAACATTTGAGGACAAACTTAAAAAGACGGACATCACATTCACGTTCCAGGTCAGTTTCGACCCACCCAGAAAATCCCAACAGTTTTAAGCATGGCTACAATTTTGCACGTTTTCTTCTTTCACTTTTTCAGCTAAGTGGGGAGAACAGGTATAATGCAACTTTAACAGTTGACATTCGTTTAACGATGTTTGAACGCAACACCAACATGGCTAAACCTACAGTTGAGCCTATGGTAGGTCAGCAACTACAACATTTGAATGATGGTTCTGTTGTAATGGTGATCCGTCTGTATTTAAAAACACTTTTCAAATTGAATTGCAGGATCGCTGTACGATAAATAATAAAGTGAGTATACATTATGTAGTTCTTAAAGATCATTAATAAATGCATCCATATTCATAATGCTTAGAATACTTGTTAGTTGTACTTAATTGAATAAATACTTAATAATTGTAATTTTTTTCTCTTTCTAAAGACTTATGACATCCACTGCCTTGTGACCGATTTGCAAGATATCAAAGTCTGTACGTCTATTAGTGGTGTAAAGGTGGGTAGATGTTCTCGTAAAAATAATGACAAATAGGTATGTATGTTTGTATGTGAGTATGTATGTGCATGCATGTACATACGTATGTGTACATATGTCTGTCTGTCTGTCTGGCTGTCTGTCTCACACACACACACACACACACACACACACACACACACACACACACACACACACACACACACACACAC
>JAOPUD010000055.1:16692270-16703431 GCA_027122715.1 Trisopterus minutus
ACACACACACACACACACACACACACACACACACACACACACACACACACACACACACACACACACACACACAAGTTCACTTCCTTACACTTTTCCTCATGGGATGATTAGGAAGGATCCAGCAACATTACTGCCTTTGCAAATGTGGCCTTTGATGAGGACTTCGCTCTCATGGGTGTCAACACAACGTCATCAAAGGTATAGGTGTGAACAACACAATTCCTCTTTGCTTTTGGTGGCGTACAGTTGAATTCCACTCCCTAACTCTTCACCTCTCAGGTGCAAGTGATGATACTGAAGCAGGAAGTGACCAAATCAGAAGCCGCTATCATTGGCGGTTCTATTGGGGGTATCTTAGTCCTGGTGCTGTTGGTGATCCTCCTGTTCAAGGTAAAGAGATATATCGATATCTGTGTTAATCAATCAAACTGAATCCATTCATGTTATTGTCTCTCCTTCATTTGATTTTATCTCTATCTTTTTTTTTTGCAGTGTGGCTTTTACAAGAAACGTAATCAGTCTACGTAGTTCTGATCGAAAAGGTTAAAAAAATAGATCAAAAAAGTTGGCGAGCCCTGTTTGTTTTATTGTTGTTTTCATAAAGTTCTTGTATGATTATTATTACTATTATTATTATTATTATTATTATTATTATCATTATTATTTGGATTTCAGAGTAGACTAGGCCGACGTGTTTTTGTGGGGGAAACCCAGAAGTTATGTTTGCCATTGCTTCACCGACATTGTAATTCCTAATATTAATTTTACACAGCGCCTTTTAGGTTTTTGAAGCGTTAATTCAATCAATAAAGTAAAAGACAGCCAACACGTTTGTCTTAGCACATGGGAGAAATTTGCTTTGAGACTTTCTGCCAAACACATAAATCAAGGACTGCCTAAAGGACATTATCAATTGATGACTTGATTGACTTGCTAACCATATTTAAGCTATCAGCACATCTGAAAGAAGAGGTACTGTACAAAATATGTGGCATGCTATCATAGGGTTCATAGGTCACTCAATCTCTCAGCCCCTACAAGACATTATAGCCAAATATGTATTTGGTTTGTATATGAAAAGTACAATAAATCAACACTCCCATTCCAGTGGTGTGTATTGTTATTTTGAAGTCCAATGACAATCTAATTAGGAAAAAGACATTGAAGGATGAATAAAATAATTTCCCCAAAATCCTTATATACAGCTGTTTCATACCTTATTCAAATGAAATACAAAAAATATTAATAAAAAAGAAAACATAATGTGGTTGCAAAGCAAGCCACACTGTCATGCTGTGTATTCATTCTGCTTCATACAATAACACATCTTTGTTTGCATTATTAATGGACAGAACCATGATCAATTTGATAAATTAGCTGAGAGCAGATGGGTTTCTGAAAGAGCAGCACTGGGCCTAACAGCCATGGATTGAATGAGTTGAATGCCATTTAGAGCATCAATTTGAGTGTATGCTGTATGCTGTAGTAGGTGATAATGTATTCGCTATTAATGTATGCACTACTAATGCATGCACTATTGATGCCTAAACATAGAGTCATTTTTAGGGTGAATACAATTGAAGAGTAACTGCTAATCGTAAATATTTGATATATTTGCAACATCAGCCTGCAAATCAGACAACAGGGTTAAACGGGTGATAAATCCCCATTTATGGTTTAATGGGGATAGTTCATGCTAACACTATGTAAGCATCATGAACTCATAGGAAAGATAATTTAATCAATTCATGTAAGAAGGAGTTGTCATAAAATAATTCTGGAAGAAAATGTATTTATCCTGTATCTGACTGCCGGTTTATTGCAGTCAATCGACTCAGAATCAGAATGAAGAAACACATTTTTAAAACAGTTGGCTGGAGAGAAGAAACCTTTCGCAGAAGTAGAGGAGACCTTTGATGTACAGGTCTTGTGAAATAATTTTCTCATGAGTACCATCTGCCTCCTTCTTCCTCTTGGCAGCTCTGAAAGAATTAAACCCACAACCATTATTCTTGAGATGGGTAGAGGTCGTCAGTAGCTGGACTGAAGTAAAATAATCATATCTAATTTCAACATTGTAAATACAAATTCAGCGAGATTTGATTTGTTTTAACATTTGAAATAGATGGGTCAATCGATCTCATCTATAAGTGCTAGGCACTGACATAAATAAACAACAACTATGTGGTGTTACTCAGAGTTTCTAAGTGTCTCTAATTGTAGTATAAGACTCTGCTCTGTTGTGACCCTTGGATTCTATAAGAGTTTATGTGTTACCGTGTTTGTTATTATAAATCGTTATCCGTTTGGTTAGTTGTTTCCGCATGCTTTTACTGGAAAGTTGCATGTTCAATCTGTGGCTGGTGAATCAAAGTGGCACGAAGGAGGGGCTTTGCAGGGAGAGAAATGAGGGGATTTACATTGTGTGGGGGAGTTAATGGATGGAGATTCAGAGAGCACGTCTGTGGTGTATTGTATTGGATTTTTGGAAACAGTCTTTAATTGGAGTAGGTTACTAACAAAAAGTGACCATTGTTTGCACAGAATAAAACTGCATGTTGCACACTCCTGACTGGACATTCCTCTGTCACCGGCGACATCGGTACATTACAATGGCTGGGATCCTCGCTGGCGCATTTATGTACAAAACCGTGAAATATACTGTCAATGACATCAAGCCAGTTGGGGTTTTGTACAGACTCATTCAACTTTCCATCTTTTCTTATGTTATTGGGTGAGTAGTAATTTCATTAATTGACCACGTACCATGTCCTTCTGGAATTAGAGAAATCATTTTGTTGTTTGTTTGAAACAGTTTTGTTTATTTATGTGTGAATAATGCATGTAAACTATCAAAAGTAGGCTAAAATTAAATATGAAAGCCACAATCAGCCACAATCATCTCAAAACTCTCTACTCTCTGGCCTGGAATTGGGTTGCTACTCCAAGGTGGGTGTTCGTGAACAAGAAAGGATACCAGGAGAAAGACGAGTCAATTCTGAGCTCTGTCGTGAGTAAACTGAAAGGGGTCTCAGTCACAAACACGACTGAGTCAGGTCAGATGGTGTGGGGTCCTGAAGACTACACTTTTCCACCCAAGGTGAAGAACACAATCGACATCATGATCATAGGCTACCAGCGCATGTTCTGACAGAGTACCAGAGGGTTTGTGTGAGCGTGAGTAGATCTGCTTTATGTTCCCTTCTTGTCCTCCAGGGTGAGGACGCACCTTTTATTGTGACCACTTTCATTGAGACCCCGAATCAGAAGCTTGGATTGTGTGCTGAGGTAGGGATATTTGTGGGTGTGAATGCTCGGTATGTGTGAAAGTAGATGTGCCACAACGTGTACATGATGATGTGTAGGACAATACTCATGGGGAATTTGTCAATATCCATAGGCCTATATATTACGATCACAACGCCATGATACTGTCAAACTGAACTTCCTATGATATTTCTACGTATGGTCCCATATGGATCACCAATGCATCACTGTATCTTCTTTCCGACTGCCTCGTCAGTAAATCATAAATATATGGCCTGTTAATCAGTTTGAGACTGTACCTGTGTTTAAGGGCTAAACAAATAAAACGTAATTGAATTGAAGTCTGTCGGCAACATGGCTTCAAGAGGTTTGTTGGCGGGCTGTCGGTATGTGACAGTGTTTTGTTTGGTGCGGTCAGACACACTTATAAGGCAGGCAGCACTCTGGGAATAGTAAAACGGAACTCGATCACACATATATAACCAGCGGTGTGAGTACTTTACACCTTTTGCAAGGCCAGACCGTCAATTGGTTGGTAGTTATTTCCGTTCAAGTTCACGTCGGTGACAGGCAGTGAAACAGAAGTAGTTTTCGACTGTTGTGACACAGCTTCAGACACAAGGGTCTCCAAATGAAACAGTAGATTGATAAAAGCCAGACCAAATGAAAGGTCCCTGAATGTCTCGATGAACTGTGTTTGCTGCCAGAGTCCCAAGGTGCTCGCCAGCCACTGCACAACTGATGACAACTGCAAGAAAGGACAAATTGCTTTGTATGGAAATGGTAGGGCTGCTGATTAGTACGTTTGTTTATATATTATTATTATATGTATAGATATTATAGATGGATGGATGGATGGATGGATGGATGGATGCTTGCTCTTATCTAAATGTGTGTGTTTTTCTAAAACCTTTTGACACTGTCTGCGACTGTCTACAACGGCTCAGATTGCATTCGTTTCATAAACCGATATGTGCGTGGCCAGTGCTCTCTGCAGAGGCATGGTAACTGGTTGTGTGGTTTTTCTTTTCTCTAGGAGTCATGAGTGGCAGATGCAGGAAAGATGGAAACTCTAACGGGACCTGTGAAATATATGCCTGGTGTCCCGTTCAGAATGAAAATGATAAGTAAGTAGGTAAGAGAAGCTGCATGGACATGTTCAAATCATGCAAGAGAGATTATTGCAGATTAATGTTACTTTGTTTGTACTTTGTTTGCTTGAATTTTAAAACTTCCTCTCTTCACAGGAAGCATATTTTAACAAATGCAGAGAACTTCACCATATACATCAAGAATTTCATCCAATTTAGCCATTTTAATTTCGCAAAGTGAGTCACATCGCCTCCTCAATGCAAGACAAAAGAAGTGACATCAAGTGTACCACCCTGATCCTGCCCTGTTTAACTCACTCTTTGATATGTCTTTCAGATCCAACGTCCTTGAATCCCCAGACAATTCATATCTAAAAAACTGTCGATTTGGCGTGGAGCACAACCGCTACTGTCCCATATTCCGCCTGGGGGACATTACCAAAATGGCTGGGCACAACTTTCAGGACATGGCTTCCAGGGTATGGTTGGCTCATGCTCAGAAAAAAAAATATAAATAAATATAAAAAAAAAAAAAAAAAAATTAATTAATAATAAAATATTCAGAAGGATTAAAAGGTTCATACAGAAGCCATGACGATGTACAGCACTTGCAGTTTTTAATACTAGCCTGTACATACTTCTAGCGTTGTCATACCTATCACATGAGTAGAAATGACCTCTCTTCCTACATAGTGGGGGAAACTGATTTACTGACTATTCCTTATTCAGGGGGAAAATGTTTGACATTGTTGCTTCAAAATCGAAATTAAAAAAGGAAAGGGATATTGAAAATTTGATTTGTGGGATTTTGTCATTTCGTCTTTTTTTCTAGGGCGGCCTAATCGGCATCACGATCGAGTGGAACTGTGACCTTGACAGAGGCTATTCCAACTGCCATCCCAAATATGGCTTCAAGCGCCTGGACCTCTCCATCTCAAACTCTCCATCTGTCTCAACTGGATACAACTTCAGGTGACCGTCGCTCTAAAAATCGCTACCAGGCGTATCTCCTCACCTTGACACTCTTTACGTTGTGATACTCCCCACACAGACACACCCATTCTTTTCGAGATGACACTGGGGAACGCAGCCGAATGCTGTACAAAGTCTACGGTATACGGTTTAATATCATGGTGCACGGCAAGGTGGGTCACACAGCCTTACAGCTATTTGGGCTGTTATATAATGATTCATTTGAAATTGACATTTGATCTTGTTTGTCCTCAATAGGCTGGACAGTTTAGTACAATCCCAACAATGATAAACATAGCCTCCGCCCTGGGTATGATGGGCTTTGTAAGTATTACATCATTTCATTTTTATGCATTTAACTATTACTATTTATTGTTCATGCCTAAAGGCATTTTCTCAGTTACCAAATTGCTCATGGATCCTATTTCATGCTAGGGCTTCACAACAAGTAAATCCCCGTCAGTGGTAGACTCAGAGATTAAGCATGCCAAGGCCACTGCATTTGCTGGTTAAGTTTCCTTCAGAATCAGGGCCATTATCGGGGGGGCTTGATATTCTAGTGGTTATGCTGTTGGTCTCAAAGCCGAAGGTAACAGCAACATAGGTTGCCATGATATCATAGTTCTTCATACGTGTTGTCCTCTTCTTTGACAGGCACACATCTTCTGTGACCTCCTTCTCAACCTACTATTAAATAGCCGGATTTACAGGAAGAGGAAATGTGACGGAACAGGAGGGTAGGACAACAGATTAATGAAATAATCACCACATTCTAACACGATGTGTCTACAAATGGATCTGCACGGATCGGAATTCAGAATTTGGGCAGGTGGCCTGTGTGTCTGCTATTTGTTTGAAGTGTCTGTGGTGTGTGCTCTTCTTCCGACAGCAGCGACATAGAAATCAGCTATCAGGTCCACAGCGGAAGGAAAGGGCTAAGTAGGCTTAGGCTGCTGGGCCATTGCTTCCACTGCAGTGTCCACACGGGGCCCCTCACAGCACCTACTGGAGCCGCAGCACCTCTGGCCTCGCCAACACACACCTAACCAGTCCTCCACACAGGCTGGATGTACAGCTATGCTTCTCTGTTTGTTTTTTAATGTATGTCTACTCATTTGGTGTTATTCTCATAGTAGGGAGACAGAACAGACAACAAACAAAGATGTAATTTTGGAAAAGATTTAACTGAACCTGCTAAGGTCACATGACTTTCCTCTAGTATTCCACTTTTTTATTGTCGCTGCTGATATCACATGAATTGTAACCAAATATGATAGATACAAGAATAGAACTTCTAGGTGTCCACTCTGTCTCATTGTGTTTTCCTTTATGATGTCTGGGTTTATTGGCTGTGAGCAAATGAAAAGTGGATTGCATTTACAGACCAGACTTGGCCACTCAAAGTGTTTTACAATAATTGCCTCACATTCACCCATTCATACACAGATTCACTTTACATGGGTGTCAGCCATGCAAGGCAGCAACCAGCAAACTTCTGATATTTCCAGGCAACTAGCTCTACCTCCTGAGCAATAAATAACCAATGGTGTAACAGTTGAAACTAGAAAAGCACTCTGAGAGCGCAGACCTTCGCCAAGGCAGACAGCGAGTGTTGTAACCGGTGATAGCGTGTGCGGATCACCCCCAAAATTTATTAAATCATTTGTTCCTGGTCCTATTACGGACATTTCCTGAAAATGTTATCCAAATCCGTCCACAAATTTTCGAGTTATGTTGCTAACAGACAGACAAACAAACAAACTCTGGTGAAAACATTACCTCCTTGGCGATGGTAAAAAACATCAAAACATTAATTAAAGGCTAAAATATCAGCTGATGAATTTGGTGTTTTGCGAGAATGATTATGAAATACATTTCTTAACACATCCATAAGATGTATGCATCAATGTTTTGGAGTCATTTGTTTTTGAGGTTGTAAGTAAGTGTTCAAAAGTGAATAAACTACATCTCATCAACTGCATGGGCTATAATATATAATATTGGTACCAAAAGAAATATAACACCTGTGAGATTGTTGTGACTGAAATAAACATTGTGGATACTACTTGGTTAGAGTGAAAAAGAAAAAAACACAGAGTGGAAGTGGAAGTGGAAGGTTTAATTTCCACCTGAAATATGTGTCATGTTTTTGATAGAAATCCACCTAGTGCATTATCAGTTGGTAGCCAATAGTCCATAGGGCCATTGCACATCATATGAGTACCTGGGTCAATATTTGATGCAGATAAAGTTTTTAGTGAGGTTAGAGGGAGGTTTGTTTAGGTGAAATGTCCAAATAAATCAATAAATCCAATGCACAATGTACAATATGAACTCGATGAAACACACAGGTAGATGTTTTGAGAATCCATTGTTCAATTTTGACACAAATTATGACCCCTCTATTGAAAGGTCAGGGCGAATATAACTGAATGAAACCAGGACAAACAATGCAATTGCACCACATGGCCACCAGACGGCGACCATGACGAGTAACGCGTGTTCTAATTGAAGGCAATTGACCTATTGCCTCAGAAGTGTAACTTGCGTGACTGGCGATGCCAAGCGTCGTTATTGGGCCGTTAACAGGCCGGCTCCACCAAATGGTCTGCCAGAACTCACTGAATGTCAATTGTCCAACCACATGGCCGAACGAACGCTGCAATGCTTTGTATATACAATAATTAAAGTTATTACTTATTTTAAGTCGCTTTGGATGGAAATATTTGGATAAAAGCGTCTGCTAAATGCCCTAAATGTAAATGTAAATGTAGAGTCAATAACAAAGTCAATAGAGTCAACAACTTTTGCCCTACCCTTTTAAAGCGCCACAATCCCCCGCCTGCATATATCGCATTATCGTATCGAAGTGAAGGGGAAGGGTTGCCAAAACAAGACCACATGCGTGGTCTTGTTTTTAACAATGTGTGGCAACGCCCCGCACCCTCTCCATTGGCTGCTTGTGGGAATTTAACACGTTGTCGATGGAAGTGCTTTAAATTAGGTAGGATGAAATTCAAGTTGATATGGTCATCCAGTACTCACTGAATGTCGATTGTCCAATCATGAAAAAAGTAACAAAAAGTTTGCATGGGTTGTGACCATTGGGATAACCCTCTCTTTCCTAAAACTCTAAATAGTGGGTCTCTTTAAACATCTACAGTGGTTATTTTTGTTTTTTTGTTAGGTCAAGGAACAAGTGCCCAAACGTCCTCCTTTGATTGGGTAAAAAGGTTGTCGATTACTGAAGAGTACCCGCCCCTTGCTCTACAGGTGCACAAATCCCTTTGCTCCACGTTTCACTGAGATATGTGGTGCAAAAGTGAGAGTGCCAGTCATTTGTGAGCGAATAAAAAACATTTGAGACTCATAGCGGCAGAGTCAAGCAGTTGTAGTTATGGACTTGTGTTTGTGCTAAAATATCCCAAAAAATATTAATCCTTTGTGAGAAAATATTATTCATTCCATGGATTCACATACTGATTTGCGGATGTGAAAACCTTTCCATGGCTACAAATGTTTTGATACGGGTGTGTGAATGTGTTAAGCACCATATTCACTGCAGTAACTGTAGCAAAAATGCGAACATATGAGTTTCTAAATGTGTGACAATACTTTGTTGTGGTTGTGGGCGAGAAGAAGCAAAGGCATTCTTCTTGGTGACTTCAAATTTTCTGCTGCAAATGGGTGACTTTCTATTTAATTTTATTATTATTTTTTTTTACAAATTAAACGTGAGCCTTCCCACAATCCCTTGCCCCGGGCGGCTACGCGTCCAATACAAAGTGTTTGGTGGGGCCAGCCGGCACAGATGTAGTTGACCACAAGTAAGAGGACCAGGAGTGGAGAAACCTAAAAGGCAGTGGCCTCTTCCTACAACTTGCACAGGGTCCATGGGGACTATGATAAAGATACCGGATTGTGATTGGTTTAACTGATTTGTAGGCTAGAGCCATCAGAAATCGAACTTGGTGCGATTACAATTTTGATTACTGTCGTAGACAATGACACCCTTTTGGAAGTACCTACTGGCACCTTTTACACAATACAGGCCAGTACAGGCTACTCAATTCTAAACACTTTGACAAAATACTTTGAATGAGGCTTTAATACTATTTGAGGTATGTTATTGAATTATTTTTATATTTATTTAATGTATGCTATTACAAAATGTGTAAATCATCTTTGTAAATCATCTTGTTTGAAAGGTAACAAAAATGTGAGCTGGGGACTGCAGACTCATATCTTTGAGAAAGGAAATGACATCAGAAGGTTGTTGGACCAATTAAAGGACAGTCAACATGTCAACATGCTACGGGATACTAAAAGCAGCACACTCTAAAAGTTCCTCCAGAAAATAAAAAGATGAAATAAATCAAGCAAAGGTTGATCTGTAATCTTTTTTGTATTGTTGCAGGCTTGGAGGAATGTTGTCCCACAAGTTAAGCAACAAAACAACCCTTTGAAGTAAAACAGCCACATAATGGAAGTAATCTGAGGAACATGGTGGAAATACCCACAATGGTTTGGCTCCTGGAAAAAGTATATATGTGCTATACTTATAAATATGCATATGATGCAGGTGACATTTACATTAGAAGCTATACTCAGCATGGCATATAACATATAATCTGTATTCATGAGGGGATTCACTGTTTGTTTCAGCAACTGTGTAACCATGTAGTGAAAGAGCGGAACAAAAGGTAAAACAAATCCTGAATGGTATGACAGACTCAAAGAGAAGTGAACCAACAGGCTTTGGCTGAACGTGTGGTGTGGCAGCATAAAAGCAGGTCTAGCTGGAGATCTGCTATCCACTCCAACCAGAAGCAACATGAAGGTCTTCCTGCTTGCCCTGTTGGTCGTACTGATGTGTAGCACCCAGGGTAGGTCATCTCCTCTTCTGACGATGCCTTTCTGACTAAATGTCCTGCCACATTTACGTTACATTTTCTTTAGTGAGTTTAAGTCTGCTTCTTCCGTTCTTCCCTGGATGACGCGATCTGTTAAATCGTTGTTCTATTACAATTACCTGGACGGCATCATACCCGTAAAAGGATATTATTTGTCGTGGACTTTCCCTAATTCCTGTATTTAAAATTTCACCTTGGCAGAAAGAGCAACTCATGGTTACTATTAACCCTGTCCTATTTTTTTCCTTAGTGCACGCACTCAGATGTTTCGTCTGTGAGGGAGAGGAGGGCTGCCCCACCGCCACAGAATGTCTCAACGATGAAACATTCTGCAAGTTGTCTTTTACAGGTGATTAGACTATGTCTACCTTCACAAAGACATTCTTTTGCTCACTTTTTTTTTCTCCCTATCGGAAGATAGATAGAAAATGAAAACATACACACAGGAAGCGCTACATGTGAATGCTTATTTTTCTCTCCTTGTCGGAACAGAGGCCACCGTGTCCAGAAGCTGTGCGTCTAAGTGCAAGATGGACAACAACACGGACTGCTGCACGGAAGACGATTGCAACGTCTAGAGTCCTCTCCCACCACCACTCTTTTTAATCAAAGGAATCATTAAAAAACATGATGCAATGTAAACATTGTATTACTTACGGGTTTGGTCCTTTTGTAGTCAGAGACTGCAGATACTCTTCATTTGTTCCCCCTTTAGTTTGATTGGTCCTGTATTTCCTGGCGATACTCTATAATGCAATAAACTAGTGCAATTTTAATCAAATGAGATGTTGCCTTTTTTTAGTTGCAAACATGTGGGTATTTAAATTGACACACACAGTAGTGCACGCACGCACGCACACACACACACACACACACACACACACACACACACACACACACACACACACACACACACAC
>JAOPUD010000055.1:16814668-16828771 GCA_027122715.1 Trisopterus minutus
TGTGTGTGTGTGTGTGTGTGTGTGTGTGTGTGTGTGTGTGTGTGTGTGTGTGTGTGTGTGTGTGTGTGTGTGTAAGAAACTGAGATGTCTTTTCCCCTGGTGGAATCAACAATTGTTTCTCAAAACAATGTTTTTAGCAAAGATGACTAACTCTTAGGTGGAGGTACTGTGTACTGCTACTCTGTACTGCTTAATGGAGTTTCTGCTGACTCAATCTGAAATACTTAAGAAGATTGCCACCTAGTGGGGTACATGAAGTAACACATCACCACAAACACCCACACTATTACCTCAGGATCAAAATAATCATTAAAAGCTATCATGTTATGATACATATAATAGCTATTTTTGTTTCCCTGAATTGGCAGTTCGGACAGGAACCAATGAGGCGGGCTGTGGAAGAATAAAAAATATCTGTCGAAAGAGTTGTGGGTGTCACCTCCTTGGCACAACACACTCAAACACTAGGATTATTCACAACCTTATAATTTGTCAGCCTTTATGACTACATATTCATGTATTCAGGGAAACACAATATTAAAGGTTGCTTAAAAAGTGTTTTTAAAGCACTAAGCACTTGGTTCTATTTTCTAACTCATTTGTACAAAGCACACATCATTTGTTTTGTACCTTTATTTTGTGTTACCTTTTTCCAGGAAACTAACATATTAAAAACAATCTTCCTTTGCACACATGTCACAGCAGGGTTTATATATATATATATATATATATATATATATATATATATGTGTGTGATTATATATACATTACACATATATATGCAAAACATCTTAAAAGATCTGATAAAAATAAATAGCTAAAAAGCATTCAGCGCCATAGAATTGACCAGAATTCTGTGTCTGACAGCATTGACATCAAGTGTCCAGCACGAAAAAACAAATTAACTTAACAAATTAAAAATAGCCCTGATTTAATATCCTCCTGCAGAGGACTTTCAACTATTGTATATCATATTTTTGTATATTTAATGAATGGTTTCTCAAGAAGGCAGGGAGATTCTCTTAACGTCGTCAGCAGTTGAGAATGGAGTTGGCTCTCAGAATGGACATGACCTTCCTTGACCTGTAGCTGTACTCAAACCTCATGTAGTCGTGGAAGAAATACAAGGTTCCTGTGAATGGAAAGAGGCAGATTCATTCAATAACTGGCAAATGGAATACAACAGTGCTCTTAAACTCTCGTAATCAACATCGAAGGACAATATTAGAGAATGGAGGTTTCTTCACTACATAGGCCTATTCAGACATTTCTATATTAGATACATGAAATCATAGCAGGTAGGACTACGATTTCTAGACATTGGGAATCTATCCCAGAACCTTTTGGCTCTGAGTCAAAAGCACTAAGTAGAACCAAACTACGCGCCCCCCTTACCGGAGTCATAAACCGCTGCATCCACTTCCTTTCCTATTCCAGGGAAGTCCGACTCGATGGCTCTCGGGAAGCCAACATCCATGGTGCTGGACCTTTCGTCATAGCTGTGTGAGGCGGAACAAGTACAATGACGATGTAGAATAGATTAGCGACTAGGCCCACCATATTAACCCTAACCCGATTCAGTTGAAATCCCAGAAATCCCACAAACCTCCAGTACTGTTCGTCAGCGAAGAGCAGTGTTTTGCCTGTTTCGGGGATGTGCACCGCAGCGTCAATCTCCCTCACTTTCTTGGGAAGACCCAGTTTGTGGATGTACTTCGGGTAACCCTGAACCACATTGTATCCACTCAGTGCCCACATTTTGATTCCTGTCAGGGAGAAGAAAAAAAGCCCAGCTGAGCAAAGGACAGTTCCTTTCTATTTTGGTAACGAGGACTCACACTCATGTGTGTGTGTATTCCTCCTTCCACACAAAGCAACCAAACACTCAAGAGAGCTTGTGGGGACCCACCTCTGAATATGATGACCATGTCCTCTGAGTTCTCGTAGGCCGCGTCCACCTGCTTGGGCAGGGAGGGCCAGGTGGAATGGATCAGCGTCTGCTCCGGCTCCGGCATCTGGGGGTGGATACGCCAGTAGAACCTACCACGACACCACACCAAACCATCAATACAGGTGACTACTCTAAGCCTTAGGGACAGGAACCACGATACGTGAGCAATCGGAATCCTTCATGTTAAGCGTCTGCTTATCTGTAACGTTGGCATGTAAGGCCTGAAGTGATTATATGGTTAAGCTAGATGACTCATAGTGATGCAGTTGGTTTGGCGGTAGACCTATACACACATTATGTGCTAAAGATAGGCTATTATGTAAGGAATACTTGGACAGTTTCACAGTTTGGAATGCGTAGAAACTGCAAATGGCAAAGGACAAAACTGTCCTCCAACTTGTCCTAAACAACATCAGCCTCTAGTGGTGTTTCTTCTGTCTGCAGATTAAGGCCTTTGCTACCATAGCCACATCCTTTGTGGTTATACCTAAACTGTCAGTGGGAAAGGTTGGAATTCTTATTCAACTTTTCCCGAAACAACGTTAGCATAGTGGTGCTGAACCACAAAATACTCAATGTTTTTCTTTCTCTGATGTTGAACCATCATTTTCTTCCATTCTCTACCTGTCTTTGAAGAGGATGGTTTCCCCTCTCAGCTCCGTGATGGCATCAAAGCTCAACATGGGGTCACATTTCTTCGGCGCGTCAGGTTTGGGCTTCACTTTCCTGTTGGGATTGGGCCCTATATGGTTGGATACATCACATGTGACTCGTCTGACATAAATCATAAAAACAACGTTGACAAGATTTTTACGGATAATAATTACAAGTACGAAGCTGTGTTCATATTTGATTGCTATGTCATTTTAAAAAGTACCCACCATAAAGTTCTTGAATACCATCAATATCGTCCTCAGACAGGGGGAATCCCGGGCTGTATGAGTAGGTGGGGAACATCAATGACCCTGGGTCTCTGGAATGTTCCAAGCCAAGGGCATGTCCAAACTCGTGTGTCGCCACCAAAAACAAATTGTAGTCTATTTGAGAGAAACAAAAGAGACATTAGCTCAACAGTAGATTAGCCAAAATACAGCATTTGTGACTTTGTTTTGACCGGGACATTCATACAATAGTGCACAGCCGAGGGCCAAAGAAAAGAAGATATTTGTTGCCGCAACTTTGGTGTGTAACAGATTTCTCATCACTTGCCGTTTGAGTCTTTGGTCCAGTTTTCATCCTCATCAAAGTGTGTATCTCCCCCGATGCCCTTGCCAGGGGCATAGGCATGGGCCAGTAAGCCATTAGGCCCGTCAAAACTATTAAAATCTCCATGCTCTGGGGAATCAAGAGTAGGACAAATATAAATATAAATAGCCTTTTCCATGCTGTAATATCCATAAAAATATACACATATATTAAACACAACTATAACATAACACTAAACTATAACTATGAACACTTTGAGTCAAAAATGATATTGATGCTTGAACATGATGCATTATATTGTAGTTTCCGTTCTATGGGGAAGGCAAAACATCACAAACACACAACAAGCCGTTTAAAAGCCAATTTCACAGACATCAACGGACTCAAAGCTGCCGTGGACCACAGTATGGTGGAGGCACGTACCACGTGCTGCGAAGCTGATCATGATGTCTGCGGTGCCGCTGCGGAGCCTCCTGAAGGTGAGTGGGGTGACTGCGGACCACACGTTGAAGGCCTGCCGGATGGCTCTCTCAACGTCCTCCCTCTTCATGTCAGGGGTGAAGTTTTCTATCCTGGATCACGGGGAAAAAATATAACACTTGAGTGACGAGACGAAGAAACACAGAAACACAGAAACATAGAAACATAGAAACATAAGTCTTGCTTAAACAGAAAAAAAGAGAATGAATCAAGACCTATGTTTATGGTGTTTCCAACCTGAAGGTAAGATTGTTGTTGGGCCACTTGAGCTTCCTGGGGGAGAGGTTGTATTCCCCCACATCTGGGACTCCACATCTGGCCAGCTTCATGGTGTCAAAGGTTTCGGCATCTAATTTCCCTGTCACCTTCACATGTGCAAAATACTTTCAAATATTGTATTTCAGTTGACAATGTACTGCTACTGAAATGATGTGTGTTCCCCTTTGTGTTGTCTTCCTGTCTTTATAAAACTAACTTTACCAAAATACTGCTTTCTGTGTACCTTCAAAGTATCTATAGATTCAAAGGGTTACATATCAGCCTTTTACCTTTAAGTTGAAGAAAGCCTGCATATCCTTTAGTTTGGTCTGCATAACGTCTGAAGCTTTCCTAGCACCAAGCAGACCAGCAGGGAGATTGTAGAAACGGCGGAGGTATTTCTGTACATTTAAAAGAAGTGAGGGGATTATTAAACCACATTATTAAGGTGTATTATACAGGAGAATTATGGAAATTGCAAATTGTGTACTGCAAATATGTGCAGAAAAAGTGCAAACACATACTACATAATACTATTACACATAAACTAGAATAGGTTTAAATGAGTTCCAAGGGAGAATAACGTTTTTTGCAATAGACTTCATGAAATGACAAAGGTAAAATAAAACTCTACTGCAAAATACCACGCCTTAGTGTCAGTGTGTTACCTCTGCTTGTAGCCTCTTGTCCGGCTCGTCGGTGGTCATAGGCACAGCGATGCAGTGAGCGACCATCACCAGGAGCAGGAAAGCAGTCATTGTCATGTTGATTCTGTGTTGTCCAGACCAGTGATGGGGATAGAGCCTCTGTGAGGGGTATTTAAAGCATTTTTGTCTTTCCTTTTTTTCTACCTCAACTGGCCCTAGTGAATCATGTGTAAAACCACCTATAACCACTTCCTCCTTGTCCGGTTTGTTTCCTTAGAACTTGAGTCTGGGATTGTGGTTTGAGAGGATATGCGTAATCCCACCAAAAACTGCTTACAAGATAGGTAAGGTAGAAGATTTACAAATCGGCTGTTTCCGAGCAGATTTGTGAAACTAAATCGTAAACATTCACATGGACATATTTTAGTGTCAGGCTAGTTTCTTGCTAAACAATAAAAATAAGATGTAGCCTATTGGTTTCTCAAGGGATGGTTCTTGTCTCCAAGGTAAATGTTCTGGGTTCCCTTTTCATCAATGAATTATGTAATTATGAATAAAACAATACAGTAGAAAATGTAGAACATTCGCCTCAGTTGTTAACCATTGACATGTTCATTTTTGTTCACTTAGGTGCATTCCCCCAATCCTACGCACGCCAGATGTCATTCCAGGATGACACATTTGACAGATTGAAAAACACTTCTGATATGAGTGACTAAGAGACACAGCCGATGGGTCTCCAAAAGGCAGTGATTCATGAAGGACTATTACGGAGAAATATCTAATTAGAAACTTTTGTTCTGTCTATTCATGATATAGGTACATTTGTACCTATTCTGTACAGAAAAAAACCCTCAACTTATGGGTGGTGGTCACAGATGTTAACCACCACTCACAACTGATCATTAGTCCATCAAAACTCCTGTGGAATGTTGGAGGAAAAAGCCGTTGTGCTCACACTCATTGTTAAGACCAGCCCTTTGAAAGGTTTGGTTGGTAACACTTTAACATATGGGTACATTAATGAACCATTGATTAACATCAGTTAATTTAGAAATAAGTATTATTATATAGCATTAGCAGAAGGGTTAGGATATGTGGGTTATGATTAAACCTAACCCTATTAAATAACGTATAAATGAATACCGTAGTTAACATGGGAGGAACAAGGACCAGTATGGTTTAAATTGTTATTTAACTGTTAGTTCATCCTTATTAATTGATTAACCTTTATTACTTGCCATTTTTGGTATAATTTTGTTGAATCTGGATAAATCTCAGCAAGAAAACTTAAATAAATTGGATAAATGTGTATGTGTGTATTAAAAGTTATAACTTGTGTTGCATAACCAGTCAGGTTATGTAACACAAGTCAGGTCTCTGATATCTCATATCCAGTTCACACAATATTATTCAATGTGAACGTATTGCATCATTTTGAGGTTTCTATCTTAACTAGAAGCTGGTCTGCAGTCCGGCTGGTCAAAATAATACATTTCTTTATATAGTGCATTTAAGGTGCCCAATGACACTTACAAACCATATAGATTTTAAACTATAAATATGTCAATATCACATGATTATAATCAAATTAGTGTGTTATTTATATAATACTGGGTCTAGTCTTACTCAATATTTGCCTACTAGTTGAGCAACAGTATGAGCAAGATGACTTGACATTCCTGCTGCTTTTCTGGATTTCCGTCATGACAATATGTCGTTTGTTGTGATGAATCCATACCTGGATTTAAAGCAGGCCGAGACATGCTGTCTGTAGACGTGCTGTCGGTAGACATGCTGTATGTAGACATGCTGTCGGTAGACATGCTGTATGTAGACATGCTGTCGGTAGACATGCTGTATGTAGACATGCTTACTACTGTGTGTGTCTGTGTTTATTTGCGCTTGTGAGACTATTGTTAAATAGCATCAACAAGGAATTCCTCAACGCACACGCACACGCACACACACACACACACACACACACACACACACACACACACACACACATTATAGCATTCCATCATATGTACCTCACAGGACACATTTTGAAATACCTTACAGACATTCCTAAGTATTTTCCAACTGAAAACCCAAAACAAACAGCAAATGGGTTAGGATGAACAAAACTGATTGTTGAGTTAGACAAATGCTATTATAATTCCCTCCTTCGTCTGCAGCAAGAGATTAAGGAAGAAATTTAAATCATAATGCTTTTCTTGACTAAAACAAAACACTAATTAGTTCAGGCTTTAATGTTGCTTGTCTGTCGGTTAGAGACTGGAGGAACAGCAATAAAATAAAAATCCCCTAACCCCTTAACTTCCTGTGCAATGACTCATAATCTCACCACCATCTACACTCAGTATGGATGGCACTGCAGGAAAAAAAATTATTTAATATATAAATGTTTATCAAAAAAAAAGAAAAAAAGTAGGGTTAGTCATTGTAAAACTACACAGAAGCATTATTAACACTTGTTACTGCTTTCATAACGTTTCATTTCTCATAATTTTTCAGAGTAAATCTGAAAACAGTTTTCTGGGCTATGTTTAGGCATTTCAAAACAGAAATAGTCTGTTCCCGGCTGGTATCCAAATACATCTCCTGGAACTTTTCCACCAGTAAATATTGGGATGGGATAGAATCATTTTGTGATTTTACATGGAATGTTTGACAAAGACAACAGTGAGAAGGGAGGAACCTGTTCTATCTATTGATCCAATTCAATCCAATTGTATTTGTATAGGCCTTAATCACAGTTAAACCATATATTTCTGACAGCCTGCTATCCATGGCCCCAAAAGGGCAAGCATGTAGATTGCCATAGCAGTGGACCAATGACAGACCCTTGGGGGATACCAAACAATAATAAAAAATAATAATAATCGTCAGTAGATGGTTGTGATGGTTTGGTTTACTACAATTCTTCAGTACTTTAGAAAGGAATGGAAGGTTTGATATAGGCAAATTATTGCTAACTTATTCAAGGTCTAGGCCGGGCTTCTTAAGTAGCGTTTTATCACAGCCGTCTTAAAGCTAGAGGGCACAGGTCCAGTAGAGGTAAAGGTTTGGGTTCAAGTAAAGGTTTGTGATGATCGTAGCCGCTCCCAGTTTGAGTTCTTTGAGAACCTTTGAGAGTCTGTTTTTGCATCAGACTCTTTACAGTGTCAAAAGAAGACATTTTATCTTGCATGGCTGT
Source organism: Trisopterus minutus (assembly GCA_027122715.1). NCBI lineage: Eukaryota > Metazoa > Chordata > Actinopteri > Gadiformes > Gadidae > Trisopterus > Trisopterus minutus. The sequence continues at coordinate 16,822,413 of JAOPUD010000055.1, forward strand.
CATGCCATGCAAGATAAAAGACATCAACTTTTGTTGAGCATTTTACGCTCTAGTATTCTTCAGCTTTGCTTCAGGGTGAGATTGTTTTCATTAACCCAGGGTGCTGTTTTTTTCGTTGACTTTTTAATTACAAAAGGAGGAGGAGTCAATGGCTGTAGATAAGGCGCTGTTAAAACCATCACTGAGACTATCCACAGAGCCCCTATAGTCCCAAGGGGATCAAGTGAATGGCATCTGCCATAGCTGCAGTGGTTGCAGGGGTGATTATGATGATGGTCGTCACAGGTGCGGTGTACGCTACCTGGGAAAAGAACAGAAAGTGGTCAGATAAATATGAGGTATAGGGTGAGACAACCAGGTCTGAAACGTCAACTTTGTGGGTCAAGACGGTCCAGGGTGTTTCCACCGATGTCTGTAGCATGCTGGACGAGCTGTTTGAAGCCCAACGGATCTGTAATAGACAGAAAACTGTGATTGGTTAGAGACATTTATCTACTGTTATACGCTCATCATTACCCCTGATTGGTAGAGGGCCAGAGAGATTTAACCGATGCCAGACACATCTTAATGGCGAAATCACACAGCTTTACTATGTTGATTTTTGTGACTTTGGATTGTCTCATCCTAGTATCGTTGGGGCCGACATGAATTACAATGTTGTTGAAACTAGTGTCTGTGTTGGGTTTGTCTAATCCCGACTCTGTGTTTGGTCGGACCATAATGCCAGCACCCTAAGATTAGTTTTGATGGCATTTGATAATAGCCTGCTTCATAGGCCTTCTTGAATACATGCATGCATTTATTATGGTCACTGATTAAGCATTGATGTGACACGCCACCTTCTATTGACCTGTCCTTTTGCATCGATGCTATCAGCCATGAACCACATGAAATACAGAAAAAATTCACACAATATGCAGTACTCAACAATATCACTGGAGGGCGGCAAAGCGTTTATAAGAACAAGAGCAGTTTCTCCCTCATGGCATTCCCTCAAACGTATGCGTTTTCAGAGATTGACTTGGCACCGTGGCGACGTATCAGTGTTCGGGATAACCTCAGAAAACACAATAATGTTCAACACAAGTCTTGCATCCAGTGTCCAAAAGACAACGCTACTTTCACAACCTGCGACGCTTGTATTTTTTGCTTTTTCATGTTTAATTGTTTTGTTTGGGTTGGGGGAGGAGGCGAATGAATGCAAAGCTTAGTTTTTTGGTGTAATTGCTGTCTTCAGATGTGCAGATTCTGTCTAGACATGAGACATTTCCATACACATGTGTAAATAGAGAAACGGTGCTTCCTGTTCAAAAAATATTTGAAAATAATCTTGCTTCATTGGTAATGCATAGAAGCAGTCATGGGGCGTTTGAGCGTGGCCTGCCAGACATGTCAGACAAGTGTTCTTTGGGATAAATGCCCAAGGCATTCTGGACCCCGAGACCCTGCGTGTGATGAGGATCCCTACAGACCCAACCAGGTAACTAGCTGGAGCATACACTTAAGAAATTGACAAATTTAGAAAAGGGTCAAAGTTTAAATTGTAAATTTCACTTAAAAAAATATTTTAAAATGTTCCTCGTATTGCATCAATGTTGCATGTACTTATATTTAAAATGCAGTAGGAAACAGTTCCTTCCATTCAACCTACTGTTGATTTAATTAAGTGGACACATGATTGTTTTGCATCACAGAGACTGTGGTTAGGTAAAATAACGGATATAATAGGATGTTTGGAAATGCTCTTGCCCATGCAAAGCGGTCAATCTCCTCCCTGGAGTGTTGTGCGCAGCATTGGTCGGTACGCCAGGGACTTGCCACGGAAGTCCTGTGGAATCAATGGTTGACTCAGCTCTCAGGGTTTGGGCTGTGCCTGCTGACATCAGGAGCTGGTCACCCGTGGTGGAAGGCTGGTTTAGACTCCTCCGTAAAGTGCTGTACGTAGACACAGAGAGCCCTCTCCGTAGCTCTACATGCACATCCAATATTTTTGAACTGAAAACTGCTAACTATGCTAGAAAGGAACCGGCAAGAGTTCCATTAAAAAAATGTGTCTTTACAGAAAGATAATGATGCAGATTGTACTGTTACTAATAATTGTATTTCTATATATTTACAGTGGATGAATGCATAAAGGTGGCGGTCCCTCAGGGACAAATTAAGAGGGAGTTTAAGAAGGACAGTGGGCTCCAGAGGAGTGGGGCAGGGGCCTCTGCGAGGCAGCCATGGGAGAACATGGCTGTGATGGTGATGGTTCCTGACCCCATTCCTCATCGAGAGGGGGGCCTTGAGCAATCTGCCACGAGGTCCTCCTGCTCTGGACCCTGCCCCGGTGAGGGAGATACAGCAGGTGGCACAGTCAGCCCCAGAGGATGAAGCTGGAGGCAGTGGACAGGAGAAGAGGGCAGAGGCAGGAAGAGGCGAGGTGGCTGAAATGTCTAAATCTGAGCGGGGCTTACTGGCGGTTATGGGGCCGCTGGCTGCCCTTGCCTCACAGCCCCAACCAACACCACTGGCGCCCTCTGATGAGGAGGAGCCTGTCCAGAGCAAGGAGAGCCAGGCTTCGCTTTTAAACACACCAAGTGTACAAGGCGGAGCTGGAGGAGTTGGGAATTAGAGAATGAGGAGTGATTAGTGTGTTGTTTTCGCAAAAAATTGTATTATGTTTATAATAAAAAAAGATGCTGTGATTTTGTTTTTCATAATATATTACAATTTGTGCTGGTATGATAGAAACATTTTATTTGTCATTGTACAGCAACATTTTAGCAGCATCCAAGTATACACACAAACATATTATTAGCATTAATAAATATACAGTACACGTGCAGAGGTCAATAGGGATTCTTGAAAGAGCTGGTTCAGGTCATGTGGCTGTGAAGAAACAAACATTGAACAAACTGTGAACAAACAAAACATTACATTTCCATTTTAACTTTGAGCACATGTATACAGAGGTATGTGAAGGCGCAGGTATAGTTGGAATATGCTCTTTTGTTAAAAACATGGGTAGCTCTTAAAAGAGCTGTTTGGTTGCGCCTTTGTGTAATTAGGCCCTGGGCTGCCATGGCACTGCACCCTCTTCATTGAAGTAGGCACAGTAGGCCTCCCGCATTTGGATGACTTGTCAGGTGTTGTGTAAAAGCAACACCTACTGACCAATCAATTATCCTGAAAAACTAAGTTATCTCACGTGTAAGATTATGTCGTATATGTAAGGGGAGCTCCACCTATACAAACATTCTCGCAGGTGCGTTTAACACTATTGTGCGTGCCAAAATGCAACTAAAATGCACGCTCATACCGTAAAATAACCGATTTATTTTATTGTATAGATAGTGCCAACAGAGGCCGTCATTGTTGTTTATGTATTTCAAAATCTTTAACTGGGAGTACGTCGATCTGGTACGAGTTCACCGAGTTACGGGTTTGACTGCCGTTCCAGGGGTAGAAGGTTGTGAAAACACGAGTTACGGGGTTGCCTGGAACGCGCCATTAGTCTGCCATTAGGTCCGTTAGAACATCTGACAAATAGAGAGATTTTGTGTGTTTACTTTGCTCGATGACTCACAATAATATATGTAATAACATAATAACCAGCCAAAAAAAAATATATATATATTGGGCCGATAGTGCGTTCTTAACAACTCGGAATTCGGATAAACGCGCTCCGCTTGTAAAATACAATTTGCCGGTTGTCCAACTCGAAATTAAGTCAGAAATGAACGAATGAATTGTTCCTGCATATCTTTTTTTGCATTCTGCAACGCTTCGCAGAGTTTAACTTCCGCCTTTCGAGTTGTCATGAACGTACCATCAGATTACGTCCCATGACTCGTGAGACCGTCCAGTCTCGCGAGTTCAGACGTCGGTTTCTCGATCGTTCCAGATCCGAATCGGGAAGGCGAATGTCTCCCGCTGAGGATACAGCGCCCCCGTGAGGACAACCATCGACTATTAAACTTACAGTCTATGCTATTAATGCGCATAAACCAAAAGTGAACTTTGGCCGTAAGTGACACCCGTACAAGAACAAGGAAACACGGGCGAGGTTGGATTGCACCGAGTCTATGGTTTGGATAGGGCGAATTAATCATCATAATGTATCCAACATTTATTTAGAAGAATTTACTACGTTTATATATATATGTATATATTTTTTTACAACGAAAGGTGTAAGCTGTTTGGACAGCTTATGCGTTTTAGTGAATATGTCAACATGGTACGGGCACTTACTACCGGTTCGACAGCCTGTCAAAACAATTAAATTAAATACTTAATCGACTATTAGGGAAAACGGCTCGTTGACTACAGTCCGGACAATAACTCCAATAAGTTCAGCCCACCTTCTAGCAGCTATGGACTCGGATTCAGAAGTTGAAAGGTTAGTCATGTCGACCTAGGCCTTCTTCATAACAACTCATACTCCGACTTCTTCCACATTAGGCTATTACATTATCAAGATGGTTAATGTGGTATATCGGATAGTTTGTATAGTAAACTAAATGCCTGTCTGCTAAATGCCCTTAATGTGAATGTAAAACCCTGTATCACACGTTCTGGTTATTAGAAAACCGGGTGGAACAGGTCGTCCTCCGTCAAGTTATGGATCAATGAGAAGCGATGAGGAAGAAGACGAAGAGGACTTTGAGAGGGACTCGCCTGTCACTTTTAATGAACCCACTGGGTAGGTTGGAATTATGCTCAAACTACTATCCATGTATACTCATAAATATGTCATGAAAGTTACTCTATGAGGAATATTAAATACAATTAAATGTAATCAACTGTACTCTGGTCAGTAGTACCGCAGTGCCTTGCGATAGTGATTGTCAGGAGATCGACTCTGTGAACCTTCTCTTGTTCTAATTCTCGGCAGGTTACAACTTGTACGTTCTCAATATCCAGAGACAGTCTACACACAGGGAACACAGCGGACCAGACAACAAGAGACTGGCATCATATATACCAGGTTGGTACACAGCATGCTTATCAATGCACTTGTGTATCACATGACGATTTCAATACGTACTTACGTACCCGGGGGTCTCCTGCACTTTTGTCTCTCCCTCAGCCATCAGGTAATGGTTCAAGATGAGGAGGAGGAGGAGGAGGAGGAGGAAGAGGAAGAGGAGGAGGAGTACGTCGATAGAGTGAATTCTCCAGTACCACCGCCACCTGTGGATTATGGCAATGAGATGGACTGTGATGAGGCCCAGTCAGGGAGTCTGCACTCAGAGCTTGGCATGCCTTACGTATTCAAGGTGCCGTGTTGTGCTGTCCAATCCTTCAGATTATAAACAGTCCTTTCTATTATTCTCTGTACCATCGTAAAACACAGCACCATCACCTCACCGCTCTGTCTTTGTTCTCCTCGCCGCGTAGAACATCATGGGGGTTCTGACGGGACTTACTGAGGAAGACATGGAAAACTTTAAGATCCGCCTTTGTCGGGAAGAGAAACTTTTCAACCTGCACGACCTGTTGCAAGGGGACATTCTGAACCTAGTGGACAAGATGATCGAAGTGATTGGTAAGAGCCCTTTTAGAAAGTTATTATTATTTAATTACTAGTTATATTATAATATATTAGTTAAGCTTCACTCTTCACTCTCTCTCTTCACTGTCAGGAGAAGTACAACCCTTTTATAATGCATATATATGTAAAGCATATAATTAAGCATGATTGTATTGGCCACTGTATACATAGTCATACTGAGCAGCATCTTCCTGTTCCTGATCATTTCTCACTTTTGTCATGCAGGTCATGAGTGTGCTGTAAAACTATCCATCTTGGTCTTAGATAACATAAAAATAATTGACAAAGCCCGGGAGCTGGAGGACAAATGCAAGAGAGGTAAGGAACCTAACCCTTTGGAACCCAACTAGCCAGCCAAGATGAATTCTGAATTTCTTGTCATCATAGTGCATATCTCACCCTCACCCCCACCTCCTCTCCATCATCTCCCACACCAGTGATGCTCCGCTTCCTGCTGAAGCATCACATCCTGCGGAGGTTCAAAGTCATCTACGAGGGCGTGCCCCGGCCCGGCAAGCAGCAGCTACTGGACACCATATACATCCAGCCCCAAATCTCCAGGCGCCCGGGCGACGGGATCGATCCGGCGCCCGGCGACGGCGACGGCTTTGTGGATGTAAAGGATCTGTTCCGACTGAAAAAGGCCAGCGGGGAGCCCGTGAGGACGTTGGTGACCACAGGCCTCCCGGGGATCGGGATGTCCGTGGTGGCGGCCAGGTTCTCCATGGACTGGGCAGAGGATGCCGCCAACAAGGTCTGTTACATGCAGGCGGCACGCGGCACTCCTGAGTGTAGTTTGCATTTCATCGGCGGGGGGAGG
>JAOPUD010000055.1:17579822-17590221 GCA_027122715.1 Trisopterus minutus
TATATAAAATGTTTTATCATTTGATCTGTTTGATATCACATTGTGTTTTGATCAACTGGGTAATGATCAATAAAATGACGCGTAAATTCAAAAGACAAACAAATGCCACGAGCCGCTCCTCCCGGCCGCCTGACCTTCTGACCATCGTTTCATACACGTTGAACGCATAGATGTCTTTGGAATTACTTTGATATGTTTTTTCAATTCATTTTTTTTTAAAACATTCAGCATTCAGCACACTGGATAGAGTTGCTCTAAACAAGCAAAATAAACCCTTCCCTTAAAGCTAAATTATTTAGTATAACACAATAGATTGGGATTGGTTTAAAACAAAATCCTTTTTTAATGCAAATATTTTACAATAAATACATCAAAATGCAATTGTACATCCAATTCTACATCTAGATTGCTAAACATAGTCAGTTTTAATTTAGTCAAATGGAAATGATATCAAGTGCATAACCCTTATTTCCAAATCCCGAGGAATTAAGGAGAGCGATACGGGCAGGGTTTGCCTCTCAAATAGGTGGATCAGAACTGAGGTCAAACTGAGAAATGAGACAAAGACAAAGTTGACCTATATCTTTCTGTCCCACCAACAGCCTGTTCCAAAAGGAGAATGGGCAATTCCTGTTGAGCAGAGCTAATCACTGGGAGACAACTGGGCACATTCAGCTCAATATACCCCAGCTGATGGTTGCTCCGGCTTCACACTGAATATACTTGCTTGTTTGGAAATTCCCACAAAAACAACAAAATGCCTCCAGCAGTGAATACAGAGTTAAATAAAGCTTGATGGGTTGTTCTATAATAATGCTATATGTACTGAAGGAGGGCTTTCACTAATGTTCCCGCACACTCTAAGCTGCCATCTTGGTGCTTTTTCATAATTATAACGAGAACAATAACAACAATAACAACAACAACTCCTTATTCTAGAGTTTTGGTGCAGAAGTACCAAGACAGCCCAAACCTCTTAATGGAGCTAAAATCACATTATCCTAAATATACTATTTATATAGACCTGCTAGGAGCTTTCTATGTTCAAATAACATAGGCAGTGTTTCTGTGCGATATATTTTTGTCGCTTAAATATGAACAGCATCCCTTGATCATGATTTGATTGTGGCCCTCTATTTCACAAGCAGGGTTTCACCAAGCACCATTAATAATAACATGCTAAAGAAATGTGTTTATCAATGGTTGGACAGAGACGGAAAGCAGCCTGGCTCCTCAGGTTTACCTGCAAAAACACTGTTGGCATGGTATTCTCCAGATACATAATCAGTTTGTTATTCTAGGTATTTATTTTACAGGATCAGCATATGGCATCAGTAGGTAACCTTTCTCCATAACTTCAAAATGTGAAAAAAATAAACGGTGTACCTTTTAGTAGCATTATGCCATCCGTGTTTTATCTGTTACTGATAGGTTGGGTATACCTTATCCTAAACAACTGTCATAAATATTTAGAAATGCCCACATGTTGCTCAATGGCCACACGCTACACACATCTCAGTGTGGAAGTGTACATGCTTCCCATACATTTTAAATGTCATTAGAAGTGTTCCTTTGAAGGGATGTACACCGTCATGTTCTCCTTGCTTTTTATATAAAACTGGGTTTCTATGTTTGAAACACATAATAAGTTCAGTATGTTTTCCCGCCCAGGACAGTAGTGAGGTTAGATAGAGGTCGTCTGCAGAAGCAGGTCTGGGGTCAGGCTCCCGGATCCCTAAAGGTCCACCAAGGACATCGGAGATCTAACTCTGCCTCAGCTCAGGATCTCCAGACCACAGAATAGACTGCTTGTGTAGGCCGTCCAAAAAGACCAACGTTGATGATCAATGTTTTAGCCCCCGATGGACTGTTCTGGAAACAGCGATGACATTATGTCAAGTTTCTGTCTGCCAAAACAAAATGGATGACTATCGTTATATTCTAAGTGGAAAAAGCAACATTCTAAGGCGCTTTAATAACATTTCTAGCAATAAATGTGCCTTTGATTTTCATAAGCTTTAGAATATATGCAGTATGATGTTTAGTTTGTTAGTTAATGCAACCTTTTCTACCGTTGCCATGGTAATTCATATAGACGCTGCTGTCCCGAACAGCAAGCTGCCTCGTGTTGTTTCAACCCTTTGCGTCGTATAACATTATTCTTCTGAGCTGCTACGTGTTATTTTATGGAACTCATGATGCTTTCAATAAAAACGTTGATTTTCGAAAGAACAGGGATGTCGTTGATTCATCCTCTTGGGGACGGACTTGGACGGCGTGTTTTTGTGGGGCACATTTGTGGGTTATTTCCGGTTTGCCTCCACGGAAAAACCCTTTCCAAAAGTTTATTTTATATTAACAAGCTGTTGTACAAGATAATCATGAAAACTGGATAACGCTTTAACGTTTTGTGAAGGTTTGCGCACCATCACAGGGTTCAGAATGACTCGGGAGGGAGAGAGACGTCAGGTATCTTTATATGCATAAGGGCATTAAGGTTTATTAAATAAGTAAATGATATACCACACATCCAGCCCTACAGCAAGTTATGTCATTAGTAGCTGACAAAGAGGGCAAGAACCCGGGGTCTCTTTTCAGAGTCCCCAAATGTCTCTTTTTATACCTAAAGTGCCTAAAACCTGTTTGACCTTTTGACCCCATATATGAACAGCTGTCTTTACACTCATATGTCTAATGAGCTAGTATATAACTGAGGTTAGTTGTACCTAAACATAACTACCATCCATGGCATTGATGGAATTCAATTTCCAATGCCTATATACTAAACAACTTAAAATGTTCATTAATGTAAAGTAATGTTATGTAAATGTATTTATATAGCACATTTCAGCACACATACAGCACATACAGCAAGGCAACCCAATGTGCTTCACAAAAGACAGAATAAAAGCAGCAGAAAAAATAAATAGGGGAATCACAAGTATGAAAATGCATCAATAAAGTATTTGATTTAACACAACAACATACACATATGTAATTCTCAAATACACACATAAAAGCATACAAAATCAAATAGAAAAAACACAATTTGTATGACAAATTAAGTGAGTAACAGTTGTACACTTATTTGACTGTGCATTACAGGAACCAGCTTACAAAATGGTGTCACCCTAAATAGTACCCTGTAGGCATTACCAAAGAGAAATATCTGTATGGCGTACTGTCTGAATTCAGCCTACTGCTTTGGACAGTGAATGAGGGCCCAAGAAAATGATTGGCCCACCTGGTTTGGTAATTGGAAGGTCCTGGAAGTACAGCTGTGAAGGTCCTCCACAGCTGTACTAGTAGTTATACTGTATAAGACTGTATAATCAGAAACAATGATTATTTTCGTTTGTGTGCATGCCCATATGCTTTTAGGATAAATACAAATGAGAACTTAAGTCATAATGTGAATGGTTGTGTAATGTAATAAGAATATGGAAACGCATTGGGGGTTCAAATGTCCCCTAGAGATGAGCATGGCGGTGTGAGTCATGCTTGTCAGAGAGAAGAAGCCTTCAGCTGTGGTTATTTTCAGATGAGGAAAGTCCAGCGCAGTGTTCTGTTAGAAATGCCAAGTCACTCTGCAGACGAACCGCAGCCCAACGCAGCCCACTCTCAATCAGCTGGAATGCAAAAGCCATATAGGTTGATTATATGTGCTTAGATAATTAGGTCTGTTATATTTTATATTTACATGGAGTCGTCTCCTTTTTGAGCTTTAAAAACATCACGTGGCATAATGTTATATAATGTAATGTTACACATAATGTTACATAATGTAATGTTACATAATGTAATGTTACACATAATGTTGCACAAGAAAGAGGTGTGCCTTTTCTCCTTTTGTCTTGTGCATCCCTACAAGTAGCCCATGGTCCCATCAGTTCAGAATGAACCAGCATGGTACCATTCAATTCAATTCAATTTTATTTGTATAGCCCTCAATCACCATTACAGTCTCAAAGGTCAAACATGTATGACACCCCCCTTTACCCAAGCACCCACAAGGGCAAGAAAAAACTCCCTTGAAATTAGCAAGGAAGAAATCTAGAGAAGAAACGCATAGTGGGGGATCCCTTCTTCCAGGGATGGTCAGGAGGGCAATGGGGGCCATCATTGACAAACAGGTAAATACAAGCACATCATAATAAATAGGGGATGTGGTGCTGGCCGGTTAACCAGAAGGAGAGTCCAGGCATCCAGTCCAGACACCGCAACACGCACAGACAGAATAGTGAATTAGAACGGAAAAGTACATAGTGGGAATGTATATTGTATAAATAAAAGCACAAACAACACAGAGTGGTCTCCACCACTCACAACGCATCTGTATTGTTTTCACACTCCTACATTCCAAACGCAAGATTGTAGAGGTGCGTTTTGAGCTTTCCTTTGAATAGCTCCACAGAGTCAGCTTCCCTGATCACTGGTGGCAGCCTGTTCCATAGGAAGGGGGCCGGTAGGCAAACGCTCTGTCCAGCCGATTTCTTTTTAACCTTCGGCAGCGAAAGAAGGCCAGCTCCCGAAGACCGGAGGGACCGAGAAGGACTATTAGGAATGATCTGATCGTTCAGGTAGGATGGAGATAATCCATGCAAGGCTTTATAGGTTAGCAACCAGTTACCATCAGTTCAGAATGAACCAGCATAGTCTCACTCTGAGTTTGTCAAACATCAACGCTTGGTCAGAGGCTTTTGGCGTGAACTGCTGACGCAGAGGGTGTTGTTGTACTTCTTCATTCGACGCAGGGCGTTTTCAAGTCTTCATGCTCATCAGGGTGACCCGGTTGCATTCATACTTGGTCTAAAGAGACAAAACATTGTTTTATTAAAATAAATTCCTCTGACCCAATTATAAAAAAATGTGCTCAAATGAATCCAAGTTGACTGATTAAGTACAAAGTCCTTCCCACATATTACCATTCTTTACATAATCCTAAGCAGCCCAATCTCCTGGTCTCCTGGCGATAAGATCTGACAGATATATTGTGTGACATACACAAATGATCAATGATCAACCCCCGCTATCGAGGGGATACATTGTTTCATCTAGATGTGACGGGCCACGCGTTTCTTGAGCATCGGGGACATACATAAACATGCATAGTGTACCATGAGTTCACAAGTTCAGCCTCAGTTCAGGGTATGCACTCCCTGTCCTCCAGAGGAGTGTGTTTATGGTTATGGAAGTCATAAAGAAACTCCCATGTGGTTTATGGCTTGGACTCTTACTGCATGTCATTGTACACTTAAATGTTTACATTCCATATCTGCCTTTAAAAGATTCCTCTGAAACAGAGACAGAGCCCAGCCAGCAGACAGACAGGCAGGCAGGTGGACGGACAGATAGATACAAATGCTCTACCTTTGCCTTTATGTGGATTGCATGCTTTACTTGAGTAGTGGTGCAGCTAAATGTATACACCAGACTTAATATATATCTATGAATATATATATATACACACGCACACACATTGTATACTCAATGTTTTAACCTATAGATTGCATAGTATCATGCTTCATATAGCCCTTTCATTTATAATAAGTTAACCCCTACGCTCTACCTCATCCTATACTTGATCAAATGTTTACTAAGCTGTTGTTTTGTAACCAAATAGCTTGTAGTCTTCATTTAGTTAAGCAGGAGACATTATCCCATGTGACAGGGGTCATAAATAAAGTCCTATCAGGCGTACTTCATAGAGAAGCCTCAGCAGACAGACTGCAGGTGAGGCCCACATTCAGAGTGAAGGAATGTTTTGATGCAGCAGAGCCGAGGCTCACAGGGAACATTACATCACTGGGATTGTTGCTGGTTGGTCTTGAAATATTGTTTTCTACTGGATATGAAAATGAGTAAACTGTGGTGAATAGGAATATGTGTTAGTGCTGTGCATTATTGTTGGAAGAAGGGGACAGAAACAGTGAGGTTGGTTCCTGATTCACAGTCAGGGTTCCATTTTGGGGTAACACTTTGTAAGACATTTTAAAGTTGATAAAGATGACAAAAGCCCAAATGATTCATATGTGCACATTTTACAAAGTCCTCAATCCAATTAAGGAACTGGGTCTTTTGGATGTGCATTTAGACATGAAATCCACTTTGGGCGAGACTAGATAATTTTTTTCGAAAAGGCATCTCTGTTGGCTTTTAGAACTTGGGGATGACTGGCCTAATGTTTTAACATCTGACCTGCTGGCCTGATGTAGTTTGTGAAGTGTTTTACCCCGTTGTGAACTCCTTTCATGGGCCAGGCCTACTGAATGGGTCAACAGGCTGTTATGCTGCTGTAACAAGTTCGAATGAGTGGGCGGAGACAGAGTTGGCGTTTCTTAGCTGGTTCGCTTTATTCTCAAAAAAGCGAACAACCAGTAAATCATATAACACAAAAAAGCCGTCCAACACAAGGGTCCAAAACACGGTCGCCATGCTCTCTGCCTTTAGGTTGCGGTTTCTCCAACTCTCTGGCGCCTCTCCTGCTCTGTTTCTTCCTCCCTACTGGAAGGCAAAGCAGACACATAAATACACACTTCCTGATTGGCTCTGATTGCGGACACCTGTCCGCAATCAGACCCAATCGCCCCAGCAGCCCCGGTGCTCCATACTCCCCCTACCGGCCAGACGCCCCCCCTCCACAGCTGCCCATCAACAGGTTATGTATCACTATCGCTATGAAATTGGTAAGTCATTAATACATCAGCAATCTGAACAAGGACCTGGGTTTTCGGCGTGTATCCATAGACATGAAATCCGCTTTGTGCCAGGCTAGATGAAATGGATGTGGAAACTGCACATCCTCTGTTGCTATAAGAAGCTGTGAAATGACCCAAGAAAGCCTGGGAACCAGACCTATCTGCCTTCATGATATAGTGGCTCTGCCGTACACTCCCCTCCTCTCCAGACACCCAGCAGAGCTTGGCCTTTGGTGACACATAGCACTGCGTACTCACTGCTAGGATGTCTGATATGAGTGATGGCTCATTCAGCCCCTGAAGTGCTGAGCTGAACATTTTACTCTCAGGCCAATCCTGATTCTTAATGCTACAAAACTTTGTATGACTAATATGTTTTGAAGATAACTTAAATGTTTTAGACATAATACTTATTGCTGATATCCGCCAAATATTCTCCTCCCAAGATATCAGGGCCCGTAGTCATGAAGCCTAAGTACCGAATGATGTCCTTCTGGTCCCACGCCTACGTTAGGTAGTAAAGCTGTCAGCGCTCCCTAGTCCTGTGTCCGCAGATAAAGAGCAAAGCTAGGAGTGCTGAAGAGGACCAGGTTCATGAGCCCATCCTGATGCCTGACAGACACAACCTGCAGCCTCAGGTCCTCTAACACCCAGAGTCCAGAGGGGCAGAGCGCTGAGGGTGTTGGCAGAAGGGCTGCCGGCTGCTAGCTCCAAGGGGAGACCCCAACACATGACGGCCTGGGCCACGTCCACGTCCCGGGGGGGACGGCCTCCAGGGGGCCCCGGGGGGGACGGCCTCCTGGGGGTCCCGGCGGGACGGCCTCCTGGGGGGACGGCCTCCTGGGGGTCCCGGGGGGGACGGCCTCCGGGGGGTCCCGGCGGGACAGCCTCCAGGGGGTCCCGGGCGGGACGGCCTCCAGGGGGTCCCGGGGGGGACGGCCTCCAGGGGGTCCCGGGCGGGACGGCCTCCAGGGGGTCCCACAAGGTCCACGCTGACAGGTTGAAATGTTGCTCACCCGAGCAACATTTCAAAAACTTCCAATGGCGCCTTGACATGGCACCCTGAACCCAAACAGGTGTTCACCCCGTCACGGAGGTCCTTGTGGAGCTGGATGAGGCCAGTGAAGGCTGGAGGCGGGGGTGAATTTAATTTAACCTCTTCTGTGCTCACCTGGACCTGACAAAACCGGTTAGACGTGACATCATGGCTCGTAATCCCAGCGGTCTAATGTCAATAGCTTTGATAAATCGTTTTCTCAAACGTTTGTGTAGTGTTGTGTAACTACACTATGCTATGCTCAGCCCAACTTATTACGCATTGCTGATGCAACGTAATGAATGTAGTAGCCTACATTTATATTCAAGTAATAGTCCAACAGTTACGACGTGAAATTATATTTTAATACGTACCTGAGATTAATATATTTATTAGTTTTCGAAACACAATGGGAAGCTTGCTTCCTTGTGGCTCATTGGCGACGTCAGTGGCGGACGTACGAACAGCAGCGGGTGGAAGAGGAAATGCTCATTTTTTCATTCAACGCCAAGACATCGATCTGCGGTAAGACGACATGAAATCAAACTTTACTTTACTTTGTTCTGATAAGGGATCCGAGCTCGGCCTACAGCAGCCTACTTAGACAGAAGTGCTGCTCACACTACACTTGCTTATTCAAAGCTGGCAACTACTGCGGTGAGAGTGATCCTCATACTGGGACGCTAGGCTGCAGTCAGTCAGCGGCGCTGGTGGCGCTGGTGGAGGTGGAGGAGGTGGTGGAGCTGGTGGAGGTGGTGGTGGTGGTGGAGCTGGTGGAGGTGGTGGACCGTGGAGGTGGTGTTCATCTGGATGATCCATAGATCGGCTTGATCACATTATTTGCTAACAGATCCGAGTATCATTGAAAACAATAATTAACATGCTGAAAAGTTGTAGGCTATTTCTGCTGAGGTGGTTTAGGTACACGGTGTCATGTATGTATTCATGTATACTGAATTAAGAGAGGTGGGCTGTGGGTCATCATATATGAGGTAAGATAAGGACATGGGTCGGCAGACCTCCTGGGCTGTGGGGCCGTGGGGCTGTGGTGCCGTGGGGCTGCCTGGTCGGACCTGCTTCTGTTCTCCTACTGAGCGCTCATTGCGGGAGTTCGTATTTCCACATCTGCAGATGTTGAAAATCAATGTTTGAAAATCAATGTATGGAAAGTTAGGAAATGTGTTGCTACATTTCCACTCATTTTATCCTCCTGATAATAACAATAGCTACGGACTGCTAGGGTCCCGGACTGCTAGGGTCCCTCAGGCCCAGCCCGCCTGAGGGATTCTCGCCTCTGAACCCTAATCCTGTTCGGGTTATGGTTAGGTTAACCCAAAGCCTAAACCTGTTCGGTTATGGTTAGGTTATCCCAAACCTAATAACAACCACAACCAATCGGAGGAGAGCCACTCTAACCAGGAGGAGAGGAGATCAGCCTCTCCTCTCCTCCTCCTGGTTGTTTATGTGGGCTTGTCTGCCCCCTGCGTGCGAAGTGGTGCGTGGCACTTAAATGTTGACCATAGTTATCCAAGGATGCTCTGAGAATACCTAATAATACTATTAGTAAATTAAAAATAAAGTGGTGTTGTTTGATTGTCGTCCCTAATGAACATTTGTGTCACAGGTGATGGATTCCTGTCTCTCTGATGTACCCTGCAAGTTTTTTGGAATTTGTGAAGACAACTTCTATTTTCAAGGTAAGATTTTTAGATCTTGTGGTTTTAACTGAAAGAGGTTTAGATTTCATAGGTCTACGCACCCACTTTGTTCAGGGACATTGGCACTAATCAATCATGGCTTTTTCTCATCCCTGGCCTGTGCTGAGAAGTTCTGGACGATGAACCAGGTAGGTTCAATTGTTAATATATATATATCATTATTTTATGAACGAGGTAGGTTTAATGTGTTAATATATATCATTATTTTATGAAGGAGGTAGGTTTAATGTGTTAATATATATCATTATTTGATGAAGGAGGTAGGTTCAATGTGTTAATATATATCATTATTTGTCTGCAGATAGTCTCTATTTAATTGGCCCTCCGTTGACACGGAGCATGTGTGGCTGCTGTACATGTGCATTATTTTGCTCTTTCATACAGATTTGCAGAGTGATTCCTTTAAAATAGCCGACGGATGCTCTGTGCATTTGCTCCGAGTCAAAGACAACCTCTTCCTCACCACGGACAGCCACCAGCTGAACTTAGAGGAACTCACCTGGCAGGAGCGAGGACCTGGTGAGAGACCCGTGTACCAGTAGGGACTCTGGTGGTGGTCCCGGGCTTACAGACTCCTGATCATGTATATTAAAGCTGACCAGTAAGAAGTACTCAGCACACGGTCTGACTGATGGAATAACGTGCGCTTCTTCATTCTTTCAGACTGTAAGTTCATCGTTCAACCGTTCCACGAGAGCCCGGGCAGCCCCGACGACCCCGCCCCCTCTGGGGCGAGAGGCCGTCCCGTCACCCTGGCTGCTATGGTGGAGAACAAGTACAGGGTGGTGTCCTGTGTGGACGAATGCACCATCAAGGTGCAGACCATGGTGAGTGACCTGGAGAGGGACTGGCCTGGGTCTGTGTGAGGCCAGAGGGACTGGCCTGGGTCTGTGTGAGGCCAGAGGGACTGGCCTGGGTCTGTGTGAGGCCAGAGGGACTGGCCTGGG
>JAOPUD010000055.1:17815004-17825743 GCA_027122715.1 Trisopterus minutus
TCTCTCTCTCTCTCTCTCTCTCTCTCTCTCTCTCTCTCTCTCTCTCTCTCTCTCTCTCTCTCTCTCTCTCCTCTATATGCAGGCATGCAGCAGGAGGGTAAGCTGAAGGTGCGGGTGGAGCCGGGGCTCTTTGAGTGGACCAAGTGGGTGTCCGGGACCTCCCTGCCGGCGTGGATCTCCCCGGCCGACCTGGCCGCCGCTCACTTCTCCGTGGACACGTCCTACAGGTGACCCCCCCGTACAGACGCTGCAGACGTCTGTACGGCTCTGAGTGGCAGCTCTGTACAGTATTAGTTTCACGTCCATCTCACCGGCTGCCCTTTACCCTCTGCAGACCCTTCATTCCCACCAGCAAGCTCACCCCCTCTGAGTCCTACGAGAGCTACATCAGCCGCAGCTACCAGGTGACCAAGGACATCCTGTCCGACTGCCAAAACACGGGTGAGGGACGGACGCCGTCCGCTTTGAGTTGTGTGAGTGCTTGTGTGTGTGTGTGTGTGTGTGGTGGTTGTTGTGCGTGTGCATGCGCGTGTGGTGTGGTGTGGTAGTGGTGGTGGTGGTGGTGGTGGTGGACCAGGAGGTCTCGTCTGAGCGCCTGCTGTCTGTCTGCAGGGAGCAAGGTGCTGCTGGTGGCCCACGCCTCCTCCCTGGACGCCTGTACGCGGCAGCTGCAGGGCCGGGGCACCCAGAACCCCCAGGACTTCATCCAGGTGGTCCGCAAGGTACGCCCACGCCCACGCCCACCACGCCCACCACGCCCACCGGCCCTTCCTTCTCCCTAAAGCTGCCGGCGGGGAGCAGGGAGGATCAGAGGAGAACCTGCTCCCTTGCTCCTCCCTCCTCCCCGTGGGGAGGTGCTGAGCCGGGACACGCCGGTGTGCGTGTGATGTCAAAAGGCCGGTGCGCTGTGAGCAGGCAAAGCCCACAGCTGTTTGTAACGAATGACAAAAGCTCTGACGTGTTGAGTCCTTAAGGGACCCTGTGTTGGTGGTGTTGTGAAGTGACGCTCCTCCTCCTCCTCCTCCTCCTCCTCCTCCTCCCAGGTCCCTTACCTGGGCTTCTGTGCCTGCGAGGAGCAGGGGGACTCTGGGCTGTGGCAGCTGGTGGACCCCCCCATCCTGCCCATCACCCACGGCCCCAACCACAGCTTTGACTGGCGGGAGAGCCTTCTGCAGGACTGACCTCCTCCTGCTCCTCCTCCTGCTCCTCCTCCTCCACCTCCTCCTCCTTCTCCTGCTCCTCCGCCCGCTGGCCGGTGGAGGTTCTCCGGGGACGCCGGTCCCCCGCCCTCTCTCAGGTTCCGTCCCCCCGTCCCCCGTCCCCCCCACACACACGGCATACCGCTGATGCTTCAAAATGATTCCTTGTCAGATTTGTTGATGTTGCCACGGCAACTGAGGGCTAGCCAATTACTCAGGGTCCAATCGTAAAGTCCAATGTCGAGCAACAGCTGTGCAGATGCAGAGCCACATGGGCGAATGGTTTTAGTGTTACTGCATTAAGATAAGTCCCCCCCCCCCCCCCCCCCCCAAAAGAGGCCAAACGACGCTTTAGAAACATCAATAAAAGCATCTTTGTGTTTCCTCCTGATTTGAGGCGGGGGCCGCTGTCTCTGATTCGGGGGGGGCCGTGGGATCTGAGCCCAGACTACTGCCCTGTGTTTCACACACCAGACCGCTCTCTAGACGTTCCGCTCCCGGGCGCGTGCGAGTCCTTCCAGATCTTAAACCGCATGGAGAGACCAGCACAGCAGTGCACTCTGACAGTTCTGCAGCGTTCTCTCGTGTTGGGACCAAACCCAAGGCTTTCACCGCTGGGAGAATATTCCAGTGGTTCCAGTCTATTTGTTTGTAACTATCGCTTTCGTTTGGTTATAAATATACATAAATAAAAAAAGACACAGCAAGAGTCCTTCTCATAGCAGCATGCCGTGAATTATGCACCATACCTCAGGTAGTATATGCATTATTAAGCACATAGTATTCACGCAGAAGTCATAAAAGTATTGGTTGATCAGCAGTGTTATGAGTGCCTCTTCTTAACAAAAAACAAAAAAACAAAAATGATCGTCTTCTGATACACTGTCTGGCAGATACTAAAGTCTGATAAGATGCAAACCATGTCATTTGATATGGGATACATTGTAAAATAAGGGATGGTTAACCATAACTCTGCCCACGTCCCAGCAACACCTCAAACCAACCTGATCACCTTCATCAACATATAAACAACGTGTTGTGCTGAGGTAGGGAAGCTTGGCTCAATGTGCATCTGATGAAGACAGAAGAGAGTCTGAGTGCTTTGTTTGGGTCGCAGATCAAAGTCTAGGAGGAACACAGAACAAAAACAGAGAAACATACGTTGTACTGAACAATGTGGTTGTCACTAATGCTTCACTGACACAGATGCAAAAAGTGTGTGTGCGTGCATGTTTGTGTGTGTGGAAGGGGATGGGATGTGGCCCTCCATGGAACGTACAGGACAGTGTCTGGGTTATTTATATCCAGGGTCCAGGAAGAAGCCATGCTCCAATTACCGTGTTCTGTGGTGTATTTATTGTCACGATGTAGGCCTATCTCAGAGTGTGTACAGTGGTTAATTTATATAATGAGCTTATTTTTAATGAAGCACATTCTGATTTATAATATATGAAGGGGCAGAGCGGTTTATGTGTAAGCCTGTCCAGGAGAGACGGTTTTGTGTGAAATGTAGCCACAAATACTATATGTTATTTACAGAACTGTAACCTATATTTTCATATGGTGGTAAGCATGAATTGAAATTTGATTAATGAGACAGCCAAATTGCATAGAATTTTCAATGGAAAATTAAAACAAATGCATAATTACAATGCAAAGCAATAAACACAAATGCAGAAAGAAATAACTAAAGTGAGTTGTTTTATTTGATACAAATACTGCTTTATTCTGTAAAATGAAAATAAATTGTTGAAACCAGTTTCTTGTAGGGTTTTGTGGTGTTTCATATCTTAAAGCACCTCACACAGTTCACCAACCAAGGGTGGACCTATAGGGACTTAAACTTTCACACCCTACCGAACAATGCTTCGATCTTATTTTCTGATTTAAACTTCCACACCCTACTTTTTTTTAAATTAAATTTTATATTTATTATGATGATAAAATAAAATACAAAAAAATCATAACATCATTGCATTATCATTGTTGACAAACATCTTTGGAAAAGTCCTCCAAGCAACAGATCAATGGACATTTGGTCCAAAAACAACTTAAAGGTTGGCGGAGATTCATTTTTCCAAAAAAGTAAAATACATTTCTTGGCAAAATATGTTATGTTAATGTTAAGTATTAGTATTCTGCATTTTTTTTTCTATCTAACTAAGCGTTTAATTAATAACGACAGACAGGTCTAGTCCATCCATAAAGCGTATTATTCATAACGACAGACAGGTCTATCCATATAGCGTTTCATTTATAACAACAGACAAATTAAAATGACATGATCAGGTTATAATCATGTCTCAGCGCTCACAGACATAACGATTAACGTTCTGCACATATTCCGTTATATATCCTTCTTTTATCATAGTTTAAATGTTTGAGGGCGTATTGCTCATCAGTGGGGGTCAGTTAACTTGGGCTCGTCCATCAGTTATTCGTTGCCATGGCTACCTCACCCCCATCAGCACCGCGGTACAGCGTCTCGCCGCCAGGGGTCCTGCTCGAGTCCGAGCCCTGTGATTAAACATAGGCGTTGCTAATTTGTAGTGGTGTAGTATATAGTATTTATATCTACATGTACATGGTATAAATGGTATTTAGTATTTTTTTTTATGTACCATCAATTACCCATAAGATATGGATAAACGTTTGCTATCTACTTCCTCTCTACAACGGAAGTGTTCGCTGATCGATTCCATATCGAATGAATACTGAACCCTTTATAGTCCAGTAATTTATCCACATTTTTTTCTTCATTATGTAACCAAATGTTTCATTAGTCTTAATTTTGCGTCTAAACGTTTCATTATTCCTCATGACGCCGTTTCCTGCGGAAACGGAAGTGACGCCGAGCCGGCTGATGACGTCAGGGGTCAGCCTTCCAAGTCAATGGCAAAGTGTGCGATCCGGACGTCGGGAGTCTGTCCGAGGACCTAGCGGGGCGCACCGGGCTGTGTGTCGAAGTTGAGGACGTGCAGTTGGGGACACCGCTCGGCGGCGGTACCAGGACGAGATGTCGGCTCTGGAGGTAGGACCCCCGCCGTGGGACCCGGGGGGCCGCGGGACCCGGGGCGGCTCTGCCATGCAGCCGCAGCCGCCGCCGCATTCCGCACACGCTCCTCCGGTGTCTGGTGCAGGGCCGTGATTGGCTGTTCGCCCTGTCCGTCCCTGCGTACTGCTCTGCCGTTGGCTCACAGGACTCACGGGGTCGTCCTCCTCCTCCCGAGTCTTGACAGAACTACTACTACTCTGTCTTCTAGGACGTTTTAAACGTGCAGAATGAAATAAACAATGACTAGGCATAAATACCAGTGAAGACCTTGTTATAGGCGACATACACAGACATCTGTGGACATTTAAACCATTGAACGTTAATGTTTTTAACATCCCACATTTGTATTGTATACAAACGGAGCCTACATTTATTTAATAGTCTTTTACGTTACTTATGTTCTTTCTGATGGTCTCTGAAGACCAGCTTTTCTTTAATACTCCCTCGAATGATCAGACTCTATGTAGACCAGCTTTTCTTTGATAGAATATAACGTTACTTTTCTTTAATAGTAATTAAGGCTCATCTTGAGTAGTATCTAACGTTTCTGCTTTCATGTAGTCTCTAATGGTCAGACTCTCTGAAAAACAATAAGGATAAAGAAGCCACTGGCTCAATGTGTGTTCACAGGTCCCTCGAGTTAAACAAGGGCCGTGGGGCAGTAACTCATGAGAGAGTTCAGCGATGATGGATAATATCATTATCTATCAATATAAATGATTCGGTCATTTTGATAGTTGTGATACTTGACCATACACCAGATGTTTAACCACCAGGAGGTTGGGTGCAGCTTTACGTTTTGTACTAAATCCAGGATAGCCTGTTTTGGGCAAAATTAACCTTCAACTAATTTAGTTAAAATATTCCCAAGTTAAAAGAGTATTATGATGTTATGTTCACAGCCTTTAGTTCAACCACACTACTGATGTCTGACATAAATGAATACCTTAATCCTCACCAAGGTGTGAATCTTTAAATAATGGTTATCTGCATTTCTCGCTGAATAGTTTGCTACTGTAGAGCCTCTCACTGGTCGAACACAGATTCACCCGGCCACATGGACTCAACCCACAGAACTGCTCAGTTCGTTTTAACAAAGCCTCCTTTACCAAAGAAAAAGGAATACAGATAGAGACGCCACACCTCGTCGCCCCACCAACCGCCCTCCCTCGCAACCCCTCCCTGCCTGTTCCAACCGACTTTACTAATCCACGCACTTATCTGTGGACACCAGAGATAAGTGGAGGAGGAGGTGCTGAAGGGGACTACTGTGTAAGGGTCCCTGTGCTGTGTGAGCTCAGCTCTGTTCACTGCAAGCCGGGCTCCCACCAGGACGTATCTCAACCCCCCCCCCCCTCAGCTTAGACACAGTGCAGCCAGCGCTCAGCTCAGCCCTCAAAGACCGACTATGGATCCAGGACCGTACAAGACCGTTAGGGTGAGGGGGATGTAGTTACTTCATCTTTCAAATGAGGAAGATAAGAGACCAGAGGTTTGAGAAGGGGGTATGGTTCGGTTGCTCTGTAGTAACAAGACTAGAGTCAGGGACAGATCTCATGCTGAATGACGGAGAGAGAGGCTTTTGAATGACTGACCTGATCGCTTTTCCCCCGCAGGATGGCAGTGGTAAAGTTAGCCGAGTCATTCGGATCGGAACCCGCCAAAGCCAGGTACAGTACATGAATGGTAATGCTTTCGGCTCCCACTTTTTTTTTTTTTTTTAATGATTGAATTCTTGCGTTCCTTCTATTTCAGTTAGAACCGGAGGGTCTCTGAGGTTTCACCAATGCCTTGTCTGAAGGGCCACTCCGTTCTTTGATCCAATGTGTCCGTTGCAAGTGGCGTTTTATCTGCGGTCGTCATCTGTGTCTGTAGATACAGCAGGCCGACCCCTCCGTAGCTCAGAGATAGCCCCGTTACGTTAACCATGACCTTCCCAGATAACCGCCGTTTAACTGACTACCGATAGGGTTGTTTTAGGTCATCAGGGCTCAACGATTTGGGGAAATAATCAAATTGCGATTATTTCAACCATCATTGCGATTGCGATTTAGAATGAGAATTTTTTTAAGTTCCTTATGTTCTGTATTATTCACTAGACAGGTGATAAATCATTCTTTAGTATGACCGACACACCATTGGAAGAAAGGCCAGCCCTATGTGTTGAGAATAACTTATGAATGAATTTATATTATAACATCTTTATTTAACTAATGAATTGTAAAAGGAAAATAAATACCAATCTTACCGATCTCCAGTCAGTAACGGTAACAAATCCCCCCCCCCCCAAAAAAGATGTATCTTTTTTAATCAATCGCAGCCTTTGTGATTTGCAAATCACATTCTATTACATTTGGATGTCGGTTTGAATTTGATTAATCATTCAGCCCTAAAACTTCTTTGCATTGACGGTGTGGTATCTAGAAATTTATCTTTTAAATAATAGAGTTCATGGTTGTATTCTGTCTCACCAGCTTGCCCGTATCCAGACAGACAGCATTGCAGCAAAATTGAAAGAGCTGTATCCCGACGTGACCTTAGAAATCAGTAAGGGTCATCTCGTTTGCTCCCTTCCTTGTCTAACCAGCTGTCGCAACGTTACGCCACTCGGGTCCCATTCAAGGATCCTAAATGTGCTTCCCTGTTCTTTCAGTTGGCATGACAACGACAGGAGACAAAATCCTTGACACCGCTTTATCCAAGGTGAGCACTGCTGACGTCGTACTATGTCGACGCATCAATGAAACAGTGTGGCTGATCCAACAAAAGACACACATGTACTGTGTGTGTCTGTGCTCACACAGAGTGAGTGTAGACACACATGTACTGTGTGTCTGTGCTCACACAGAGTGAGTGTTCTCTAAACGCCTGTTTCCTCTCTCAACTAAGATCGGGGAGAAGAGTTTGTTCACCAAAGAGTTGGAGACCGCTTTGGAGAAGAACGAGTAAGTGTGTGTGTGTGCGTGTGCGTGTGCGTGTGTGTGTGTGTGTGCGTGCATGCACACATGTATAGAGGTTCAGAGGGCAGAGCTTTGATGTTCATCAGAACATTGTAATGCCGCCCGTCGCCTGCTCCATCAAAGGACCCAGAGAAGGTCCTCCGTTATGGGGTCAGCAGTGTGGTGAGTCTCCCCTTGCTCTGCCCCACAGGGTGGATCTGGTCGTCCACTCCCTGAAGGACCTGCCCACCACTCTGCCACCAGGCTTCACCATCGGGGCTATACTCAAGTGAGTCTGTCGCACACACACACACGCAACAAGATCTAGGATCTAAAAACAACCAGTGTCTGTAATATATAAGTATGAGTAAGTAATAAGTAAAGGAAGGATTTCTCATCAATTAAAGACGTGTCTGGGTGTGTGGTTCCATAGAGCTGAGACGACTACGATCCAAAGTCATTTCTAGTTTCATTAGAGGTATTGCCGTATCCGGGCAGCTCTGATTTGATTATTTACCATTTTATTGTTTTATGTTATTATTATCTCTTTTTACAGACGCGAGAACCCCCATGATGCCGTGGTCCTTCACCCCTCGAAGGCCGGTCAGACCCTCGACACGCTACCCCAAAACAGGTCAGTCCCGTGGCCCTTTTCCGTTGGCACCTTCTGCCGTGCCCAGTCCAACCATGGCGTGTAGATTTGCATTCCCAGCACAAGGTAAAGAGGACGGGTTTGTGCTGGGGGGGGGGGGGGGGGGGGGGGGGGGGGGCAGCGGGCCAGATTCCTAGGCAGGCTGGGGCCTCAGCCCTGGTGGCTGGTTGGAGCCAGAACCGGTCTCGCCAACTGAAGGAATAAATCCAATGGCTGAGCGTTCTTGAGTCCGAGGCGCCTGGCCAGACAGCAGAGTGTGGCTGCAGTTCTTTATTCTGGGTCGGTTCCTATAACTTCATGTGCCCCTAATGGAACTGGGTTCCCTGCCTGACGGAGATGTGTGCTCAGCAGCACCAGGACAACGATATTTTACCACGATATTGTAAAAGTCCCTTTGGGTAAGGGCGTCTGCTGAGGGTCTCTGAATAGCGAGGCGTGTGTGAGGTGTTCACAGGTCCGTCTGTTTCCTCAGCGTGATCGGCACCAGTTCCCTCCGGAGGGCGGCCCAGCTGAAGAAAAGGTTCCCCCACCTCACCTTCAAAGACATCGTATCCTCTCTGGCCCTGGATCCTTGTCCATGCCGTGTTCCTCTCAGGGGTGTGTACTCCCATCAGGCTATCGGCTCTATTGTTTGTTATTTTGTCCCTGAACTTCCAGGGACGAGATAAAAAACAAAAACATGCATTGCATATATTCTGATATGCGTTGCATGTGTTGAGATACGGTATCCGTGGACGTAGGGGGGGGTTTTCCGTTGGCCGTTCCTCCGGGCAGCGTTAGTTTTTCCTCAGCTTGCGGCGCCCCCTCTCTGCAGCGAGGGAACCTCAACACTCGGCTGAAGAAGCTGGACGACCGGGAGGACTACGCCGCCATCATCCTGGCGGCTGCCGGCCTGAAGAGGATGGGCTGGGAGAGCCGCATCAGCCAGGTACCGGTGGTCACGTCTCCCTAGCAACGCTGAACACAGAGCGATTTAGAGCCTCCTGGAACCTCCGACCGGGTCTATGGATTTCCGGAACAATAGATGGTGACGGTTCGCTTTGGGTGTTCCGAATTTCCAATGAGACATTTGGTCTAATGCTGAATTGCCTGCAAGACACGCGTTAAGAGTACAAACCGATGGAACCCACGTCGTGGTTTGTGCTGCCTACACTCTGTCTTAGCCTAGCCCTATAGCTGATACCGTTGTTGGTGCTATCAGCAGCTCCATGTATTCTGTTTATTTTAACTTCACCTGATGTCCTTTTGTTCCCATAGATCCTGGAACCAGAGGACTGTATGTATGCTGTAGGACAGGTGTGTAGCACTGTGTTGATCTGTGTGTATCCGTGTGTGTGTGTGTGTAGGACAGGTGTGTAGCTCTGTGTGTGTAGCTCTGTGTGTGTAGACCAGGTGTGTAGCTCTGTGTATGTAGACCAGGTGTGTAGCTCTGTGTGTGTAACTCTGTGTGTGTAGCCCAGGTGTGTAGCTCTGTGTGTGTGTAGACCAGGTGTGTAGCTCTGTGTGTGTAGCCCAGGTGTGTAGCTCTGCCTTCTGGTCCTCAGGGGGCTCTGGCTGTGGAGGTGCGAGCGAGGGACACGGACATCCTGGACATGGTGTCAGTGCTGCACCACACGGACACCGTGCTGCGCTGCATCGCCGAGAGGGCCTTCCTCAGGACACTGGTACCTCTCTCTCTCTCTCACTCACTCACTCACTCACTCACTCATACAGAAGCAGCATTGAGACATGCGTCCGCTCAGCGTGCCTAAAGGTGTGTTGTGTCCCCAGGAGGGCGGCTGCAGTGTTCCAGTGGCCGTGCACTCTGAGCTGAAGGACTCCCAGGTACACACACACACACACAAACACACCCCAACCACAACCCTACAGCTCTGTATGTCTCTAAGGACCCTTACCCTAACCCTCTGGTTGGTTAACCCTCTGGTTGGTTAACCCTAACCCTAACCTGGTGTCTCTGGTCTGCAGCTCTACCTGACCGGGGCAGTGTACAGCCTGGACGGCTCCGACAGTCTGAAGGAGACCATGCAGGCCAGCCTCGCTGCTGTGGATACGGTGGGTCCTGAGACCTCTCCACCCGCTACGCATCCACCACATTATCCACCACATTATCCATCACATTATCCATCACATTATCCATCACATTATCCATCACATTGTCCATCACATTATCAATCACATTATCCATCACATTATCCATCACATCTCACACTGGAGTCACTTCCTTTCTGTGTTCCAAGCCCTCACACATAAGGTCCACTTTCTCATCACCTCTTATCTGCCAACATAAGTTTACCTTAAGTACCAGACAGTGGTTTTTGAAATGCTTCTGCATACTTAATAATAAGAAACACAGTTCATAACCGGCAGAATATAAGGTCAGCCCCCTCTTGGTGCTCACTACTATTGTAGCGACTAGAACGCTCTCATCTCCAACAAATAGCGTTAGTCTGAGGAGCTAAACTAGTCACCGTTGCCGTTGTCCAAAGCGGTGTACACCCCCGGTGCCTCCTCTGACGGTGAGCACCTGAGGCGGTGGATCTGGAGAGATGCCGTGGTGTGACCCGATGACCTCTCGTTCTGCAGGGTGCCCAGAGGGTGGAGGAGCGGGTGGATGAGCAGGTGCAGCGCGTGGGCGTGACGGCGGCCAAGGTCTGGGGCCCCGACCTGGACAGCGCCGAGCGGCTGGGCAGCGGGCTGGCCGACCTGCTCATCAGCAGGGGGGCCAGGGAGATCCTGGCTGTGGCACGGCAGCTCAACGACGCCCGGTAGACCCCCTGGGCTCCACGGCAGCAGCGCCCCCACAACGCCCCCTGCTGCCCCCCCGGTGATATTGCTGAATTGTTTGCAGCCAATCAGTGGGTCACACAGAAATATCCTTTGTTAGAGGAAGTGAG
>JAOPUD010000055.1:17853973-17867200 GCA_027122715.1 Trisopterus minutus
ACACACACACACACACACACACACACACACACACACACACACACACACACACACACACACACACACACACGCACACTATTATCCCTTCTAATCGAACCACCATCATCTCTGTTCTGCAGCGACACGTTGAGTGTGCACACTCTACCTTGGACCTGAAGAAGCGGATCACTTGAGCGATATCAAAGTTCTGATCGGCACAGAGCATGTCTCCGGCAATCTGCTCACAGAAAACACAACCGCTTCATCCAGGGACCACACGCTGTGTTGTTATGAGACGCTCAATGAACCCAAGGGACCGTCATAATGATAAATACGTAATCAGACCGATTTAAGTTACGGCATTCGTGGAATACAGCATTGTTCAGATGACATGTGTGCCTGCAGAAAGAGGGACGGTGAAAGAAAGCGAAAACGGCCGTCTCCGTACCACCATGATGTCATCCTGCAGCCGGCGGCTGCGTATGGCGAGCTGCAGGTCGGCCACGGCGCCCAGCCGGTCGTCCAGCGTGGTGCTGCCGTCGTTGATCACGTTCTCCACCGGGAAGTCGTTGGCGGTGGCCCAGCGCTCAAAGTGCTTATACCTTCACCACACAAAGACCAGCCTCTCAGCTACCAGAGCTCAAAGAGCTTACACCTTCACCACACAAAGACCAGCCTCTCAGCCACGGACCAGCGCAGCAGTGGTACTAGGGAACCAAACTCAGTATGTGTACTCACTTGTCCGCATTGGTGACCAGATACACTTCAGTGAAGAGCTGCCGTCTAGGAGAATGGAGGACAGAGCAGGTCTCTCAGAGCTGGTCCTGAAGGGACCACAGGTGGTGCCTGTGTTCTGGGGCGAACTGATGGTTTAACTCACGTGTTGACCGTCTCCCACCAAAAGTCCAGGACCTTCTTGCCTCCTATCCCAGGCAGCAGGGCCTTCGGGACCCCGGCCAGGTGCCCATACAGCCCCGTGGCGTCATGCTGAGCAGGACAGGCAGGGTAATGATTGACTGGGATGTCATAACAAGGGCATTACAGTGCAAAGGCTTCTCGTCGAAATCCATTGAATCTAGATCACTATCTAATATAGATATATATATATAGAACTATCATAAATAATCTATTTCTTAATACATTGCATGCATGCCTTCGTTGATTATTAGGGATGCATTTCGTGCACAATCACATCATTGTCTATAAAGTCAGTCTGTGAAGTGGCATTGGCTGAGCCTTAGTTCCAGCCTCACATGTATGTAGCCCCCGGTTATACACTGAACGTTACGTTTTGAGCGGTACATTAGGACCCATAGGATCTAACTTTCATATGGCTTAACTTCAGTGCACAAACATTCTCTGTACTTTGTACCCTCCCATTCACATTAGTCGCATTTCTCAACAGCTTAAGTCACTTCTACCTTCATTTACCTTTATTTGTGTCTCTAAAATGGTGCCATGCCCAGCCACTAGAAGTATACAAATCATCGGTGAAGCTTGCCTAGTTGTAGCAGATCGATAGAAATGATCAGGCGACGATTTGTTGACGGAGGGCAGATTCTCCGGGTCTTAAAGGGGCGGTACCAGATGCGAAGGAGGCTGCAGCTCGTCTTAAAGGGGACGTACCGGATGTGACGGTGGTCTCAACGGTCCATTGGGGCAGACGCAAGTTCAGTATGTGTCAATTTGAAACACTTTCAAATGAGAGCTTGTACTAAACACAAAACTGTATGTTATTCTTTTTTTTTATTTGTATAAAGACATACATAGGCGTCCTACAATGCAATGCTTACAAACACCATTTCATTCAGTTAGTTACATTGTTGCAATGCAATTCATCTAGTCTCCAGCTGGGCTTGGTGATACAAAAGAAGCCAGCTAACTCTTACTTGGATGACATAATTTATCAGTGTCAAACTGAAAATAATAGAAAAAAGGAATCGACCCACAGAGAATTTGAGATACGACAAAGACATTTTTTGTACATGAAAATTGTTCATATAAGAGCTTATTAAATTTTGACAAAACCATCGTAGCATATCTGTTGTAGTAGGCATTTAAAAGGCTACAAGATAAACATTTATCCATTTTAAAGTGTTTATAATGTGTATTTGATCCTTTGTTTCATATTTACGCATAAAAATGTATTTGGGGGTGCATTTCCGTTATAGGTATTTAAAAACGATCCTAGTGTTCGCCCCATACCATTTCATGCACACTCGGCCTGTCAAGGTCACTGAACGCATTTTAATATTAATTTGGCCCCAACAGTCCACTCTGCCCCCGCAGCCGCTGGCCCGAGCCCGTCACTGGGGGTCAGTGGTGGACGCTCCCACAATGCCGTGCTGCCTCAGAAGGTTCCTCAGGGTCTGGTTCTTGGACTTCCAGTCTTCCACCTGAGCACAAGCAACAATGCAGAGCAGGACCATCACCACTGGACTGGGGTTCAGCCTCTCTCAAAGCGACAGACACGGCTGGCCACGTACCTCCTGCCGTAGGAGCTGGTTGTCCATCTTGAGCCGGTCCAGCGTGCTGATGTCTTCTCCCAGCTTGACGTTGCTCTGTCTCAGCTCCTTGATGTAGTCGCAGGCTTTGGACAGTATCCCCCCTTTACTCTGCGACACAGTACAACATATCACCTTATTTGGGCAACCGTAACTTTTAATTTGAAAGGGGATAGTGTGAAGGCCGGCCGGTCCCCGACCACGTGGCGCCCGACATGCAGAGTGAAGTATTGGTGATAACTTACGCTCACCTGGCCCGTCTTGGTGTAGTCCACGGTACAGTCTGGGATCGTCTTTGACAGCTGCACGATCCAGTTATTAATTTTGTCTCTTCGCCTGCGCTCGACTGGAAGGAAGACCACAAACAGGGGGGGTTATCATGGCCCCCGCCGCCCCGGGTGTGTACCCCTAGCCAGGTCTGTGGTGGAGCAGAGCCTCACCTTCATTGTGCTGGGCGCGCCTTTTCTCATCCCTGGACGCCCGGGGGGCCTCCTGTTTTCTGCAGGACGACAGACGACAGCGTGTTAACGTCTTCCACATTCGGAGGTCCACCCGTGTGTAGTCTCATTCTAATTTTTTTAAAGGGTAATTTTTACGCAATGTACGGCTGTGTGCGTGGTGCCAGCGTCCTCTGATTGGCGCCAGTCAAAACCTCCTGGGGTGACATCATCACGTACAGCTGTCCTGTGGAGCACAACGCACACGAGGACATGTCTTGAAGATACACACCTGCCCGTATCTACCCATAGTCTGGGAATCGAGAGCCACATCGAGAAAGCTGTAGTGGCCCAACTCGAGGGGCGGCCCCAAGCATGCATTTGAAAATATCTCTGCGCTGCAATTGGATAACACTACGACCAATCAGAAGAATACAAGGGGTGACGTATCCAGACCAGCGGAGCTAACTAATAGATAAGACTCTTGCCTTATCCGGTCGGTAAAACATCAACAATTTTGGCCTGCCTGTGTCAGATGCACCGATGTGATTGGTTAATATTCTGGGAGAGGGGCATCGGGGAGGGATTACACTGCTCATTCCAAGAGTGACTCGCTGAACAAATTCAAATTGTGCTCTCGCCAGAACTCTGTGTTTCCAGGGTGATCGCCCCGTGCTTCAGACGACAAGCGGCCGAGTGGAACCGGCTCTCCAGCTGGAACGTACACACAGCTGCTGCTCACCTGCCGGCGTGGTCTGACCCAGCAGCGTGTCCGACGCCTGCACAGTGGTAACCATGGTGCCCGTCGTGGCGTCAGCGATGGTGGCCGGATAGTACGTGTACTGCGTCTCTGTACCGTCTCCTTCCACGCCTTCAGACTGAGAGAACACGGCCTGAGAAGAAAGGGACGTATTTATTAAACCATACAAACCATATGTTCAGCTGGTGCCAACACTGTCTGCCATTGATTTTCTCTCCATCCTCGTGCTTAGCTAAGCTTTTTTTTTTTCACAACTACTAGCTATGGTCCAATAAAGCTAGCTCACCATGATATATTGTGTGCAACCATTGAGATCCGTCAATCTTTATTATTAATCCCAGGAGACTATAGCAATTGCCTTTCCATCCGGACATGTTTGTAAGTCAGTGACTTACAAACACACAAACTTACAAACTAATGCTTGGAGTTTAAAGGGGTCATGTTAGACCACCAGGTGTGACTAGCCACTACAAGCCCTACATCTGGGTGGACACGCCCACCTGTGATGTCAGAAGCGGCACATTTTCAAAACGGCTAATCACACTCACACCTGGGGGTATAATATGTCCCCTCTCAGCAAAAACACAGAGGCTGTCCAACGAAGCGTCCAATGCTGGTTGTTTGTATAAATGTAGGTCATTGTATCTGAGGGAGGGTCAACCCCTGGGGTTCCTCGCCGCTACCTGTGTGACAGACGGCGTGGCCGCCGGGAAGCCCGTGACCAGGTTGACAGCAGCACCCCCGTCCGCCTGCGCCTCCAGCTGGCCATCTGACACTTGGATCACGCGGTAGGTCACCTGGGAAGCCACGGCAACAACAATAACAGTTAGTCCGGTGGTAAGCCTGACAGGGTTGTACCTAGTAACTCAACGGAAGCTTGCCGGCTGTTCTCAGTTGAGGCCCGTTATCCTTCGGACCAAACGGTGCGTTAGGCCCGATTGTCGCCATGACAAAGCACCGGTATTCGTACGTCGCGGTGTGCCCAAGGCGCTGCATTTTGGAGCGTGCTAACCCCTGGCGGACAGGTACCCCACCGGCAGCGATCCGTCAAGAATAACATTTAAATTATCACGTCAGATTACGGAATTTGTAAAAATATGGCTTCGGTAAAAGACTTTGTGGGAGGTGTCGAACCAGCAGGACAGCCTGGACCCTGGCCTAGTCCGCCCCGGCGCCGCCAACAGGACGGATAGACGGGAAGAGGTTCACAAATGCACTCAATGCCAATTTGAGACATGGAAGGAATTCCTCTGGAACGGTGTAAACAAGGCGGCGTAATAATGTGCTTTGATAACGTGCGATTGGAACATCATATAAAAAGTTTGATGCCTTCCGACAATATGGTGTGTGGTATCAAAGTATTTGTCCTGTCACGCAAAGTTTGTTAATTCTGTTGAAAATTTTAGTAAGTTAACATCACTCATGTCTTGTCGTTCACTTCCTGTTTTATTTTGTAGTTCCCTTTTCCCTCTCATTTCAGGCACTTGACTTCCTCCACTGTGATTGCCTCCCCGGTCCCTGATTCATCTCACCTGTGTTCCCCTCCCTCATGTATAAATACCCCTTGTTTCCCTTTGTCTAATGTCAGTGCGTCTTGCGTTCCATGGGTATTGTCAAGCCTCAGTATTTGCTAGTTTTTTGTGCCCAGATACTTGCAGATACTTCTGCATTTAATTGTGTTTTGTAACCTACTTAGTGAGCCCGTTTGGTTATAGTTTTGTATCCTCCATGAGTGTTTTTTGTTACCATTGTCTAGTAAAGCGTTTTTGGTTCAAACATACTGCCGTCTTTTGAGTTTTGCTTTTGAGTCCCTGTCCCTGAGTCAAGGTGTGACAGTATTGTATTGTATTTAATCTGCTCCAAATCTCCAAATCATTTCCTGTAGAATGCTGAACTATTTTCCTTCTTTAACTTACAGGAGAACCATTGTAATTACCTGTCCTCCCGCCCCCTCCGTCTTGAATAGATACTTGATTGGTTGATCGGAGAAGGTGGTCGCAGATTGAATAGTGGCGATGGCCGTGTGGTCCTCAGCGGTGGCTGCTGACCCACAGAGTGGAGCATCAATCATCCAATCAGCATCAGGCTCATCAGCATCACACACAGTCTCATCAACACACAGTCCCATCACACAGTCTCATCATCACACAGTCTCATCACACACAGTCTCCTCAGCATCACACAGTCCGTCATCACACGCGTCCCATCAGCAGGGGAGTAAACAACATGTTGTGTACATTGGTTTTACCCTCTTCGTTGACGGAAACACTGCCGTCTGGGTCTGGGCTTTTCTGTTGACTGCAGGCAGACAAATGACCACAAGTTTGCCTCCAACTCTTTAGTCCGACACGCGATTAACTGAGAACGATTGTGGGTTATAAGCAATGGTCAATATGTCCTACGTACCTTTTCATGTCTGCAGTCTTAATGGAGGAGACCACCTTTACTCACTGGAGCGACGGACTGAAAGAAGTTCATTAAGTTGGAAAATTAAAAGGGGTGAGGCTTTGAATGAACTTGCAGCTTGGTAAGGCGGAGGTGCAGGAACAGCGTCGGTCCTCATGTGAGGACCACCGTCTCCGGTGTATTCGGGAGCATGTCGACGGAAGGCTACCGCTACGGGATCCGATGCTACTCGGCCCAGCGGTTCCTGCAGATGTTCAACAAAGCTATTTTCTTTTAGACTAGCGTTACGATGGGGGTCGGGTTCGGGGGTCCGGTCAAAAGATGTCCCTTAAAATACGAATCGATTCATAGAATATATACTCGAAATAAGGAAATGATTGTGAAAAGAGAGCAGTGTGAACAAAGATGTACTCACGGCGCAGTGGTCCCTCCCCCGGTATTTGTCAACAGACCAAAGGACCGCGCATGCGCGGTGGATCTAACACGGAAGAGCTGAGGTCCTCAGATCCTGGGTCAGTCTTTATGGACCAGAGCTCCGGGGTCCTGGGTCAGTCTTTATGGACCATGAAGTCCACCCCAGAGCTCCGGGGTCCCGGGTCAGTCTTTATGGACCATGACGTCCGCCAGAGCTCCGGGGTCCCGGGTCAGTCTTTATGGACCATGACGTCCACCAGAGCTCCGGGATCTCAACCGGCATCTCCATCGTTCAGTCTAACTGTTTCTTAATTATTATTAATTTTTTTTAACAAAGACCAAGGAAGCATTTTCAACGTCAACGTTATAGGTTTGCACACTGCAGCACACACAAATAAATAAATAAAATGAATAAAAGTTAAATAATTATTGTTATGTATTGTATTGGCCCCTGGCTACTGTCTGTCTCTAGCAGGAGGGCCCCTGGCTAGAGTCTGTCTCTTACACGAGGGCCCCTGGCTACAGTCTGTCTCTAGCAGGAGGGGCCCCTGGCTACAGTCTGTATCTAACAGGAGGGCCCCTGGCTACAGTCTGTCTCTAGCAGGAGGGCCCGCAGTGAGGGTCAGTGTATTATCCTGTAATGTTCCTTTAACTATAGTTACAAGTGTCAATCAAACCATCCGCATTCATGCAAGAAACACAAATCCTGATATGTTTAAATATTTGTTATGCGGTAAAGGTGCCGTAAAGCGATAGCCATGGCACATGCGCAGTAGGGACCTGGCAGTGACCTTCTTATGATGGTCGGAGCCCACAGAGCGACAGCCGGGGCTGCGTTTCACAGATCGGCTCTTTAATCACGCCGTCTTTCGGCCGAAGGCGACAATTATCATGGCTGGCAGTAGGCTCGAGAAGTTTGGAACAGTTTTCACACGGTAGGACTTATAATAAGATCTATTTGGTTGAAACGTGGTTTTGCAACGACGTGTGTGTGTCTGGTGGTCGGGTGGAGTTCTGTGTTCATTGATGA
Organism: Trisopterus minutus; assembly: GCA_027122715.1. Taxonomy (NCBI): domain Eukaryota; kingdom Metazoa; phylum Chordata; class Actinopteri; order Gadiformes; family Gadidae; genus Trisopterus; species Trisopterus minutus. Next base: position 17,861,504 of record JAOPUD010000055.1, read on the forward strand.
ATACTGCGATCGTAAAACGTGTTAGCTTCGCGATGACGAATATTACGCTGTTTTATTATTGTGGTTATATTCATAACTTTCGATTGTATTACAGTCTTTATATTCGTTGCTTAAAATGTAATCCGCTCATTTATGGCTGCGACATGGGCGCCGCCATGTTTGTTGTTTTCCTGTCGACCCACTTCCGTTATGACCACCGGCGGTCACTTTCTTGAGTATTATATCAGTATCTCTTTACTTTCCTCAATCCATAGGAACAGTTTGAATTTAAAACAGATCACATAAAAAAACAGTTTGTAAATGTTGATGTTATTATTGTTGTTACTTTTCATTCTTTACCATTTACCATTCTTTACCTCTTTATCCTGGATTGCTTTTGGTAACGTGTGTTCCAGAGTCCGGGACCTGATGCGCTCTGGGGTCCTCCACGACCCGCCCGTCTGGTACGAGGTCTTCAAGGCGTTCCCCCCCAAGAAAGACCCCGTCTACGTGAAGCCGCTGTATGGCTTTTACAAGAAACAGGAATTTGTGCCTGATATATTTTACGAGGAGGACAAAATAAGAGCGTAAGTAAAAAAGAATTGGTCTTTTTTTATTTTTTTTTACTTCAGTTGTGAAACCATCATTGTGTTTTAATTGTGAATTATCATTTAAAGGAAATTCTTCGAGGTGTATGGGACTGGGCCCCGACTTCTTGATCTCTCCAAATCAAATTATACTTCAGCATGTCAAAGGTGTGTAAGAATTTGTTAATCTTATTCATTCAAAACCCTACCGTATAACTTTTAACATACACAGGTAAAAAGGCAAAATATAAGAAAATGTAGGCCTTTGGCCTTATTGCTACGGATTAAAGAGCATATAGTCACAGTCACCTGGTCCATGTTTGCCTGGTTTGCAGCTTTCACCATCTCTGGCACCAAATCAGTTTTGGCGTTATGTTTGGCAAATGTGTTTTGACGTTATGGTCATTGCATTACATGTCAAATGGTCAAAAGTAGATAATGACAATTGTATAGATGTGCTTAGCGTATTCCTTTCCATGGGGTAATATACATGCTGATAATGGGTGACAAATTAAAGTAATTATTGCAGCTTAACAAAAGTTTTAATGTTGTTAATTGGTCCTATGTTTTTTCGATCCAAAGGTTTCTGGAAACGTATACAAGGCTTGAAAGTCTTGGACAGCTCGACCAGTCGGCTCTGTTCGAAGAGACCGGCAAATTACTGCTGGCTGAGGGCCTGGTGCTGAGGAGGAAAGGAGCCCCTGTGGTGAGGCTTTGAGTTGATAATGTGTCTGGCCCTCACAGCGTTGGCCACCCATCCTACCACCTTGGTTGGCGCATCGGGCCTCTGTATAAAATTCACTTCAGTTCGGTACAAAAAATGGGGACCATAATTCCATCTTGTATTTTTACCTTGTATGATAACGGCAGTGCCTTGTGTTCCCGGTGGAAAGCCTTTTATATGTATGAGCGAAGACGTGACGGCAGAGGTTTATTATGACTATTATATTACCAAAAACACACTTGGAGCTATCTTTGGTCATCGGTTATATGCAGAACTATTATAATTGAGCTATTACAAAGTTCCAACCGAGATGAATTCTCCTTCTCACTTCCCTTCCCGCCCTGCAGGAGCCCCCCGAGTACAGAGATCCCGTGCTGGAGTTCAAGTTGACAGACATGCTGGCAGAGCAGCAGTCCGGCAGTGAGGCCAAGAATCAGTGATCGAAGGAACCCAGACAACCTACGTGGACATCTCCATTCATTGTTATCTTTTTTTTTTATTATTAATAATTGTGATCCAAGTGTCGTGATGAATGCAAGACGGAGATGGGCATCGATATCTTCAGTTAACCATTTGTGGGCTTTTCTATAATGTTTCACACTGCAGATATTGAGCATTAATCAGGCCGTTTAAACTCACTTGTGGTTTTCAATGTGCAGAATTTCATCAATAAAATGTGAGGACCAATTGGCCAGGCAAGACAATTTCTGTGTCACTACCTCACTGTGTCTGTTTTAAGGACATGTATGCAAATAAAGCATTTTTTATGATGATTATTGCAGTTGACTAAGCATTTCAATGGACACTTTTTCACTGATTTACATTGTCAGCAGCTCTGGCTGTTATAACCAGAACTGTCTTAGTAAACATAAGAAATCTTCAAACTGATAGATGAACATTTGCTAATTTAGACACTGAAAGTGTGTCTTATTTTCAAGAATAACACCATTATATTGATACTTTTTATTTTTAAATTCATCTGTACAACCAGGAATCAAATGAGCCTAGCAGAAATGACCTGTACATGTATGATAAATGCTTCTCGTCAACATAGCTGGAAACACTTAAATAATCAAATGATTACTTTGTCTAACCAAGTACACACTTAAAACCAGTGCTGCCAATGAAAAACATGTAGCTTCAAGGCAGGGGCAAAACAGAAAAATATGTTCCCTTTAGAATACAGCTTTTATACAAAAGTATAGTTAAAGTTCATATTTACACCAAAACTAACAATGTCAACAGTTCTAGGTTGATTTAGCATGAAAAAAAATTCAGTGGACAGAACTGCATTGGCAGTAGGCTTTGGGTCGTAGCACATCAGAGTGTGTGTGTGTCAGGGGCAACGGAGGTCTAGTTCTTGAATAAATTAACAGCCCCATATCACTGGAATTAAAAACCATCATCCCAATTTACATTTCATCCGCCAAGCATTGGCATATTGGGGCAGTTATATGAATGACCAGTTTCCCTAGTTAAAGATCCATGTTTCCGATTAATTTTATATTGTCCAAAGTATCTACTTTGCCTTTCATTTAAGAAAATAACTCGCATTCCCATTAAGCTCATCTACCATAAACTGCACTCAACAGTGCATCTTAAACTACCTAGACTAATGCGTGAGACTGAGCACAACATAAAATAAAATAAATTGCTGCTGGCACACTAACGGATTAAAAGGTTATGAGCCCTAGACTGGGGGCTGGTTGCAGAGATCCAGTCATGTGCATCATGGCATCAGTGTGACGTAGACAAACACATCGTCTTCCAACTGCTTGACTAACAGGATTGACTTGGACATGGTGTTCAGTGTTAGGCCGCAAACCTGCAAAATGAGTGTCATTACCCTCACATGAGCCATCCCTTTCTAGTTCGTTGAACGTACACACAACTTGAAAAATTATTAGACCTGTCAGATTGCCAGCTGCTCTGGATTTCACACCCAAACTGAAGATATGGCATGGACTTGTAAATGTATCAGGCAGGCAACAGTAAGCTAGGCAAATTGAGATAAATGGGAATAGAAAGGCTCTGGAAAGCCTGTATCTTTATAGGGGATCGAGCTAACCCTGCTCCTTCTTCCTCTGTCCTCACATCGCTCTACAGTATGGCTCCTGCAGCGGACGAAATGACACATTGGACCTGACATCCGTGTTGTCACAATCTGTGCCACTCCTAGATCACAATCATGAGAAAGAAAAGGAAGACAATTGAATGGAAAAACAACAAGTCCAACAACCTGAACAAACCAGTCATGTGTAACGTTAATAAACGTCTCCCAGCGTGTCGTTGACTCAGAAGGACCTGGCCACCACACCTCAATCTGTTTTTTTGTTTTGTTTTTTTAAAGAGTTGAGTTGCATGAAAATGTCGTTAACCTGCAAAGCGAGATACGGTGAGGAAAAAAGGCATGTTTGCTATAAACCATTCAGGTGGTGATCATTTGATACCAATTCATAGGGAACATTGCGCATCCCTTCACACTGAATATCCACAGGAAGAGGAATCCAGTTGATGTTACTGAGGCCTTGGGGGGAGACTTTAATAGGACGGAGAGAAGCAGTCACATTACCTTTTATTTTGTTACAATACCGATTTTTTTTTGATTTTACAAGCACCATTTTCTTCTCGAAGTTTAAAGTTGTGAGGGATGAGTGGGTGAAAAAGAAAGTGTTTTACTCGGAATCAGTGCTTTTGTTCTGGTAGCATATACATCACTCCCAATAAAATAAAAATAAACACAAAACAGTATCTTGCATGTCCAGAAGTTTCCTGGATTCTCCATGTGGTGGCTTGGTGCGAAGCTGTCGCCAGGTTCAAAAGCTGTCAACCCACGTGCTGAATCCCCTCTCTGCCAGCGTGCGGTTAATCGAAACGAGCTAGATGGGGGGGGGGGGGGAGGGTAGAAGTTATTTTTGTTATTTCACAGCATCAATACCGTTTCCGGTAGATGGATCTAGAGCAGCAGTGTCATTGGGCCACATACCTCGTCTCCAACCATGTTCCAAAGCTGGATGAGCGGCAGGCCTGTGTTGGTGTCATAGTTTGAAACCTTTGACAAAGCAGAAATACACTCAGTATGTTTTTCGGACATGGGCGTAGGAATGCAGAAACCTTTAGTTGAAGCGTTGATGTTCACCTGAGCAAGCAGCGCCACTCCTCTCGTCAGCTCCTCAAGTGTAGAGTTGGCCTCCGTGGAAAATCTGTCCTCTCCTGTTAAAGAGCAATGAGTTCAGTTCAGTAGGAATCACAAAGTCACAGTGGAAAAAGCTGGAACCACATTTGAATAGGCTGCAATACACTTTTTGAAGTCATCCGCCCAGTCTCTGAAGCTTCAGGCTTCGTAACCTGGTCAATTTAAACATTAACCTTAATTTGAAACATAACACATCAACACACTTGTATCTTCAAGTATTTCAAAACAGAGTTTCAATATCATTTATATTCTGATCAGAATCACAGTTTAATGTCATACCATCCTCGTATATTTTCAGCTGCTCTCATAGAGCGTGAGGATGTGGCCGGTCCACAGGGTGGTAGAACCCCTGTCTGGGTTCTCCCAGTGTCAGAAAAATGCTACAAGCCCGTCCTGCGGTTCTGCAGAAATCCATTTAAAGAGACAACCCTAAAGCCGACCTACCTGGCTGAGGGGCAATGTTGTCGAGCAATACTTCAGCTCCCTGGAACGGTAGTGTGACAAAGTCGGACCTGAAAAGAAAAGAAATGCAACCCTGTTATTTTTTTGTACTTTTGTTTCTCACAAATTTTCATAATTTCACATCAGATAAACATTTTGTGGCAACTTCAGTTTGGATTTAAGACCATCACTGGATTTGCAGTTCCACACTGCGACTCAGACATTGAAGTATAAATGCCAGAAGCTCTGTAAAGATCAACGTCATAACCGTGAGGTCAGATACCCAGTGAACTTTGAGCTGGGAAACGCCACAAAAGGGCGAGCAAACCGGGAATAGAGTCAGCCTGCTAGCGGCCTTTTCATGAGGAGCAAACACCTGGCCTCCTTTAGATGGACAGGGGCTTACCCTCCCACCCCTCTTTGAGCATTGCTCCTGCATAGACCCACCTTATTTGGCGGAGCGTGTCGATCTTGACTCGGTCGTAGCCGCCGTAGTCCACGTATCTGATCTCCACCTCGTCCGTCTCCTTGTAGAAGGTGATGACCTGTGCCCTCCACCACGCCCCCTCTACCGACGGCGCAGCGCAGATGACCCCCACTGGAACAGGACCACAACATGACCGCATCTTTAGGGCTTTGAAGGGAGCGTTCGTCATGCGTCTCAATTCTGATATTTCTTTTCATCAATTAAGTTTTGTTGGCACACACACACACACACACACACACACACACACACACACACACACACACACACACACACACACACACAC
>JAOPUD010000055.1:17869056-17879958 GCA_027122715.1 Trisopterus minutus
ACACACACACACACACACACACACACACACACACACACACACACACACACACACACACACACACACACAATCTTGAAGCCTGAGAATGTGGGCCTACACTTTTTTGTTTTAACCAAATAATCAATAATTGCTAAATGTTATATCATAACTTTTGTCACTGTTCAAGAGCACACTGAATGGATTTGAGGATATTATATTCTAAGGCCCCCTGGCAGCAGGAGGAAGTGACTCGGGGCTGTTGGCACTGGGGAGATAGTGCCAAGATAGATATAACCTTCCACGACAAGAAGGTTATAGAGATAGCGTTTAGCTTTATCCCTTACAACGTCGGTTATTACTAAACAAACGTTCCACATATCAAGAAGCGTGGCGGCGTTAGCACCGTCTTACCCAGGAGGTCATTGGGAGTGACGGGAGCCCGAGTGGTGACGGTGGCGGTGCGTACAGGTTCGCCAAGTCCAAGTCTTTAAACTTCTTGCCAATTAAAGACAGGGCTTTGTCCACCTGCTGCTGTGTTCCTGGAGGGGAAGCCAAACCAACCATCAATGGAAAAAAACAACAACAACAACCTTACACCAGGTGAGTGCCCTTGAGTGAAATGTTCTCATATCAAACATGAGACCTGGCCAAGCAATCCATTTAGGCAGACACCTTATCAAAGGAGACTTACAACGGTTAATACACTGACAGCAGAGTCCACCACGCAGGGCGACCGCCAGCTCGTCAGGAGCCGGTCAGGGTTTAGGGTCTCGCTCAGGGACACATCGTTCGATCCTAGTGTCACTGAGGGACACTAGGACACACAGACACTAGGAGGGGCCGGGGATCGAACGTGCAACCGGAAGGTTGCACGTCCCCGATACGTCCGGTGCTTTCATCGTTTCATTTGATATCCACATGAGGGGAGGGTTCATTTGAAGGGAATGATATAAAGCGTGCTCTCTCCGTACTAACCTTCTATGTGACATATCTGGAACTCTTGTGTATACGGCAGGGTTGAAATGTAGATCTTTGCAGCAGAGTTCTGCTTTAAGAAGCACACATATCTCCCCTGCTTCCCTATTAGTCTCCCCACCAGGTGCTGTTCGAGGAGGAAGAAGAGAAGTTACAGAGAGACATGTTACCTATCCTCCGAGGGTGGCCTTGATGAAGATTTAACTTTTATATCCAATCCTCACTGTCAAAGAAGTCCGTAACCGAGAGGCGTCCTCACTCACCTTCGGTACCTCGATTTCCCAAATGATGTGCTCCGTGTTGGAGCCCATATTGTTGGTGTTGCTCTGGCTGTCCATGGCCCCCATGGTGCAGCCACTGTCCACAGAGTCCATACTGTTCACATCTGAACCTGGGAGAACACACACACCAATGGTATTTCCTTGCAACAAAATGTATAGAAATGATACCGCGCTATAGTGTTCAATAATATTTAACATATTATTTATTGATAATTATCTTTATATCAAGCTTTGGCTATATCCATTATATTTTCACAAAATTCACGGTTCGGTTAATCTCACGTTTTTTGGGATGAAACTGCCTATTTGGTTAAAAAGAACTTTTTGAACTTTTAGAAGAAAAGCACTTCAAAAAGCAAAGTGCAATGTGGAGGAAGTCTGTGGCTTTGGGATCCAGTCTTGGTCAGAGTGTGAAATGGTTGCAGCAGAGCATCTAGCTCCGTCTGACCACACAGATTTGATGTCTTGTTCCGCGTTTAATTGAATGAGCGGCTGCGGTGCTGCGATGCACACCAAGGTTTGGAGCAGTGCTGAAGTTCCAGCGGGTGGGTGGTTACAGGGGGAGTGAGGGCTCTCACTGGAAACCCCACCCAGGTACATTTTAAGTAAGAGACTGCTTTGAATGTATATGCTTCAAATCATCATAAATCTAAAAACGTGGTTTGAACATTGCGCATAGTTCCAGTAAAAAAACACAGCACCTAGCTCTACTCAAGATACAAGCCCTGAGTGATATTAAGTTCAATTTGGTTCCAAGTAGGATTGGCACAATACTTATTTTTCGTTCTCGATCGTGTTATCTTAAGTATCTGCCGATATTGATTTGATGAAGCTATGTTTTTTTGGAGGGATATTAATTGAAACATCTAGGACATGGATCCTATGCCCTAAAACAGTCATTCATAAAGCTCTTAAAAATGTACATGCTGTGACAGTTCACCCTTGAATTCCATCACTGTAAAATTGGCCTAAAACATACACATTATACAAAATACACCCTTATAATATATAACACACCAACACTAATCTATGCAGTGGCCAAGACGTGTTAAAGAAACAGATGCTTGGATACTTGGCACATTAGAAACATAAATGTAGAAACCACAACACAAACGTCACGACGCAAACTCAAAAGCTATAACACAACGGAAGGAGGGTCAACTGACATGAAACTATTAATGCCAGCTCAGTGTAGAATGGGGGAAGTTATTGCCTGTCTGAGGAGTATTACTACAGCTAACAACGGAGGGCTGGTGTCCGCGTTTGTATATACAACCTTCATGGTAAAACCGCAATCTGCAGTTTGTGCTTTGAGATCATAACATTCTTTTATGACACAGATAAGCCTGTCACAAGTGAAGGTAACGATGGCTGGTTTGCCTGCTACCTCGTTGTTAGTGTCTTTATGCCATAGAATTTGTGGAAGAAATCGAATTAACTTAAAGGATCCATGACATGGCACAAGTTGTGGAGTGATTAGCCGTCACAAGCAGTCTACCAGCCCACCCAGTGGTCCGTAGCCAACGCTGTTCATCTGTCCGTCACACATCTAGGTGGACACGCCCACCTGTGATGTCATAGGGGGCAGGCAGATTTCCAAAATGGCCTGTAACGGATAAATCACCCTCACACCTGGTGGCATGTCAAGCCTCCTTTAAGGAAATGGTCCATTGTGGCCCCAACGTCCTCATAATCAGGTCAAAAATGTGTCATCAGTTGGGTCAAAAATGTGTCATCAGTTGGGTCAAAAATGTGTCATCAGTTGGGTGTGCTGCGGTGTGACGGGTTGAAACACGGAGATGCCCTTGTGGTCAGCAGCCACGATGACGCTCAGTCTACCAGCACTGTAGAGCGCCTTTCCTCCACATTCAATGTGTGAGAAACAGAAAACGTGAACACTGCTTCAACTGGTAATCAAAGCGCAGATTTAAAACAAAATCCCCCGAAAAAGTGGATCAGCAACTGGCAGGGAGGTGTTTGTAGTAGGAGCTCTTCACCAGAGGGTGGTGCGTACATAACCAGACCCACAACAGGGTTTGTCAGCAAAGTGACAGACCGTGTTTACACCCAAACACACCACTCTCCTCAGACTCAGTTTATTCAAAAGTATGATTTGAGAGACGAAACATAGTGACTAGCAGTACTGAAAGTTTGACTCAAGCAGCAGTTTGAATACTTTTTCAAATGTAGATCCAGCATCACACTCACCTCCAGACTGATCAGCCTCTGTCTCTCCGGTCCGGTTAGTTCCATTCCTCAAACCGATTCCATTGAGACTTTTTATCTCACACAATTCTTCTAGGGAAGCGCCTGCTGTGAAGTCAAGCACGTCTGCTTCTTGGGATGTTTCAGCCGACTGGTCGGGTAGCGCCGTCTGTCGTCTGGACGGGTCAGAGTCACCGAACAGGTCCCCTTTGCTGCAAGGCGGGCTGGAGAAGAGGCTGTCCCGGCTGGGTGCGTCCTCTGGGCAGCCAGCAGGTCCCTCGGTCGCCCCAACACCGTCCACTGCATCCTCCGAGATTGGCTTTGGTAGCGGGGTAAAGTGTGCCGTGGTCGGCCTGAGGCCACTCCACGCCTTCTCCACGTCCGCTTCGCTCAGCGTGGACGGCTCCAACACGACAGTGGCGCTGAACCCGTTAATAATCCCGCTTTTGTCCTCCTGCTTGAATGCTGCATTTCTAAACTCGCATTCAATCGGGGCCGGACTGTTTACCGTTATGGGCTCTTTGGTGAAGGGCCCGATGTCAGCCGACGGCACGCGGCAGGACTCTGGTTGCCCGTTCTCTGAAACTTGAAAACTGTGAACGCCGAAGACCTCCTGGGTGGCTGCGGAGATCACGTCATCAATCAGACCGGCCGCCAGAAGCTCCAACTCCACTGTGTTGGCAGCACTGCAAAGCTGCTGCCCTGGGAGTTCAATGGGCTGCTCCGAGTGGCATGGAGCCGCAGACGCCTCAATGTGTGCGTACATGGGAGGAGCTGAACAAACAGGCGCGCTAGTTAAGTGTTGATGAGCGTGCAGTGGTGTGCTCATCTTTTTGGAATCTACATCCAACGTGATAACATTCTGGAGGACTTCGGGAGCCATCTCCGTTTCATTGCCATTCTGGCAGTCCTTTGAGGGCTGTGCCACGCAGGGCACCGGTACTTCCACCGATGCAACCTCGCCCTCAGGTTCAGGCCTCTTGGCGTTGACGAGTGGTACGGGTGTGGAGTAGGCTACCTCAACGTGGGCCAACGGCACCGACTGGAGGGGTGAGATGGAGGCTTCCAGTGCTTCCATTACGTCTGGGACTGGCTTTATAACCTCCTGTGGTTCCAGTTTCAACACCGAAAGTGGACATTTCTCCGTGTCCTCGCAGCATTTCTCCGGCTCATGGGAGTCATAGCTTTCAATGTTACTAGAATGGAGCAGTGGTTCTACGTCAACACCACCAGGGAACAGCGCTGCCACAGCGTTCTGCTCCTGATTAGCGTCGTCGTCGTCGGGCATAAGGATCTGTGCATTTCCTTCTTGTGACTTTTGATTGCCAATGCCAAGTGGTCCGTCTTTGCTGGTTGTCGGGGACACCACGCCTTCTTCAACAAAACCATTCCTGCCGTCTGTTGGAGAACTTAAGGAGTCCACAGAAACGGGGACGTTTTCAAGGCTTTCGTGGCCGGCGATTGGCTCTTTCTTTCTTGAGATGTACCACCAACTGCCTATCAACACCAGCACTCCAGGCAGTGTGTAGGGAACGACCGAGCGGAACCTCAGAGGCATCTCCTTGGAACTCTAACAGCTACACCTGAGAGAGAGAGAGAGAGAGAGTGAGAGAATGCACCAATTAGCAAAGCAACAATAGTTGAAAAACAAATCACACAAATGTGACCGAGCCACAGACCTCCAACCTTTAACGACACATTGTCCAGTGGATAGGACAATGTGAGTCACACAGGCCTAACCCTAACCACAGCTAGTGGAGGCAGGGAGCGCTGCACTCCATGTCACTTCCTTTATAATGGCCACTCTCAAATGGAGATGGAGATAGAGAACCCAAAAAGTTTAACTTTTCCCTTTTCAAATGCATTGACAATAACCCCTCGCCTTATCTGTGAGAACAACAACATCATCACAATACCAACCGTCATTACATGGAGACACACTAGCTTAGCATGTCATAGCCTATGCATTACTGCCACCTATTGGACAATATAGGGCACCTACTTTACATAATAAATAAAAAGGCAAATACAGAACATGCATTTTCTTTTACTTGAATGTAACTGTTTGTCCCTCAATACGTCACCCTGTATCCATACCTCAGTCATGAACCAGCCCCTCACCAAAGAAGGCGAGCAGCATTCCGCAGAACTCAACTTGGCAAAGCTTGAATTAATGGAAGTTTCCTTTTGTATTTTTTTTAAATTATGTAAAAATGGGAATTTATAACTTACTGCATTAATCCTGTATTAATCCTTGTTCATTCTCCCCCACACCCCTTGTCAGAATAGCATTTGATGACTTGACTGTACAACAAAAAAGTTTAAAAGTTAAAATGGCATTGACTATGTATTACAGATGCTATTGTATTAAATCATTAAAAATATTGGATAGTTCAAACTGTACTACAAGAGTTAATTTAAACTCTGAATGAATCCATTTGTTTCTAGCAGGGTTTGGTTACAGAAAATGAGCTGTGTTGAGGCAGTGGTACCCAATTATTTATAGATATATACACCTTTTATCTATTCCTCTGGTGGCTGCCCTTATGACCAGTGTAACTTTTTCCGATAATGTCCAATGGTAAAAAGTATGGATTCAGAGTTGTAGCAATGGCGAATTGAATGCATGCAAACGCCTTAAGGAGTATTCTTCTGTTATGTTAATGATTGAACATAAAGGGCGTATTTTCAGCACAACTACCACCAACTTTTGAAGTAGCACATTCGTTGTAATGGAACACACGCCCACGTTAGTGTGCCATTTTAAACGCAACACAAATATCTTTTCCTCAACGTTGCAGCCGTTGGACAAGTTTGGCAAGGTTAAAAAGCCACCACCTCTGTGCCAGCGTGCGCGTCTCGCCTTTTGGGACCAGAAAGTGTGGCTGTTCCTGTGCGCGACCTTGGAGACCGGTTGATAACAAGGGCGCAGCGTTAACTTCACAGGTCACAAACCACTCAGTCGCGATTCAAGCATTTTAAAAACACATTCTCGTTGTATCGTCCAAATCCTACCGAGAGTCCACGACATAAGAAGGTGCAAGTGCCGCCATGCCGTGGTACAACGTGAGCCAGAACCACTCGCTCTGCCGGCGTGTTATAATAAATGAAGGACATCGACTTTGTCCTACAGGTAGAGCTTTCAGTAAGCAACAGCTTAGATGCTTGGGTCACACTGCCACAGATAATACACACAACGCGACGTACAGTGGCACCAGTAGTAGTCGGTGCGCTTGGTTTTAACCAGAGGCTACATGACAGCTTTGGGCAGCACCGACTTTGACCTACACTGCACGCTAGGCCGCGGCGCACACTTTAGTCCGCGCACCGTCGGGCAGCCGCACGGAGACGAGCCGGGCTGCACACACACGCACAGCGGGGCGGACGACATCTACATTTAAGACGGCGTGTGAACCCCTTGAAGGGACGGGGAGCCGTCTGCACACGACCGTAAACGACAAACGGTGGAGTCTGGTGTGAAATAGCATGGCCTCAGGCAGCCCGGAGCACTTAAGACTCCTGTGCAGTATGGCGAACTAGCTTCACGTTTCATGTCGCCGATCCCCCCCCCATTTGAGGAGAAGACATTAAAAAAAAACCTCTAGATTTAACAGAATCTGATATGGTCTCACAATAACAACAATAATAATAATAATAATAATAAATAATAAAAACACAATCTAGAGTCTGCAGGGTGCAGACAGCGGGCCCTGCGCCGCGCTAGGCTAGGCGCTTAGCTCTGGTGCAGGAGGCGCACGGCGGCTCGGTGGGGGGGGGGTTCGCTACGGTACGAGACGATGGATTACCGGACATACCCGCACTCCGAAGGACTTCACCGGCTCATTTGCTTTGCATTCCCTACAAAAAAGGCAGGCAGAGAGATATGGCAGCTTGAAGAAAGGCGAGCAGCAGCGCTGGGCTGAGTGAGTGAGATCCGAGCCTGCTCAGGACGGAGGTTACCCACACACACACACACACACACACACATGTACACACACACACGCTCTCTACGTGCAGCCTGCCTGCTCAGTGCCCCCAGTCATTCACCACACCGCCTCGTAACACTGTGCCACAAAACGCCCGAAGGACAATGACATCACCGGGCTCTCCAGAGTGCGCGTCGCTCGTTAGTTCGCGTTCCGTTAACTCTGCTACTTACAGAAGATGAGCGTCTTCACCACCGCCGCCACGGCGCTGGGGAAACTGGGTCAAAGTTTTTTATTCCGGACTCAACGTATCTCCTCCACCAGGTCTCCTTTCTGAAGCAGCCCTCCCCACGTGTTGTCGGTCCATGCAGCGGGCTCTAAAAACAGACTCAACAGCTGATGGAAAACATCGCGATAGCCGGACGCCGTCATGGCCCCCGCTCGGCGCTCCGCAGGAACACGGCGACGCAGACGGAAATCTCGCGAGATATTTTATTTGAAGAAGCCCACAGTATAGATTTACACGTGGTGAGCTATTTCAAAAATACTTATTTCCAATTCGACATATACAGGTTGGTTATGATATATCTATGATCAAAGTTTATTATTTTACTTTTGTCCTTGACTATGGGGTCATTGGCATTATGTCAATCATTTCCCGTGAATGTGTCTTTCAGGCTATTGCAATTGGTCTTTGTTAAAAGGTTGCTGCAAATGTATCTAAGCTTTTGTGACTATAGGCTATATTCACAAAATAATTTTTTCTGAAATTATCTACATTTCTCAGCAATGCAGAATGTAAATGGTAGCATATTTTGATATATATACCTATACAATAATAATTAAATCAACCACATGGTATAACCATTAACCACAACCAACTAGTCATGGATTCATATCAAGGGAAGAATTATACGGAAGATGGAATGATGAAATTGTTCTCTTGCTTTACCATTCCTTATTCTAATTATTTTGGTATTTGGAGCAAGTTTCCCTCAAATATTTGAAAAATCAAACGCTGAAAGCTTCAGGATTACCATAATCATGGGTTCACTAGTCGCTGGTGTGTATAGTATATAGTTTGACAACATTTTCAATACAAATCTCCAATATTCCCAAATCCACTTATATTAACACCAATATAATGGTTAATGGACTAGGATGAAAAAAACTTTCCCCAATAATAACCATTTTAAAATAGGAAAAAAATCAACACTCGATATTTATAGATCGAAATTGTTTGAGGATTTTTAGTCTAATCAGTAATGCAGCCAACCTGCGACAGATACAATTTAAATGCTATCACCCAACAGAAATGGTCCACAGGCTTTGGCAAGCGTGGCTCCGTCTGGTACTTTTTGATAGACCTTGTTCAACAAACTTTGTGACAACACAAACTGCAGAAGGAAAAAATTAGAAAACTAAATCCAAACCTGCTAACCCGTTTACCCAGAATCAAATCACCTTTCTTTTAAAACAATAAAGAAGAAAGTGAAATGGATACTTATGCAGCTATAGTCACATGCAGGAGGCAAATCACCGATCAAATACTACCACTCAAACAAAATTTAAAAACAAACAAACTTTAGAAAATTATTTTTTGACTATTCATTAAATTTTAATTAGTCTACTAGTAAATTATATTACCAAAACGACATAGTATTACACACAAGCACAGACGAACAAACCTTGACGTAGAAAATGTCTAGATTTTCTGATTCTGTTAGTTTCCAAATATAGTCAAGAGCAAAACATTTTATTACCAACACTGGAATAGTTTGATTTGTATATTATACAGAAATTAACTGCTTTACAAAAACAAAAATTATACAATATCACATGTATGTACAGTGTAGTAAATATACCATCTCAAATTGTACACAAAGTATTTACAATTGTCACACAAACTGCATTTAAAACAAAAAAAGTCTTACCAATACTTTACATACATTGGATTTTGCATAACACCAAATAAAACATGCCACATTTGGGGTTTTTCCGATACAAAATCCTGACTAACATTAGTGCAAGTCCACAACTTGATCACGCGCTAACGCCTTTCCTAATTCTTGAAATTCTACAAGTCAAATAAAAGCATGGAAGATTTGGCAAACTTAAAATATGCTGCAGAATAAAACATTGTTGAAATTGAATTTGTCTGAAATCTATACAATTATTTTAAAAGTAATGCAAATCTTCCAAGTCATTTACTGCTACAATGAAATGTGGGAAAGACCCACTTCGAGATCATGTAACATTCAATGCAATGGAACATAAATTGTGATTCAATTTTGTATTGAAGTATTTAGACTCTTTTGATTGATGGACCTAAAACGATATTGATACAAGGGTTTGTGTTTAACACCCGAGGCCCGAAATGTTTCCTATTTGGGTGAAAAACGGCTAACTAATCTAGAATGCAGTATCATTTTGTATATTTAAGTATAGAGGAGAGACATATCTACATTTAAGATTGTTAGTAAATGAGCACAGCAGAAATGCTGCAGAAACACAGGACACAGGACTAGTGGAGAAAGGGCTTCAACAGAGACCAAAATGACCCAAATGACAACATTGGGTCCTTTTACCTTAATGTAATCAGAAGTGACATTCTAACAATGAATCCACAATGTACGCTCAGGGGGATTTAAGGCTAATTTAACGTTTAAAGGCTCCAGCTTTTGTTGGCCTTCATCAGATGTCCATTTGCCACATTACTGGAAGTCGCGACTATATTCATTCTTCATGAGACTTCTAGTTTAATATAATTGTACAATTATATTCCCTTTTCATGATTGTTCCAACCTAAATTAATTCTTAAATAAAAAGTATTTCTCGTAAGGATATCTCCATTCCCTTTCAGTACTCAGCCAAAGCAGCTCTTAAATATGATTTTTTTTCACTTCAAATACACATGGTACATCGTTCAAACAGTGGGTAATAAATTAAAAGGTTTGACATGCATCGTACAGATGAAATATATTCTCAACTTTACCAAGACAACGATAATTGGCTGCACAGAGAGGAGTGACAAAATCAAATTTAGAAATAAAATTAGCTTCAAAAGTAAAACATTAATGTTAATATTCCACCATCTCCTTTGTTGCCATTTTATTGGATAAACTGAATTCATGGAGTGTGACAAGACCCGCTTCATATCTACGTCCAGATTAAAATTGTCTTAAAATAACAGATTAAACACAAAATATTGGTCAACCTTGAGATGCATCGGTGGTTTATAGCAATACTGTTCCAATAGTCACCAGTAATTGTACATTAGAGTAAACCTTAGGCAACGCAAAAATGTGCACCATAATTGCAAGTTAACATGCTGAAATGGATCTTCCCTGTATTTGCAAAAATATTGAAATGGTGGTTGCCTAAAATGTAGAAGTGTGGATTATTGCCCATTAACAATGTGTCACTCTGTCAACAAAAGAAAATGCAGTAAAAAAAAAAAGAAAAAACACACACACACACACACACACACACACACACACACACACACACACACACACACACACACACACACACAC
>JAOPUD010000055.1:17886714-17903128 GCA_027122715.1 Trisopterus minutus
CACACACACACACACACACACACACACACACACACACACACACACACACACACACACACACACACACACACTTTACCTTTCAGGAGATGGCCCACCAGTGCAAAGTTGAAGTTGGAGCTGAATGTCAGGCCCACAAAGTGATCCATCTGCTTGCAGTGCCACTCTAAAGGATGCCGGATCTCCATGAACACCTCCTCTGGACTCTGGGTGGTCAGGACGGAGGGAAGAGGAACAATGTAAATGCTTCCCAGCATTTATTTCAACATACAAGCATAGCTATGCATTCACAGAGAATTATATCATTAGTTTAACCCCCCCCCAGTGTAGTGTGAGACTGCCCTTGATCTACCCCCCCCACCCCCCCCAGTGTGGTGTAACACTGCCCTTGATCCACCACTCAGACTGTCCGTCCTCTGGGACGCTCCAACATGCCAGGTCGCCACGGGGTCCATTTTGGAAATGGCTTGTAGCAGCTAATTCAATTCAATTCAAATCCCGCCTGGTGGATGGATGTGTGTTTCTGCGCGCTACCTTGTCGTTGAAGACCCGCAACGTGTCCAGGGTGTGGAGGTTCTGCTCCAGCAGGGCTGTTCCAGCGGAATAAAGGTTGACTTCATCCAGCTGCAGCACAGCCACGGCGACCCAGAACAGAGCCTTGTGCATGGGAGACTCCTAGCACAGAAACACAAAGGCCCATTAAGCCCATTACCCCCCACGACACGCCGCTACGTTCACCAGATGGGGTTCATGTCTTCACTGAATTCTAGAGCTAACACATCATATTCATGTCTACCAGCTGTGCAGGGCTACATTTCTGACGTGTAATTGAAAGGCTGTGAGTTGAAGGCTGTAGAGGGCCTTTGTGCGTGTCATACTAATTGTGTGCGTTTCTGCTCTCATCCTTATTAAAGTTGCATTTAAATTTTTTTTTAACATCTTGTTTCGAGATAAAAAGTTAACGCTCTCCAAAAGCACCCTTGATGTTGAGAAGTAGCCACTTTAAACCTTCTTCACACACTGGCTCTCAGTGTAAACCAATGGGGGCATCTGACAGCAGAAGGTCAGCATGTGCATGGACGACGTTCCACGATAAAAATAAACAGACTGTTTGTCCGGGCTTTGACGGCGATGCTTCAGCCATACCTTGCAGAGCAGTGGCTGCAGCTTCGTCAACGCGATGACTGTAGCCTCTATCAACACCTGGCTGTTGTAATTGTCTGGCCCCTTCAGGCAGCTCTCCAGACCCTGGGTACACGTTGTTGGAAAGAAGCGAAGGACGTTAAGCGTAAGTGTACTAATTGTTTCCGTATGAACTCTGGTTGAAGTTGGGAAGTTATTTACAGCGATTTATTTAACAGTATGGGTATTCTGTTGGACAATGAGGTCGTGCGAGGAGACTCACCCGGTCGATGCTGAGCAACGGGCTGGCCTTACTGAGGATACGGATGATCTGTTTGATCTGACCGTGGGTCACCGTTTTGCTGATGCAACCAAACACAACCAGAGCCCTTGGCTGGAGCGATGGGTTGTATTGAAAGGCGAACCTGGCCAGAACACACACACACACGTTATTCTCAGCCCTGGTAAACAAATACAAACCAATACAAAAAAAACAAAAAACGATTGTGGCTGTCCATACTTCTGTGCCAGCTCTGTCCACTGGTCAAGCCACTTGCAGCCTGGGATGTCCCTCATGCACGCCTGGTGAAGAGATCCAACAATGAATATTAAGAAAAGCAGCTTAAAGTACACTGACCCATGCATCAGGACTGAGGAAACAGCAAGGAGCGCCATAAAGACGGGGAAAGACTCGAACCAGTTACACAAACCTCCATGATCTCAAGCAGGGCCTCAGTGACCGTCTCGAGGGAAGACAAGGCGAACGTCTCCCTCTCGTAGGAGCCCGGGGAGAAGGAGCGGTCGCGGTAACTGGAGCGAAACGCGATGACCGCCGCCGACTTCACCTTGCTGATGCCGAACAGCAGGTAGAACTTTGGCAGAGAGAACTCCGTCAGACTGAGCCGCAGCACCTGCTTCGTCTCCTCTGGAAGGAGAGAGGGGGAAACGGTCAGAAAATGGAAACACAAAGTATACATTTTAACCACGGTTTTTACAGAGCATTGATGTGATTTGATCGAAAATGTGATTTTGAAAACTTTTTTTTGTTTCCCAATTTGGTTTGAGAATGGATGAGCAATTATTAACACATTAACCAATCAACTGTAAACTAACAAGAAACAAAAACAATCAACTGCTACACACCAGGTCCAGACTTTTCGGCGGTACAACAACGCTACTCAATAAAACGTAAACCAAAAGCAAACCAAGAGAGTAGTCCTTGAAAAAAAATCAGTCTTAGTCTGAGATCCCAGAACTGAGCTTCAGGGCCAAGTGAGGAAGCGTGGGCTCACCGCTGAAGTTCAGCTGGGAGCAGGTGCAGAGCGAGTGGATTATGTTGATGACCAGCCCGTGCGTGGAGGCGCGGAGGGACAGCGGCCCGGTGGCCACCAGCAGCGTCACCACGTGGAAGAGGTAGGGCAGGTGGGCCGCCACGTCCAGCGAGTTGTTGAAGGACAGCATCAGCATGTAGCGCGCCAGGATGGCGATGTCGTCCCACATCAGGTGCTGCTCCAGGGTGGGCGTGGGCGACAGGCAGGTCTTATCGATGATCTTACACATCCGACTGATCACCTGGGGACAGAGGGAGGGGCCGGTCAAAGCTTTGGGGCAACTCTCCAGCCACTTACTGATGAACGGGAGCAAACATTTCGCAATTTTAGAAATGGTATCTTGGACAACCTCACTGAAGCAAGAGAGAGCCTTACGTTGGAAAGCCGTTCAAACATAATCAGATGTTCACAAAGAGAATAGAACGCCATGTTTAGAGTCAGTAAGGATCAGATTACTTTTGTTTTGAGGTAATATCTTGGGATATTTGCTCCCACAGTTTTTTCCGTACAAATATGAAGGCATTATGTCGAGCAACAATAACACTAGCCACTAAAGTGTGTATATAAAGAGTGTGGCCATGAAATACTATTTAATTTTTATTTTTATTGTAGTAGTGGTACTAGTGGAAGTAGTACAAGGAAATATTGCCAGAATTTATTGTGGATGGTGTGATACTTCACAGTAAAGGGAATATAGCCATTCTATGACACTAAATTCTAGGTTAGGGTGACATAAGGACAAGGAGAAACAAGGAGCCATTGTGTCGTCTCTGTTTGTCTGCCATTACATCAGTTGTGGCTGGTACATTTGATCAAAACAGACGTAAAAGTAAGAACAAACGCATCTTGTAAAATACCTTCAGCAAGTCATCAGTTGATGTAAAAATCAGAAACCAATAACCAATGAATCACACAACTCAAATAACACTTACGCTTTGTGTGTTATTTTGCAAACTATCTTCACAATGCCTTCCATTCACTAAGACTGCTATAGTGCGAGCCGTAACAGAGGCAAGGGCCAGGCTTTTGTGTTGTAAGTCTGTTCCATTGTGGAGATGTAGCTCAGTTGGGGGGTGAATTGGTCTGATGAGCACACTAAATAAATAACGGACCATTACTTTGCCACTTTGGATATGTTAAGTCAGAAAGGGACATTTCAAATGTAATATTCTGGCAGTATTTCCTTGAAGGGTAAGTGTATGATTCAAATGTTTTGTCTAATGTATTGCCAATGTGTAGTTGATAATGTGATTAATGCGTTATTATAGTTCATTTTATTGATACAATTGCATTCCTTGTAACCTAAGCTGCAGCTATTCTGGATTATATTGATGTTTGATTCTACTTTATAAACAGCAGGTTTTTAAAAAAATAATAATCAACAACTCTCAGAAGACAAAAAATGTTAGCCCCTTTTCTCACCTTGCTTGAGACAAGCTTAACATTCCCTGAAGCGAGGGCCACCGCAGTATCAGCCATGACCTCAGCCTTGATAGAGCCCAGGCCCCCGGTAGCGCTGGTCTTAATGAAGCTGTCCAGAACCACATCCAGCAGGTCAGTTATCTGGGGGCAAATCAATGTGTCAGTGAGCATATTAACATACTAGGATTTAGAACGTACACTTTCACATTCGTTCATATTATTGCTTTTCCAACAAAAGGTGAGGTTGACTCATACAGCAAACATAACTTAGTATTAACATAACATAGCATTACTTTTTTTACTTTCAGATTCATTGGATTTTTTAAAAATCCTAATAATAATCTCCTGTTAAATAATCCGACTCCTACAGCACAAATCGCCGGATAGTTTCTGTTTGGTGCTACAGAGTACTTAACTTTTAAACACGTAAAAAAAAAAGGGGGCCTTTTTAAACATTCGCATTTCAAAAGACTTCTGCGTGGAAAGCGTGTTCAAATCATACCTGTCCCAAACTTCCCCAAATCTTGGCCTGGATGGACGGGTACATCTGCTTCTCGTTGATGGTCATGGTGATGAGCTTGTCCAGGATGGCAGTGACCCGCTGCCGCTTGGCGTCGTCCGTGTGCTTGCAGAAGCGGACCAGGTTGAGGAGCCAGGGGGTCATGTACTCCAGACACAAGTGCTTCAGCTCTATACCTGAGAGGCAAAGGAGAGAAGAAGAACGACTCGTGATACGATATTAAACAGCCACCTCAGAGGCTACAAATCAACTACAAGAAAAAAACTAAACTAACCATGGGTAAGAAACAAAGTATGCAGTGGAGGATAGGATAAGCCAGTGGAAGAACATTGTAGATCTGTGAATCTATTTACAAATGTGACAGCGATAACACAACCAATGAACGCCCAATTGAATCTGTGATGCAAATAAGACTTTTTGGTGGGTAGACTATGCCCTGATGTTTCCCGACCGGGTGCGTCCAGGCATAATCTTCCCGCCAAAATTGAGCAGTGCCGTTCTGTGTTCTGTGGGCCAGTTGACCAAAAGCAAAGTGACTTCTCGGACGCTCACAAGACCATATCTCTTTAGTACCCAAGCGTGTTTTTTTATTTTTTTATCAATGGGTTAGGGATTGACGAGGTACCAACCACGCTGTTCTGGTGGAGCTTGTCTTATGCATCACAAAAGTTATAAATCTATCCATCAAACGCAACCTTAACTTCCCCAGATGTTCAGTTTTCAATGACAAACAAAGGCCACGTTGTTGGTGTGTTTTTGTGTGTTTGTGTACATCAAGATTTTTTATTTCATATTTTAACATTATCTTGATGTTGATGGGATCGCGGGTTAGAGTAGGGTGATAATGTTAATGTTTTCCGACAATTTGTCGTGCAAACGGTAACCGGGTGCTTCCATAACTTTGGTGGCGTCAATTGTAATTTTGTGACGTTTAGAAAATGCTAATGTACTCAAAGTCAAACATGATCCTCTTTTACTTACTGGACTTGCTGAAGCCCGATATACACTCCTCAAGGAATTCCAACGTCAGATGAGGCTCATTGGCTGCCAGGGTTTTGCTGATGGACACGATGAAGAGGGTGTTGTTGGCTGGGATACAGAGGCCCGACGTCTCCAGCAGCTGGCCTTCAATCTTCAGGTTGAAGGTGCAGGTCAAAGCGCACAGCAGATTGTAGGCCGCAGATCTGTTGGACAAAGTGGAACACGGAGAAATGGTTTTAGAGAATACAGGACAGCAAGGACACTTGACAGGAAAAAAAAAACATTAGTACGCCAAAAATTATTATTACGCAATGCTTTCATAACAAAATGATTTATTTATATCAATATATTCAATTAAAAGATTAAGTGCATATACATGTAAGCACATATACATAGACGCACATATACAGACATAATTTTGAGGAACAATTTTTGTTCATAACATTTTTAATTGTGAACACAAAGAAAAAAAGGCAGTTTGATCTGAGAGTTCTAGGCGGGAGTGGAACACCACACACTATAGGGGTTGGTGGAGACAGGCTAACACATAGGGCTTTACTCCTGCAGTTTTCTCTAAATGTCTTACTTCAGTAACTGTGATATCATAGCATCGTTTACTACGTTAAAGACCCCACAAGACAATCTACATTTACAAAGAAATACATAAAACTGCTTTGGGTTCACAGCCCCTTCCCGTGAACCAACAGCCTCTCCACGTGACTGACCTGAGGCTGGGGTCCGAGCTGCCCAGGTTCAGCAGGGCGATGTTGAGCAGGGTGCCCGGGACGTCTTTGGGTCTGATCTTTGTGTGCTGCGGGATGGAGTCCGGCTGTGACAGCTCCCACCGCGTGCGTATGTGGATGATGGACTGCACAATGGCGTCGCACTCCTGGTGCATGAAGGTCAGCGGGGTGCCCTGGTTGGCCATGGTCAGGGTGAACTGGCTCTCGTCCACCAGGCAGATCTCCTCGATCTCCGAGGCGTAGTAGACGTCGTTGAGGAACACGGGTTGGCCCAGGACACGGGTCCTCTCAGCGGACGCAACCTGCACTGCGGTGGAGCCCACCTGACGACCGACAACATGGATCACTTCTATGTTCATTTTTTGCATAGGGCTGGCCTCAAGTATTTCAATAACCAAATGATCCTGAGTAGGTTAAGTGAGAATCGTCACTGACAAAGCCGTTATTAAGCTGATGAAGAAATCAGCTGTATGGGAGCACTTTAAACTAACCGATGGTGTTAAGTATGAAATGTGCAAAGTTTGTCAGCAAAAACTTACATACCATGGGGCAGATAGTTTACTAAATCACTTCAAATCTTTAGGATCATTTTCGGGAATGTTAATATTCTTAATAATAATAATTAAGAACTATAATTATTGAGCATACGGCACAGGTGGTTTTTTTAAATGTCATTTTTTCATTGAATTTTAAAATGTGAAAATCAAATAAATCTATCGGAACCATAAGGATTATCTGAAGCTTGAATGGTAACGTAAAGCTTGATTTGTAACTATGCAAAACAAGTCATTGTTTGCCATGGCAATGAATGGACAGTAAATATTGGACAATTGTATTCACGATTGAGTAGTAATAGTAAAAAACAGCAAAAAATATCACCATACAATGAAATGAAAGCTCCTTCATTACCTTGATGGAGACTTTGGTGTCTTTGTGGGCCAGCTTCAGTGCATTATGGAACACTTTGAGATCCTCCTCCAGTGCCAGTGTGGCTGCTGGCAGTTTCTGCTGGTCAGGCTCAATGTGCTCGGCCAGCCTGGCCGGAGAGTCGATGAACTGTAGCCGCTTGCTGCCCTTCAGACCGGTCAGGAGACGCTCGTGGTACTTGGTGTACTCCCTGACCCAGGTATTACAGTTGTACACAAAGACCGCAGCCACATTCTCGTAGGCAAAGCCTGGAAACACGACAAACCACTTGGAGAGGAAGTCTGTCTTGAAGCGATTGCTGGGCCCAACATGCGTCAGATCCACCACGATCTCATAAGGCTTAGCATAGTAGGGTTTGAGGGTGAGCAGGACATGGTATATGAGGAGGTCTCCGTTGATCTGTCCGGTCTTGAACCTGAAGGGCAAAGAAGGGAAGACAAAATCATGGGTCAGTTAAAATAAACAAAAGCAGAATGTATTTTGAAACTGCAACAAAACAACTCAATGACAACCGAAAGAACAATCTAACATGTGCATATTCTTTTATATCCCCTCATTTTTGTGATTTGTTATTTTTTTTGTAGAACAGGCCTGAAGTAACCCTGAACCAGCCTGAGTGTCCATGAGGCGAGTTCACAGCATCTCATGAACTTTGGAATCAATTTTCATCTTCCAGGAGCGCACAGAATTGAGGAGGGTTCTGCTGAATAAGGTATTTATAGCACATTTCTATAAAATGATGGCGATTGCAATGCATTTGGCTGCAAATAATAATACACATACTCCTTTCTTTATGCCAGAGCACAATGGAGAGTTCTACAACCTTGATCTACTCATTCCTACTGCTGAGCCACCTGCCATTGTTTTTTACCACTACATTTCAAGTTCCTATAACAGGCATTACATCCACTAATGATACGCAAGATCCAATGAGTACCGTATATCCTTTCTTGGACCCTAATAGTACTACCAACGGCACCGTGGCAGATTGTCTGATTGACAACAAGATGGCAATGGTAGCCATTGCCTCAGCCGTGGGCGTCATCGTCTGCCTGCTAGTGTCCACCCTGGTGCTGGCATGTCAAGTACGCTGCCTACAGAAGAGGATAGGGGCTCTGCGGCCGTCACACAGCAAGATGGACCTGGTGAGCAGCTCAGACTACTGGGGCCCCGGCCCCCCTGAGGCCGGAGGGCTGGAGGGGCCGTGTGACGCTAGCATAGTGCTCGAGGAGATGAGGCCGTTCATTGAGATCGACAGCAACCAGGACGAGGTGAACACACGACGGGAGAACGAGCTCGAGCAAGGCGGGAAGAGGGCAGCGTGCGACCCTGAGGAAGTGGCCGAGCGAATGCAGCTCTCCAGCATGAGCGACGCACGCCGGGACTCAAAGGACCTAGAGAACACTCCCCTGGTCGTCTGAACGGGTCATGAAGATCAACGCTAAAAACGCTTAACCGTACAAACCAAGATCCTACTGCAACTGCTAATGAAATTCATGACCTTGGTCTTAATTTAAAAACATTATGCATTTCTCTCAGCCTCCTCCCCTCGCATGGTTTAGCTACTACTTTGTCAGCTAATTTTTGCCTGCTCAATATTAAAGTTTACTACCTTTTTTCAGTATTGATACATTCAAACAATACAGAAATCTAAGTCTTTACATAAAAAAAATCGATGTGAAACCAATTGTGACGACTAATGAAAACTAGGGCATATGTGGCTTTGCTTATATTCCATAAAGCATTGGTTCTCAAACGGTCTCTACTACCAGGGGAGTACCCCCTCCAAGATATTTCTGCAGCCGGGTTCCCCCTTCACCGGTACCAAGCATTTTTCAGAGAAAAAAGAGACATTAAAAGGGTGCACAATTTAGGTACAACATGGGCCAGTGCTTCATACAACCGTAACTTCTGCCCACAAAAGAAGCACAACTCCAGGGAGGGTCAGAGCATGAAGAGGGGAATCCCGTTCAAATAGATTCTTCCGTGTTTTGTGTATTATGGTGTTTCTGGATGCGTGACCAACACAACATTGGATACTGTCAACTTTATAAACTGCTCTTTCCTGTAGGCCAGGCATACGTAATGATGAAATGAGATGAATTGATATCATAAAATCTTTATTCAACTATTGAGTTGTAAAATAAACTGAGTTCTATGTGCCTACTTAGTTTACAGCTCATTGTCAGTTGGAATTGTGATTGATTGAACAATGCAAAATGTTAGTACCCGTCTGCAATTCTTTTTTGCAATAAAAAGTCTTCACATAACTTTTAATCAGCCATTTGTGTACGAAATATTGTGTAATTTGCAGCAGTGGTTTTATTTAAAACGTACACGCAAACCAACATGCCAGACATAGTAAAATACTACAAGTCATAGAAGAAGCTTGAAAACGGGAGTTGGGACTCCCACTTTTTTGATAATCAATAATTTTGGTGTTTTTTGCGCAAAGCCTTCTGTTGCAATAACCAGTCAGCATGCTATTGGCTATCATCTTTCCCACCTGAAAATACAAAGAGTGTACTTTGCTGTCCTCAGGGCTCCACCCACACTACAGGATAAATACTGAACATGCTTAATATTTTGAATCCTGCCTCGATCAGGTTTGGGTTAGTAAAATCCATACATAAGAAAAATGTGCGAAACATAAAATACGGTAATCTTTGCTGCTGACCAGAGTTGGATGGGGTAATGGGGCACATAATCTGGTGAGTTTACCCAGCACAACATAGCTTCCTGAAATACTTTTTTTCTATTTTAAGTTGTGTTCCTGAGATGAACAGCAAATTGTACTTGTAAGCTCCTTTTTATTTGTAGCCCTGCAAGCAAGAGTGAATGGGCTAGAAATAGCGTGTGGGTTCACTATTTTGGTCATGTGGGTGCTACAGCCACATTCACACGCTCACACTTCACACAAGATGTTCAAGCACTATGGCCACATGCCCATTGTCTTTATATACATACTGAACAGAGTAGGTAGACCAATCTGTTTTGCAATGATAAGAGCAAATGGCCTGCAAGGCAGAGAAACACACCTGTACCTCAATTGGGATTTCTACCTGAGTTGTTCAACCCAAATGATTGTTATAAGTCTGTATCAAAAATACAACAGATAATTAACTGCTCTTTTTTGGACGTAAGAATAGTTTCAGTCTGTATTTCAGTAGTTCTGTGATCATTAAAAACATGTACAAGATATTTTAACAAAGTTAATCAGCAACAATTCCTCAACAGCTGCCACAGTCTAGTATTAGTGCACACAATTAGCCTGTCGCAATGATTTGGCCAATTTCTTTAAAGATGCAATGAGTATTAAAGCCCTTACCTGCGTGCAACATAGTAGAAAACTGGGTTTCCCATTTTGGAGGTTCCCGCCTGATAAAATATATTGAGGGTTTTCAGCGCTTTAAACTCCTCTTTTTCATGGACTTGATGCCTAGAAAGATAATGCAAAAAACACACATTAAAACCTGTTCAAATCAAAACAAAGTAGGCCCAAGCAAAAAACGAGAAGAACATTTTATTAACACCAATCTCACCTGGTCATGAATTCTTCAAATTTCGAGCTGGTTAGGTTGAGGCTGGACCAGTGCGTGTCGGCCACAGGCTTGTGCTCTGGGGGTCCAAGGTAGGCCAGGAGGGTGGCCATCTTGTCAAACGGTCGTCTCCCCACTGCCTTGTGGTCCCTATGCAACCCAGACCGGACGGATTTGAGATATTGATTAGAACCATGGGTCAAAAGTGCCACAGGAGCCTGGAGAAGGTGTGTATAATGATGCATTCGTCCAATCGCGAGACACCGTTGCAAAACAGTGAGGTAAATGTTGATGGTGTAAAAAAAAAAGTACTGACTAGGATTATCAACATTAATTGCAGTAACAGGATTTGTCTGTTTTTGATCAAGTAATGAGGTAATTACACAACGTTTTCTGGGCACTGGAGAGGATGGTCTGCATGAAGCAATGTATGATTTGTGTGATGAGAAAGAATGATTTCTTGGCTTTCGTTTGGTTCCCAACATGTATAGTACCACCATTATGCTTGATAAATTGGATTGTTTTTCAGTTAACATCTTGTGTGTGTCTCCATATCTTATCATTGCTGACCTGTTGCTGGAGAGATACTGTCCAATCCTCTCCTGGTTGTTCCACAGTAGCCTATGAAGGGCTAGTACATTGCCATCACTGATGAAGGAGAGACTGTGGTTTACAGAGTCACTGGGAGGCGAGTCAGATGCGATGTCCAGGAAAAATCTGCAAAACAGCATAGGAAAATAAAGGGCGATTAATAAATCCTTTAGTCATTTTTTAATTGATCTGCTTCTTGTGACATCATTTATTATGTTTTTACATTCAAAGCACACAACAGCATGGGTATTGGTTAGTTTTCTAAAACCCAGTTAACCCAATCGATTAACCAGTTAAGAGTACAAGAAGAACTACATCTCGTTCTTCCTAGAGCGCTTACCGCCTGGCTGCATCAAAGTTGTTTTTTACAAAGTCGTTGAATGGTCTCATGTGCTCCTCCTTGGTAAACAAGACGTGGTTGGCAATACTCTGCAGGATCTGAAGACAGAAAACAGTCAAGTCACTGGTGGCAGTAGAAAACAACAACAGAAAAACATCAATATCATTCTTCCACCAATACAATAGTTCCAATATGACATACCTTGGACATGAGTTTAAGACCCCTTTCTATCCTAGGCAGGGGCTTTTTATCCAAAATCCCTGCCTCATAAGGGGACACGATAGCTGGGTTCACAAAGCGCAGAAACATAGCACTGCCTACTGCACCAATGCTGTTCTGGGGGAATCTTTGGCTCACCACCTTTAGGAGAATACAAGGACAGAGTTAGGGGTGAAGATTGTAGGGCAAAAACAACAGTAAGAAATCAATATACCAAAGGCAAACTGTGAAATGTATCAGCCAAAAGATGAAACAAGAAACGGCGCAATAAACTGAAGTAAGGTAGTGAAAAATGTAGTGAAAAGGGGACACCATGGATTGAGAAGGAAACGTAAGGAAAAGGGCATTAAAATTATCAAGTAAAGTCAAATTAAATTAATACATTTAAAATAAAAAAAACATGAACAAAAAGGGGAACAGGATTGCAAAACAATGTAATCCATAAACACTGAGCTAATGAATGAGTCTTCTGAGAAAAAGATGGAACTAAAAAAGTAAAGAGTATGATTGAGTCAATGACTAGTAAACAAGGAGGCAGAAAAAGTACAACCATGCATAATGAAGCCAAGCAGTACATTGACTATGATCACCAAAGTGCATCAGAATTTTCATTTCATCATCATGGCCTGCTTCCAAGATGAGCACTTTTTCAAATCATTGACACATTTTACTTTGCGGACAATAACAAAAATTTAAGAAAGTTTGTCAAGCAAATATAATCGTGGTTGTTTGACATGTACTTATTGGCAATATATATATTTAGGTAATTACATTGGCTTTGAATAAATACTATCCAATAGTATTATTCAGGTTCACTTTTGCAATTCTTGCAACTTCTACAAATCTGTGCAAAACCACACAAGCTTGCATTTTTGCCCATTAACTTCTGAATGAAGTGGCAAATCATTGCAGTTTCCCCTGAGGTGACCAATCATCCACACAAAACGTCACTAAACAAACCAATTTCCTCCTTAACGGTTGTAATCAAGCTGGCATGTCTACGAATGGCTCCCAATAAACAAATTCTAACAAATATATACATTTTACACATCGCATATTTCCCCTTTTAGGAAAGCTGCCATAAAAATAATTATTTTGGTCATGGCAATGAAAAAAATCCTGGATGGACAGAACACAAAAATAAGCTAGCATGACAGTTCCTATTTAGGATCGAATTAAATATTACTACAAAATATTTCTTACAGTCATACCAGGTTTTAACAAAATCCAAAAATGTTTGCGTTTAAGAACCAAGAAAAGATGTACACCACCTAAGATTTTGAATTGCTCTTTATCACTTTTATACCAACAGGTCAAAATGTATGAGTTTTGTGACTGCGGTTGCAAGTTAGATGGTTAATGCCAGTGCCTGTTAATAATCATGAGTTTAGGATATGAGGGAAATACTCAAATCAGAAACCAAAAAACTATACATTTTAGCCACAAGTTATAAGGAATCAGTTGGAGCCCCATACAATGATTTGATATAATTTACAGAATATTTATAAGTCATAAGCTCCTGTTGATTGGTGTCTACAACAACTACATTGGATATACAAACTTAGTTCTGTTAAGAAATAACTTCAATTTGAGCCAAACCACCAAATAAATTAATATTTACAATCATTTATACGATCAACCAAAATCCAATCCTTCCATTTTATTTCAGATATAATGGATAAAATGGTGAAGGCTGAAGTATCTGCCCAATTGGATTCAAGGCTTTTGTACTTCATGAAGTTGAGGCTGTCAAAACATTCTGAAGTTTACAATCAGTCAAAAAATGTGATACTTCTTATTCTAGTGGAAAGTGGTCATCAGGTCACAAACTGAAGTATCCTTTCACTGTAGCTTTTATTTCTGTTAATTCAGATGTTGCGCAATATCAAGCAAAAAGCCACAATATCCATCTTCTTGTCATCTTCTAAAAACAATGAAAATGGCGTTGCCTTCAAGAAATGCAATTTTACTTCAGAAGGACCAAAAGCTCTCACACAACCTGCCATCGCTGTGCCATCAACCTCTGAGGAATTACTTGAGCATGAAATGTGGATGGGAAAGAGGATGCCCTAAGAAAGTTAATCCATCTCATCATTGTGTTTATCACCTCAGTATACTTGTTGGATTATGCGAAAATTAAGGGGTGGGCTACGGATTGTCATCTTTCATTGCTGCCACATCTCCCTACCATGGCCGTGATGTGGTTATAAAAGTCCCTTGTTTTGGCTCTATTCCCCTCTTTGTTAACATCTTCTTTATGACCAGGTAGATCAAGGTGAAGAGATGTAACACCTAACAGTTCTACACAGAATATTAACTTGTATATTTTCACAAATCTCAACTAATTCGTTTTCCCTCAAGTCGACATCATGAAGGCATGCGGTCGCATCGTGCAGATTTGATTTGGGTACCAACTTTCTAGTTAAGCGTGATTGCCAACTTGTAGTTCAACAGAAACAAAAACAAACGTCTTCAAGAATGCACCCCCATTTATAATAATCCCCCTTATCTGCAAACTGCCATTCGATACAGATTTACACTTGGATTGGAAGTAAAACTCCAGTATAATTGAATTCTCTAAATACATATTTTGTGTAAAAGGACGGAGCATATGCTCGTCGTAAGTTGAATAGTCAATTTGTGATTTTCGTCAGCCCAATCATTATTGGAAATTTATTTATTAATTTGCCACGTGTCTGGTAAAGAAGGACCTTAATAGCAACATCATGTTTTTACATTTACAGACACTTTTGTACAAAGCGACTTACAACCATTCATACACACATTCACACACCGACGCCAATGTTAACCATGCAGGGCAAGGTGTCTTTATCATGGACACCTCGACATTCGGCTAGGAGGAGCCAGGGATCGAACTAGCAACCTTCATCTGGCAGAAGCCCTCTTGAGCTTATGCAAGATGTAGTTCATTATTTAAGTGCCGAATCAATCTCAAGAAAATAGATGAACATGCACTGAAGCAGTGAGGGTAACAACATTGGACTTAGTAGCAAACATCCTCCCTAAATTACTCCAAACTAGCTTCTCCAAATATTATCCACCACAAAAGCTAATTCCAAATCACTTTGAAAGTTATTAAAACACAGATGAAATACATAACGAAAATATATTATTTTTCAAAAAGTGTTAGTAATTGCTTTCCTAAAGTTTCAATATTTGTTACAACTAGACACTTATCTACAATATGCAACCCAATAAATTGAATGCATCATGTCTTATTTGATGATTTATCATATCTGAGGCATCTGTTTCAATGAAGTCTCCAATGAATGTTTAAGTTATTACATTGATAAATCTAGAAACAAATAAAGACATGAATAATTTATTGGAATGACATGTGCAAAGAAATAGGGTAACTACAGTGTAATAAGTGACTAGTCAAGTAGTCTCTGTAGTTAATTATTAATTGATGAGAATAAGTTGCAACAAAATGATGGTTTTAAGACAGGATAGTATGCAAACTTGGTTAAGTACAAAGAGTAAAGCATTTCCAAAGAAACACCAAATCATGTTAAAATAATGTATGTATGAATAAAATAGATCAAATAAACTAAGAGCAAACTCTGTTTTGCTTTGGGGGAAATGTAGCTATGGGGGGAAAAAACAGATTCTCTGAACTTACTGCTTTTTTGCTTTCCTTTTTTTCTTTAACTGTTGCTTTATTCAGTAGAGAGTGACAAGTAGCCTACAGAACAGAGATGAGCACAATCACGTTTACAGCACCAGGTTGAACAAATGTACAAACCTAGAATAACTGGAGGCATACATATATTCATGTTCAACTTGGGAGGACTTGAAACTGCTCAAGACACGTGTCCATGCACAGTGTTGCGATACTGGGCTTTAAAACACTGCATGAGTGTCTACAATTGGTGTTAACAAAAATCTGGAACACAAACTGAATGGTAAAAAATAAATGTAAACAATTAGAAAATCAGACAAACCTACATCCTACTATGATAGTCACTTTATTTTCGGTTGGACCATTTTGAAACAAATTGCCCCGGTCTAGGACACAGTCCTTTCCAGGTTCCCTTCCTACCTTCCTGATGTGGCACAAGGACTTGCAAGCTCTAATGATCTCCAGGGATATGCTATCTGGAGATATATGCCCCCTGTGAGGCAAACAGCTATGGGATACGGACAAACAGAAGGCTAGGTGGGACAGCTAACAAAAAAGATTGGTGGAAAGAGGGAACGTATCGACTCCCATCATCCTACGGGAGGTCTTCAGTGCTCATATGACAAATACTAGGACACCTGAAAGGGGGCGACTGCTTCAGACCGGGAAGGCACTCCTCCGAGAGTGTTGGCTTGTTGCTGCTCAGCTCTAACGGTGCCATCAACCATGTCAAATACCCGCTCTGTCCACTTTTACGTTATTTTTGCTCCCGACATAGACAGTAGTGGACCCCTGCTGTAAGTAGAAAAAGTAAGCTCCTGGACCTCGCTTGTCCGGGGTACTTCTGCCTCGACTTTCGGCTATCGATTGGCAAAATAAATATAAAGCTGCCGGTGCAGATTTTCTTTGAACCTAAACCAAGTTTAAACAGGGAGGTACCTGGGGTTGGAACCCATCATGCTGGCAGTAGTCACTGAAGTAGTGAGGGAGCTCCACAGTAGCAAGGTATCGGGGGGGGGGGGGGGGGGGGGGGGGGGGG
>JAOPUD010000055.1:17903228-17919541 GCA_027122715.1 Trisopterus minutus
GTGGGGGGGGGGGGGGGGTCCGTACTGAAATACTGAAAGCTCTGGAGTTGTTTTGGCTCTACCGTTTGATACACCTTGCATGTACCTCTGTGACAGTACCTTTGATTTAGTATACAGGCGGTAGTGGTTCTCGTTTGAAGTAAGGGGCCTGGGCGTGTGTCCAACTGCCTTGGTATCCCAATCATTCATTCACACTACATTTTTGCTGTTTTCATGTGTTGACCAAAGTGCCCACTGACACTAGTTACACTAGAAACCTTATCAGTTTACAGAGTGGAAATAGTTTGGATTATGTCTACAAGTACATGAAATTACAACCCTGTGTGATTTGACTTTAGCAGTGCACGTGCACTGCATCGATGTGGGGGGAAGCAATGACCTGGAATGTATTGCATCAACACACGGATGAGGACAGACGCATTTGAGGAGCAGGCAGAAGCCACTGTGGGAGCAGAGTCGATGACTTACCTGGTACAGACAGTGACATACGCTGCGGAGCTGCGGTGGGAACTCGTTAGAGGAGCCAATGATGGCCTGAAAGAAGCGCTCTGTGATCTGCAGCAGGTTCCCCTGGTTCTCCTCAAGGTTCTCCCCTGGGTCCAGCCTGAGAAATTAGGAACATTCACAATTCACACAATTCAGTCAGAATGCTGGGATTCAGTCACTGGATGTTTTCATTATGAATGGCACCAACAATCAATACAGAGCCACAGCCACAAGGATCACAGTTAGTTTTCTTCTTTCCCATTCTGACTTCCCAGCATATCTTCATGCTTTCATTGAGTTGAGGAGTTAATTCCACAAGATTTTCAGGTTAGATCTTTGCATTAACGAGCAGGTGAACAGGGGTGTACGTAGAAATATAAGCTGGTAAGATAACCCCCCCCAATGTATCAAACCAATTCTGCCCATTATATTCAGGATCATTCAGATTCATCATTCAATGAAGCCAACAGGACTGTTGCCATATTTGTTGTGTTGGTGTTATTGAACACGATTTGTGCAAATTAAGCCTGATGGGCGATTATGTACCCTACTCTTGCATCACCAAATCACGTTAAGCAAACAAGTCCATAACAAATGATATGGAAGCTTTATATTTTGTGCATAAGCACTGTTTCAGTGGATATATATATCGGGAAAATAATGACCATGAAATAAAATAAAATAACAAGCAAGTGCTTTACCTTGTGGGATCAACCTCAAAACTGATGTGTTCTGGGGTTGTGAGAACCCCCTTTAACAAAGGTTCAAGAAGCTTCTGTAGATACGCTGCCCCGTACACCTAAAAGAGAGGAATAACCGTTGGCCTTAAAGTCAAAGTACATCACGACAGCCAATGAATACGTCGCAAAACATCAGCGAAGCAAAGTAATTAAATTACAAATAAACTTGAAGTTGAATTCCCTCAAATTGAAGGAATTTACCACACCACAAAATCCACATACATAGTCTTCTGACATTATCTGGCATTTTGAAGTGTAGAGGCACAGACGAAGAGCAAACTGTATATTCACCTTAAAGCAGAAGGTCATGATTTTGCTGGCCAGGCTGTTGCCCCTGAAAAGGGTCTGCATTGAGTCGGCCAACTCCACTTCTTTGGAAAACATGTTCCAAAGTAGTTGATAGAGCAGGTGACGAGAATCAAACAGTGTTACCAGTACTCTGGCTAGTTCATCCTAGGAACACAAAACATGGACATATGCAAGATACACAGATTAGAAAAAAACATTAGATAATAAGAAATACAGGCTAACTTCTGGTTTCCACTGACCTCGTCATGCCAGTGGCACAATAGGAATGACTTTCTTAAATTGAAAAGGCAAATTAAGACACAGTATAAGCAAACAGCTGGGATATGGGTAGTGTTCCAATGTTTTTGAAATGGATTTGGTGGGCCGTTTTGGATTTTAAAGAAATCAGTAGCATATATCATTACAAGAAAACAATTCTTATTTTCATCAATTATTATTATTCATCAATTTTTCGATTGCCTTTCGATTGTCTGAAGAAGTGCTGGTGTTTGTTAGTAATATGTCTAGTGTCAAAGTGCAGTAACCATACATAACCATGTGGAATCCTGCAACCTGGAGAATTATACATGTAAATATAAATAAATATAAATATATACGAGTACTGCCATACAAAAACAAGTAGCATTTTTAAATACTACAAAATTTAAATGCGTTAAGTGGATTACATTTTTTTTTATATCTAACCAATTATATTTATAGTAGCCTCATTTTTTTTCCATCATCTGCATGACAATATAATTGAGTAGTTTCCATATGGATACAGTTTATAAATCACTCATAAAGAATGCAGCCGTTCCCACCCATTGAGATCCAGGCACCACGTTGGCCAGCGCCATGGCGATTGGCAGTTCTCCCTGGTCGCCCATCATGGTCACCAGCTCCACCAGCCTCTCGAAGCGGTCCGCCAGCACGGTCTCGGCCAGGGTGTCGAACTCCGTCCCTTGCTGTAGGATCTTGGTCAACACCTCCATGAAAGTGGCCCGTGTTTGGAGATCCTTGTGGTAGCCCAGACCTGGTGAGTGAATGAAAAGGACTTTAAAGAAAATAAAAGTAGCATTGGACAGCTAAAAAGCAGCAGCAGCAGCCATCTTTTACCTGTCCCGCATCCCATACCTAGGTAACCGCTTGGCACGGAGGTGTTTGCGCGAGTCAAGCCGTGTAGATTTAAACAATATCGGAACCGCCAACAGGCCAAATGCCTTCATACCAAACAGGAAGCACACTGACCTATCGAATGCATCAGGCCGCTGTCCACATTGGCGTTGAGGAGGTTGGACATGGCCAGCACAGTGCAGTGGCGGAGGGAGGCCAGGCGACGGGACATCCCCCTCTTCCTCCCACCCACTGACTGCCCTTCATCCTCCACCTCGCTGCAGTCGTTCAGCAGGTTCATGAACAGAGTGAAGTACCTGGCGGGCATAAAAGGACGGGCACCGGAAGAGAAGTAGACGGTTTACGTTATTTGCTTGCTTCTCCTTCCCAATGACTGAACATTTGATTTTCTGCTACTTTTAAAAGTCAACCATAATAGTTTAATCCAATGGTAGTGCAGAATTAATTTGTTGCCTGGTCCAAGCCCTGCCCACTTTCAGAGACTCTTCAGCAGGGTCTAGTTGGGTTGCTTGAACGGTGTGATTTTGTATTGTCTTTAAGGTATTTTAAAGTCTATGGATTCAACAACAGAGAGGAATGTCCCTTGAAGGATCATTCACATTAGCATTTTGAGAAATTGACCAGTAAGATGTATTCCCTGACGTTATCAAGGAAGAGATTTCTGAATGAGCAGAAATTGGTGAGAAATTTGTGCGGAGCAGTCGTTTGTAAAATAATTACGCTCAAATAACAGCGGTTACATCTGAAATGTAAATCAATTGTGCCAGAAACTAAACTCGTACTTGAGGAAGAGCTGTGATTTGGCCTCCATTAGCTCGACTCCGTCTCCCTCTTCTGGCTGCAGAGGTAGGCCTGCAAGTAGGGACACCACTGCCTCCATGCTGGCCTGGTCCAGGTCCCTGCACCACAACAGACCACCACCATTAGGCATGAAATCCAACCTGCGTTTGCCATTGGCCATAATATGTGCATGCAAAACACAGAGATAATGAGGACACTAAAACAAAAACTGAAAAACCCAAAGAGTCGCACCTTGTTAAGCACTTAATATCATCATCAGCTGCTTGATTAGATGTTCCCATCACCCAGTCGGTCAGGTACTCCACCATCTTGTTCCTAAAAAAACATTATGGAAGACAAGACAAGCTCTTATCAGTGTGATTTTTCGAAGTAGAGAATATTTTTGGTGGCAACTTGATATAACATGGTAACTTGATACTATCAGTATTGACGGACGTAGGCCAGAAAATAATGAAAACATTGCCACTTATTGAGTTAAATAAATTTTATTCATAGATTGCCATGTGATGTGATATATCTTCCCATTCAAAATGACAAGAACATAACAGGAACCTTCATTTCAGTCCGTCTGATTGAAGAAAACAATGACGTAGCTAGAATTTTCAAAAAAAAAGTTATTTGTACAGACCTGAACTTCATCTCTTGGCAGAAGGATAGGTCATCCCGTCTCTCCATCATCACCTCAACCAGCTGGCAGAGCTTGGTCTTTATCTGGATAGCATGGACCACGTTACCCAGGATACGCACATACCTAGACAAAGGGGAGATCGAAAAAAAGGAACACCATTTCTTTATAGCAATCTGCAGAAACTGCTGAACTGCTGAAGCGGCCATCATCAAAACCAACAAAGGGGTTAATTCAGTAAGAAGGGCAGGAGTAGACCCACCGCCGTGGACGGCAGGCCGGGTGGGGACCACTCATAGTGCACAGGAGGTAGTGAGACAAACTAATATTACCACAACCAAGGATTTACAAAAAGTTATATCAGTCCAGGTTTGGTCACTAAAATTCAGCAATTGGGATATAGGTATAGGTCCTTATGTTGATTGCATTTTTATAAAAATTTGATACCAGTCTCATACACAAGATAGTTTTTTATTTTAAACGGTGTCAATGAATTAGAATTGTATTTAAAAAAGGACATTCTTCGAGATAGCATTGTCCTTGTGTACATCACCCACTTACCTAACTAGGTTGAGCATCATGGTCTCGATGCTGGCCTGGCCCAGGTGCTCAGAGCTGCCCTCTGTGTGGTTGTCAAGCAAATTCTTCATTATGGCGATGGTCTGTTCCACAAATTGGGTGTTGGTATCATTTATCGGTACCTGGGAAATTAAAGAATGACAGACTTTTATTTCTCAAATAAATCTATACTGTGAACAGTATAAAATCCCTAGTTATACTTATTATTCTGACGACAAAGAGTTTGACCATCACCATTATCAAAAGAAACTGGGAGGCAAAAAAGACAATGTACGACGGAAACCTGGAACAGAGCTTTACGATGATCTAGCATTATACAAAGTGAACCGTGGTTATTAATGGGGCAAGCTAAGGTGACCGGTGCGCTGAATACAATCATGACATGAGGAGATACTGGGTCAGTTTTGAAGGTATTGGATATTCAACCAATATTCACACTCCATAATAAAATGATAAAAATCAGGAGGTGAAAGTTAAATACAGCTAGATCAATCAGGATTGTCCAATTAGCTCCCCACTTAAGATTGCTTTATTATGAAGGAATTGTTGCAGTGACAATAATACAATCCTTCAGAATCGGCGCACCAATTTTAAATTTCTAGTATCCATCCACCAAAACAACTACTCAAGTATCTTGTGGGCCTTCAGTATTTGCCACCTGTAAGTGCTCATGGTTTGGACCAGCTAATTGACCGTGTGATGGAGAGGCTATCACGACCCAAACCCGTTTTGTGTGTAGGGTGTATGTCCATGTATTCATTAAACTGTAACTAAACGTCTGTACTCAGAAATGCGCGTATTGTCCTCCGCCTTAGTAAATCATTGAGGGATGGAGACTAACCTAAATTGATTAGTCTAAAAAGGGGCCATTGGATAATAATAATAATACTACGGACAGACTAACATTTAAATGGTATGGGAAAAGCTAGGAAGGCGGGGCAGAAGACACTTTCAAGAAAATGAAGGTCATTCGTGTCACTCACCGGCCCCTGGGTGTCAAAGAACTTGCCGATGCTATTCCTCAGCTTGTTGAACAGCATGGGGTAGAGGGCCGGACTGAGCTCCAGCCCCAGCAGGTCCTTGACGTTGGTGCGCACGTGGAGACCCACGCGGTCGTGGCCACACACCAGCAGGGCCAGGAGCCGGTCCAGGAAGCGGCTCAGCGGCGTCTCGTTGGACGCGGAGGACGCGCAGGTGACGGAGGCCGGCACAGGGGTGGAGACGTCGCAGGTCCCCATGGAGATCATGGAGTGCTTGCGCTCGCACATGGGGCCCATGGGCGGGCTGTAGGTGACCGGACCGGGAGTGCTGCGCTGCTGGAGGCACACGCCCCCCAGGGCACACAGGAAGCCCGTCATATTTATCCACTCCTGCTGTGAGGAAAAAGACAAGACGTGGTCATTGTAAAGGTCCCAATATGCTACAGACAAAAAACACTGAAGAAAACGACTCTTCCCATGCACCACCACCTGCGATATGTCAAACGGTAGCTCTGAAACACAGAGAAAAGGGCGTGGAATGGGGTATTGCACCCTGGCTTCAATGCGAGTCCATCAAAGCTGATACCATTGATTTCTGCCGGCTCGGTCAACCTTGTTCGGATCCAGTCCTGGTCAACTTAAAAATCCACAGTACTTCTATTATGACTACGGGCATGTGGGAAAATACTTTACTTCCCCTAGAATTCCTTTAATAATTTTAGGTTTTCTAATTCCGTAGGAACCGCATTGTATTTCCTCACAAAAGTATCTGAATGAAACTTTGCACTCATATGCGTCTCATTCTGAACAAATTTGAAAAAGATTCTCTCCTCATGTTTGATAACTGTTCCAAAGGATCCTGTAACCAAACAGACATGCACTTATCCGGCACAAAGAGGGAAAAAGATATATCTTTACCTGCCCATCATCTGCCTTGTTTTTGGGAAAATTAAGGATATGCTTGGTTGACTGGTCCCATTTTCCGAACGTGTCTTCCCATGCCTGGTTGTACACAAAAATGAAAGCCGTTAAGTCAATGACTTTAAATCCATTACCTCACGTACTAAAACAAGTGTAATTAAATAAACAAAAATCATTGAGAAGATTTCTACAGTTTTTGAAAGCGAATGTATCAAATCTCACCTCAATGTTTCCTGGAGTGGGGTGCTCTATCCGTCTCAGTAAGGCCATCACCCTTTTTTGCAAGGTGGAACGACCTGGCAAGAAATAAGAGGTAAATCAATGTCCCCCGTCGGCACTGCCGTGTTTTGGTTTATCCGTGCGTGTTGTTCTTCCACTGTCAAAGCATAGCATAGCACTAGCTGAGACACCGAGTGGATCAGGGCTGGGACCGTTAAGTTAAATGTCTCTTAGTCCATGACGGTTAAGTCACACCAGTGTGTTTAACGTTTGGAGGGCTTGGAGGTTTATGAGTGTATAAGGTACCATGTGGGTGCTTATATTGTCATCTCTTCTCTTAGAAGCCTAGCTAAATTATATTTAAATATATTATATTTAATATTATATATAATAATATTTTTTATATTATTTAAGTGGTTTCTCGATGCTAGTTTAGAGTAGCCTCGAGCGTCCCACTTGCCTGTGCCCATCATGTTGCTGACGGAGGCCAGCTCGCTGAAGGTGGAGTAGTTGGGCAGTATGGTCTGCACGGGGACCTCGTCGGCAGCACTGCGGATATCAGCCTCCTCACAAAGGTGGCGGAAGCACGACATGGCTACGAGCACGGCCTCCGCGTCGGGGCTCCACAGGAACATGTACAGACACACCTCCAGCTTGGTCTGGGCCTGGCGGCAGATGGGGAGCCCGCTTCCAAGGGTGGCACACTCCTGCAAAAAAGGTTCAGTATTAATTGAGAATGAATTGTTCACATGGAACCAGTTCGAAAGGTTGGAAAGTTTCCAAAATGTGAAAGTCACCGGTGTTCCTTCAGGACAATTACTATTGGGTCCTGAATGTGACCCTAAATGAGTAGTTGCATGGCAGAGTAAATCGGTCAATGATTGAACGAATCAAAGATGTTCAACCAATTTACCATTTATAAATTTTTTCAACAAAAAATAGAAAAAAAATGAAAATTTGTTGAAGATGCTTTCGTTATTTGCGTTACATATTCACTGGATTGTGAACTAGACCTGCAAAAACCCAGCCTGCTGGATCTGTGGGACGTTAGAGAGGTGGTTAAAAATGGTACCTTGTTCTTGAGAAGAAACTTGTTCCTGCATATGAGGATCTCCCTCAACCACTTGAGCACCTCTGGTCCATTGATCATCTGATGGCCGATTAGTTTCCGACAAATGAGGAAAAGAACCTGGGAACTGGGGGAGAGGCAGAGGGGGTCACAAAGACTTAAAGACACCCACCACACATGACCCATGTGGAAGTGTGAGTGGACAGATCATAAACCACAAAGGAGCTTCAAAAATGAAACCCATACCTGATGTCCCAGAACGTGTCCATGGGAGTGTCCGGGTTCCACAGTTCAATGGTCTCTGGTTGGTGCAAGACCAGCAGAGCCTGGAGAGGGACGGAAGGATCCGGAGCAGGTACCAGATACATTTGGTATCGATTACAATATTTACTTTAAAAACTAAAACATTTCATGCCATTTAATGTAACAAATGTTGGTTTGATTATGCAAAATAACATTCATTCACCAGATAGTAATATTAATTAATTAATGAATCATTACAAATCTCTTTGAACCTTCTGCAACGAGACAAATTCCACCAGCCCTAACCCTGAGGTTCGCGGTTACAAGCAGTTGTCCTGTAGCGGTTTCACCTGCACTCAGAACCAACAGCTGTTCTCGACCCCACCCCGAAATACTTAGGGACATCATTAGCTAGTAACTTAACCATAAGACAAATGCGATGATAGTATTGCATTTAGGACGGTGTTCATCCCCATTCTGACATCTTCACACGGGTTACTCACCTCCATTGCCTCTTGGGAGAGCTGTGTGGTGTTTGTTATAGGAACTAGTTGCACCAGTCCTTTAATCAGCTCTGCTGTGCTGCTCTGGGTTTCTTGCGCTTGTTTCACTGGGTTCTGAGGCGCACAAAAACCACGGGTTGAGCATGGGTCCCTAGTGTCAACACATCACAATAACGAAGGCGGGGCGGTGGTGCACCAGACTTACATGCAGCATGAGCTTAGGGTCAGCATGGATGAGCTTCACCAAAGCTAGCAGGAGGCACTTGTAACTGCGCGTGTCCATTTCAGTGGCTTTTTCTTTGAATTTAAGGCTGGTCGTCATCTTCTCTTTAAAGGTCTGACTCTATACATGAAAGAGGGGAAAAGCTGCCTGTTTACACATGTAAAAAAAGTAAACAACACCTTGTCAACTACGGGCCATCGGGGTCCCTAAACGTAGAGGTTTTCGGTCGATGTTTCCCACACAGGTATGTGTTCCACACCCTGGATAAGCCCACTCACCGTGGTCATGCGCAGCGGGGGGTGTGCGTTCAGGCCTTGCATGACCCGGCTCAGGGTGTCGGAGAACATGAAGCGCAGCTCTCCAGAGTAGGAGTACACCGTGTCAATCTTTGGCCACCAGTCTAGATGTGACTGGGGACACGAAAGGGCAGAGAGAAATGGATGCAAATAGTTAAACAAAAAGTGAGTAATATCCAAAAAAGTATTTTTCCGGCCTGAAGATGCTTAGATTAATGGCCTGTTCAAGGACTTACATTTGTTATTATTCTGTGCAAGGAGTTGACCAGGACGAAATGGAAGGTGGTGGGAGAGGAGGCGGCCAAACAGACCTGTTAGAAGAAGAAGCAACACGTATTATACAGCCAGGCCCTGGCTAATACATGACGGGATCTTTGTGACGGTTAAAACATTGTTGGTTTTGAAACTGTAAATAACACATGTATACCCACAAACACATACAGAATATATGGAGCCACAACAAAAAACACAGTGGCAGTGGAGTATCGAGTGTTGAAGTGCAGACGTCTACCTTAAAGTGCTGGTTGTTGTGTGGGTTAATGCGGAAGCAGGACACAAAGCAATCCATCATGAGGTCCAAATCTGTATTCTGGCTGCCAGTGCCACGCCAGAAAGGCTTGGCCGGGTTAAACAGCAACGCCTGGCAAAAGGAAGGGAAGAAAAGAACAAACCGGCCCGTCAATAATTAGGTGTTGAGTGAGGCTTGATGAAATAGTTTGTCAACATTGCCCAGCTTTTCATGGCATTCAGATTTAGTCTTCCAATTCCACCACTGGCTTCCTAGGGCCCCAGATGTTTCCTTTGGCAGCTAGGATCCTATATAATGCATGAGATGAACAACATTTTCACATCTCTCTCACAACCGACTTGTTTTAACAAAATCTACTGCTAATACATTTGATGTCCAATCACAGCTTGGGAACCACTGGTTCCCAAGACCAGGCAACGGTGCTGAAACTGACCTTAAGATCCATCACTATGGACTGGACAAGGAGGAAAATCACAGAATGATCCTCCCAGTTGATGTAGGTCGACGCTTTACACAACTTGACACACGCAATGGCTGCACTCTCCATCAGCTGCTTGCTGCCCCCCTGCCCCGCTAAAGCCTTACGCAAGTTGTCCAGGAACAGTTTCTGGAAAAATAAAATAAAGGAAACCACAGTGAGCCTCTGAATATTGTCTGTAACATAATGAAATGTTTGTTGTACACCAGTATTATGCACCGTATTGTTGGATAATAGTCAGTCTATCCCGTTACATTATTGTTAAGTTGTCAGTGCTTGAGTATAAATCATGACCGTTCTAGCTATGACAACCCGAACACATCTTTCCACCCTACTTTGTTGGCCTTGCTGTCCTCCACGGTTTCCTTTGAGATGGTCTGTGTGATCTCTGGACAGAGGATGAGGAGGATGATCTGCAGGGGCCACACGGCTGCCTTCCTCTTGGCGCTCTCTGCAAAGCTGTCCACCAGGTCAAACAGCCGCTCAGCTGCCTCTGGGGGTTCAGACCACACACACTCCTTCAACACATGGACCTCCATCGACTCACCCAACGTGCACCAGTCTTTGATCTTCATTTGAAAAGATTCACTAGCATAACAAAAAATATATATAGAATATACTTTAAAAGTATCCAACAACAAAAGGCTTTCAGAATAACCCCATTTATCATTATTATTTATTTGTATGTTTTAAAGCTGGATAAAATAATGTATGAAACAACACTACCCCTAGGTTGCCTGGGACATGTATAGCCACATTTAATGGAAGACCGGGATATTTCCATATCTGTATATATATTAAACAAAGACCAAAAGTTTTGCCATGTTTAAAGAAAACAGTTGTGAGGAAAAAATTGTAAAACAATTTGAGCAGCCATAGGTTAGAAAAGCGCAACGTAAATGATATCCATTTGGTAGGTACCATAAAAGCATTATCCAAGTATGTCCACAAGAGACCATCGATCAAGAAGCATATTCCTGCACGAAAAGTTAAAAACATGGCAACAATAAAACGCAAAACGTGTCGAGACATGTCACGAGACACCAGGTTCATCTATACAGACCCATAACCACAACCTACCAGCCATGTCTGCCTGTGGCCGCTGGTAAAGCATTGTGAATTCATCGGGGTAGTTCTCCACCCAGTTCCAGAAAGCCTAGGTGAAGAGTACAGGCATCGTTTTAGGGGCCTTTCACAAGCAGTATCTGCATCAGCTGTATCAGAATATATGGAAACTTTTGGTTTGATTCCAATTTAGTCCGGTTAGGATTCACAGAGCACAAATTTTAACTTCAAACTGTATTTTGCTGAGGAGCATGTACGATGGAATAGCAGAAGTCTTTCCTAAAAGCAGTCACACACTAGACAGGCTGCCCCCCGCCCGTTTTGCCGGCGATTTGACTTCGCCCTGCAGAAGGGTCTGGAGAAGAGCACAACATTTCTTTCTGCTTCAAATAAGTTTTTGCGGAAGCCAATCACCAAACTGGCTGCTCCCCCTGGCGCGCTATTGGCTGGTTTAACACAATGACGACAGGGAAGCGACGGCAAGCAGCCAATTGCGTACAGAGTCAATTTAACCTTGTCCGTTGATCACGCCTCTTGTGCTGAAGAAAATGACAGAAGATTCCCCAGACCAACGAGCAATCTATGATTGAGCTTGGTCTGGCAACAGCCAGGCTAATGCCC
Source organism: Trisopterus minutus (assembly GCA_027122715.1). Lineage (NCBI taxonomy): Eukaryota > Metazoa > Chordata > Actinopteri > Gadiformes > Gadidae > Trisopterus > Trisopterus minutus. The sequence goes on from JAOPUD010000055.1 coordinate 17,915,029, forward strand.
CAGCAGACTCAAACTCAATTTGCTACATGTGCATCACAACTTGGATGTTCCCCTGATCCCAGTCCATGTGATAATGGTTCCACTCACACTTTCAGACACCCAGTGGGGCTAGGATTGCCTTCTGTTAATAAACCTCATAATTGCATTCCTTCTAATTTGATTACAAATTATAATAGTCAGACAGACAGTGTGTCAGTACGGACGTTATGGCAAAGTTTAGAGTGCCGAGTGAATTTAAGTTTGAGAGTCCAACTGAATGGCCAGAGTGGAAACAGATTTTGCCGCTATCGGCTAGCCACGAAACTCAACCAAGAAGACGGCGAGATTCACGTGATTGAGTGAGTGAGTGCACTTATCTACGCGATGAGAAGTGAAGTAAATAACTTAAAGCCACATGGAGAAATACCAGAGGATGCCATTGTTTCTAAACTTGACACCTGGACACCAGTGGGTGCTACGTAAAAAGTTTTTTTGATTTGATTTCAGCCTTTAATACTATACATCAACCACATACCATGGTTGAAAAGCACATAAACATGAAGCTACCAGGGGTGTTCAGTTTATTTGTTTTAATTTTTTGAGAGAACAGAACCCAATTTGTCTCAAGTATAAAGTCAGGAAAGATTACCAAAAATACAGGTTCTCCCCAAGGCACAGTTTTATCAGCATTCTTATTTACTATTTACATAGCAAATCACAGACCACAGCACTCTAGTTGCTGAGTAGTGAAATTTGCAGACGACACCGTTCTGATAGGTCATAGTCATTTCCTGGCGCTTAATGTCAAGAAAACAAAATAACTAGTGATTGACTTTAGAAGGAACAGAGAAACTGAGCAAGTGGAAATAAAAGGGAACTGTAGAAAGAGCAAAGTCATACAAAATACCTGGGTGTTGTTTTTAATGGTGACATGGTCTGACCATATTTCATCACTGCTGGTCAAATTTAGTCCACGCCTGATACTGTATGAGGAGGTCGCAGTCTTTTAATGATAACTCTAACGTTTGCTATGTCAGTGATATGTAGTGGGGAGCTACTGTGTTGTGGGATGGGGAGGGAATGCAGGGGGTCACCGAGAAGAATAGGATCGGAACACAAGGGCAGAAAAAATGGCTGGGCTGACAATTACAATGGATAGATAATTAATGTTAACTTATCTTTTAGTGTCAATTTATTATTATATCAGTGCCTGCTACTATAGGCGCAGACGCATGTTTACTACCCTCAACTACTACCTACCCTCAACTACTTACTACCCTCAACTACCCTCAACTGAGGTTATTTATGTGGGCATGACGGTGGGCATAAGCAATGTAATTTCCATTGTTATGGATGAAATAAACTTGACTTCGACTTTAACTCTATTTTGTCAATTTTAAATGCTGTTTCTGTTCCTACTTGCTTTGAATTTCTGGCTAGGCAAGTCCATCATGGTCCTGACACACACTGTGGTCGGAAGCTACTAACCTCTCAGCTGACTCACATTCTACTGACACCTTAGTGAATATGCTCTCTAAATTCTCTGTTGATTAATTACTTGTTTTACGTGACCTTAATCTGAATTGGCTGAGTGATGCTTCTATGCAGTTTAAAAATCTCATGTGCAGTCTAAATTTATCACAACTGATTACAGAGCCAACTAGACCAAACCCTAAAGACTATTCCAAATTGACACTCTTGGACCTAATTCTCACCAACAAGGGTGACAAATATCCTACCAGCGGTGTCTATGAGCTGGGAGTCAGCAATCACCGGCCCATTGCCTGGGTAAGGGGTACGGGTAAAAAAAGACTGTGTCTCAGGTGGTCTCCAATAGTAACTTCAGAAAGTTTGATGCAAAACTGTGATTGGAGTAACATTGGCCGTGTGACAACGTTGAGGTCGCTCCCGACTCCTTTGTCACTACATTGAATTACTTTGTAGACAAGCACGCGCCATATAAAAAGTCTAGGGATTAAAGATGGGGTCGTGCCATGGGTTACGCAGGACTCTCTTAAATAATAGGAACAGTGTTTGGTCCCGAGCCAGACGCACTGGTGACCCCCAACACTGGCTGTCCTTTAGACAACTCAGAAATAAATGTACTACAGCTGTTAGGAAAGCTAAATCGGGATACTTTTTAAATCTAGTCACCACCTCTTACTCAAATCCTGGCAAGTTCTGAGGTGCAATTAACGTGACAAAAAGTCGGCCCTCTATTGTTCTGCCCCTCAGTATAACAGCAAACAACTGTGTGACCTCAGATCCAAGTGATATTAGTCCTGCTTTTAATGAGCACTTCTCGGAAGCTGGTCATTTATTCGAAGAGCTGTTTCCTGGTCCCCCTCCCATGGAGGTCCCTGATTGTAGTCCCCCCTTGGACCGTGTCTCGCATTTCTCCTTTCAGTAATTTATATCTTCTGAGGTCCTCAGAATCGCACAATCCATAGACCCCCAAGTCATCTACTGGTGAGGATGACTTACTATTTTTTTATAAAACTGGCTGCGCTGACAATTAGTGAGCCATTGTCATACATTTTTAATCTTTCCATCACATCAGGCTTATTTCCGCTAGTCTGGAAATCAGTCATTCCCTTACACAAGGGGGGGGGGGATAGGGACAATCTGGATAACCATCGTCCGATCTCTACACTCCCATGCTTGGCCAAAGTACTTTAGTACCTTAGTCAACTCCCAATTAAAGTGTTTCCTGTCAAGCCATTCGATTCTTATTCCTCACCAATCCGGTTTCAGACCATCATCACACTGGTAACCAACAATATAGTCCCTGCCTTGGACAGGAGGAAGCACTGCGCTGCCCTCTTTGTTGACCTCTCAGAGGCTTTTGACACAGTCAATCACCAGCTGCTTTTGAAAAGGCGGTTTGATATTGGCTTGGATACGGATGCTTGTGCGTGGTTTCATGGCTACCTCTCTTCCAGGTGTCAATGTCCCCATGTGGAAATTCGGAATACCTATCCATTAAAAATGGTGTCCCTCAAGGCTCGGTATTGGGTCCCGTACTCTTTACTCTATATATTAATGAGCTAGTCTCTTCTGTAACTGGTTGCCATGCCCATTTATACACAGATGACACTTTTGTCCACTGTACTGCAGATACCCCCCAGACAACTGACAATTTGCAGCTTTCTTTTAACTTACTACAGGACACTCTTTACTCTTAAATTAGTCCTTAACTCACAAAATACCAAATTGATGTTATTTTCAAGCGCTAGACAGATTGATTTTATGAAACCTCATATTTTAACTGTTGACGGCTCTCTTATAGAGAGAGGCACTGAATATAAATATCTAGGGATGTGGCTTGATGAGAAGCACTCTTTTAAGTTTCATATTGACTGCCTCGCCTCCAAGCTCCGACAGAAAGTGGGTTTTCTGTACTGAAACAAGTCCAGCTTTCCCTTGATCAGTAGGAAGAAAGTTATTGTGGCTGTTTTTTTTTCATCAGTTTTAGACTATGGTGATCTGATTTATAGGCATGCAACCGAATCTACATTGAAGCAATGAGACTCTGTCCATCATTCCGCTATAAGATTTATCACAGGTGATAGTTATAATACACACCACAATGCACTCTCTACAGTGAGGTTAGCTGGTCCTCGATCTTTGAGGTGCAGTAACCACTGGCACTTGTTTGTTTTTAAAGCCATTAGTGGTAAACTTCCACCCTACATCTCCTCCCTATTGCAGTGGAATCTTGGTTGCTACCAAACCAGATCCAACAACTGGCTCACTCTCAGGGTTCCTAGTTCCTGCTCAGATCTTGGCAAAACTGCTTTGCTCTTCGATGCCCCTAGCCCCTTGGGACGCTCTGCGACAAACACTAAGAGGTACTAGTAAGAGGTACTCCCATCTGCTACTGTTTTTAAACACTTGCTGTTAAATCTCTGCTCATCAAATTGCAACTGTTTTAGTTGATCTATTTACTTATATATACATATGTACAGTATATATATTTTTCCTTTGATGTAAACACGTCGACACGGTAAATGAGGGAAACCTCAATGCCCTACGAGTGTAAATAAAGGTTCGAAATGAAATGAAAGGAATTATTCTCCAGGGGTCCCTACGTCGCCCGTCTTAGATTAAAATGAGCCCCTAATCTCATCATCGCTGCCTAACGACCGCGTTATGCGTCTCTCGCCTCTGGCTGATTGAACTGACCATTCAGTTAATGAACATATTATTATTAGTAGTGTTATTATTAGGAGTGTTATTACTAGCAGTGTTATTACTGTGCAGACCTTGGCCATGTTGTGCTGAGCGCTGGCCAGCAAGTGCATGACGGGTTTGGGGTGGTAGCGGTCGTTGTCCTGCCTCACGTTGGTCACGGTGAAGAACGCCGAGGGAAAGGGGGTGAAGATGGGGGGCACCGGCCTCGGCTCCGGGGGCTGCAGGATCTCCTCCTTCACGTCGCCCTCCACCTGGGAGCTGACAGCGGGGAGAGAGAGAGAGAGAGAGAGAGAGAGAGAGAGAGAGAGAGAGAGAGAGAGAGAGAGAGAGAGAGAGAGAG
>JAOPUD010000055.1:17981129-17991501 GCA_027122715.1 Trisopterus minutus
CACACACACACACACACACACACACACACACACACACACACACACCACCCAGCTCACACACATACACAAACCACCCAGCTCACACACATACACACACCACCCAGCTCACACACCCACACACACACCACCCAGCTCACACACACCACCCCGTTGTTGTCGTTACAGCTTGTCAAGGAAGGCCGAGGTATACTAAAGTACAGGGAGTTATTCAGTAGTGACTTAATAAAAACAACTTTTGGAAAGTAATAATCGCACTATAATAAAAATCTAATATTTGCAACGACCTTTTTGCGTTGTGCTCTGCATCCCCAGATCAGTGACCTGCAGGCGGATAACGAGGAGTCCCAGCGCACCGGGCAGCAGCTGAAGAAGAAGCTGCAGAGGCTGACGGCAGAGCTGCAGGACACCAAGCTGCACCTGGAGGGGCAGCAGAGCCGCAACCACGACCTGGAGAAGAAGCAGAGGAAGTCAGTAGAAACAGACTGTCAACAAACAAACCAGACAGACAGACACACACACAGACAGACACACAGACAGGCAGACAGACACACAGACAGACAGACAGACACACAGATAGACAGACAGACAGACAGACACACAGATAGACAGACAGACAGACAGACACACAGACAGACGGACAGACAGACATGCACAGGGAGTCTAAAGACCTCAAATCTGAATATCACATGCATGTCAGCGTGTGCGTGAATGACACCTGATGAATGAGTGAAACCTGCGCCTGTCTTGCATATGGAAACAGCTCCCCGAGCCTCACAGCCACATGTGACACGCCACAATGTCGTCCGACGTCGGCTTACTATGACGCTGACGTTGTGCCGCGGTTGGTCTCTGGGTCTGATGGTCCCCCGTACACACACCCTCACACTCACTTCTACCCCCACACACACATGATCATAGTGAAGCGATGGTCAATAATACTGCCAACTGCAACTTTATGGTTCTAGGAAAAACCCTTGGACCTCACTTTGAGCACACAGGCTTTACTTACACAACAAACCGACTGTCCAGTACTAGCTCAGTAGCTTGCCGCGTGTCCTAATTACTAACGGTACCACCGGCCTTCTGACGGACTCTGAGCTAACAGCTTCCCCCCTCTCTCCCCTCTGGGTTCCTCCAGGTTTGATAGCGAACAAAGTGTTTCACAAGAGGAGGTGCAGAGAGAGAGGAGCCTGAGGGAGAAGCTGGGCAGGGAGAGAGATGTTCTGGCTGGAGAGGTGTTGGGACTCAGACAGCAGCTTGAGGTAAACAGACAGAAGGTTCACTTGTGCGTCATCACATCAGCTCACCCCTAGTCACTTGATCCTAGCGTAATTTCTCTCCTTGTAATTTTGTAAGCTCTCTCTGTGCTCCGTATTTTTGATATTCCATGTTTTAACTCTGAAGTGAAATTGCTCATTGTGGTCAAATTCTGCGTTACGATGTAATCAGAATGACACCTCACCACCGAGCCTTTAAGCCTGAGAACATCTGCACTTAACTCGTTCATACTTTTATTTATTTATTTGCGAGCATCTTATTTACAGCACCATAAAGTCAACATATCTTATTCACAGCACGTATCAGGCGCCTGGCGCCTGATACGTGTCTATATGTTGACTTTATGGTGCTGTAAATAAGATAATTTGTGCTATACTTTGTGCTGTACTTTGTATGGCATCATGCCGCCCCGTCGCTTTCGGCGTGGACACGGCTGAACAGCAATGTACCTCACCCTCGCCGTGCCTCCGCCCACCCCCGTGTGTGTGTGTGTGTGTGTGTGTGTGTGTGTCTCACGCCAACCCCCAAAAGGACAAGGAGTTGGAGCTGACCGCCGTGCATCTGAAGCACGAGCAGCTGGACGCCGAGCTGCAGGACCTCAACTCCCAGGAGTCCAAGGACGAGGCCTCGCTCTCCAAGGTGCGCAAGCAGCTGCGGGACATGGAGGCCAAGGCCAAAGACCAGGAGGAGGAGCTGGACGAGCAAGCAGGAACCATCCAGATGCTGGAGAAGGTACGGTGCCGCCTGGTCTCTTCCCCTATGTATTTCAGACGTGAAAATCTGAAATACATTATTTCTCGTTTTCCTCAACACAGCCTCCAGGTTGATGGAGTTACCTCGCCTGGGTTCCACCGTCTGTCACTGTCCTAAGATGGCTCCATTGAATGCCGTTAATAACCTCATCCTTTTGTGTCCTCCAGGCTAAGCTGCGGCTGGAGATGGAGATGGAGCGGCTGCGCCAAACACACTCCAAGGACATGGAGAGCAAAGAGGACGAGGTAGAGGACATCCGGCAGTCCTCCAGTAAGAAGGTGAGGAGCAGGACGTGCGTGCAGATGGTCCAACACTGACCATGGACGTTTCCCCACATTGATGTGGAGGAGTGTTACCTGTGTTTGTGTTTTTGGGGGGTAAAGCTCTATTAAAGAGCCCCAGTAAGTATATGATGTAAGTGGTATGTACACAATTCCAGAGAAATATTTGCTCACAAAAAGTTTCATCAGCAAATGTGTTTCACTAACTCGACAAAGTTAGGTGAGACACGTTTGTTTTCATTAAAACAACATACATAGGTGCCCAAACGCTCGACTGTAATCAAATCGCTGTCGATTAAAACAATGAGCCCACAAATACAAGACTTTGCGAAGGCATAAGTATAGATGAAGAAGGCGACGGGGGGGTTGAATTGATGCCAGGTTGCCATAGTTACTTGGCAATCCAATATGTTTTTCATATCGCTATACATTTCCTCACATTTGGTGGCGTGCTACGTGTACGCCGTTGCAATAACAATGCAGCATTGATCTTTGTCTTCTAGATTTCACGGGTATTTAATGGCCATGGGTGTTTTTTGACACCGAGTAATTTATCGATTGATTTTATGTCATTACTTGTGTTAATGGAGGGTGTCCTCTTAAAAGTGAATGCAGAGTTTTCTATTGTGAGGGAATCTGCTGTAAGTGTGTGTCTGTGTGTCTGTGTGTTAATGTGTTCAGCTAAGGCAGATGGAGGTCCAGCTTGAGGAAGAGTATGATGACAAGCAGAAGGTTCTGAAGGAGAGGAGGGAGTTGGAGGCCAAGCTGTGTTCCGCAAAGGAGGAGGTAAACCGGCGTACACCTTTACCTCCAGCGCTCTGCCTTCACCTTAACCTCCAGCTCAGAAGGCGCCATTACCAACCCTCATTCAGTTGATTATTTGTATAAAGTTACCTATTTAATAGTTTGGGTTCCAGCAACAATTTGTATCGGGGGGGTAAAATGGGACCCACTAAAAGTCAACAATGTGTAACTTATCACACACTCACGCCCTGACTTGTTGTACTGTAACAGCCAATGTGTTGTTGAATACATGGTGTGTTGAAGAAAAGTTGGGTGACAACCGGGGTGGGACTTGCTTTTCCGATGCTGGTGCTGATCTCTACCGACCCCAACTCACTCATGTTCCAGGTGAGTCACGTGGACATCGAGACGGAGAAGCGGCTCAGGAAGGACCTGAAGAGGACCAAGGCCCTGCTGGCCGACGCCCAGATCATGTTGGACCACATGAAGAACAACGCGCCCAGCAAGAGGGAGATCGCCCAGCTCAAGAACCAGGCACTGAACACCTCCACCACACTAGAAACCAGAGCAGAGGCCCATCCACCACACTGGTTCATTCACTCACGGCACATGTTCATATTCACGCCTTTCTATTTTACAGCTGGAAGAGTCTGAGTTCACTTGTGCAGCGGCGGTCAAGGCCCGCAAGTCCATGGAGGTGGAGATGGAGGACCTGCACGTCCAGATGGAGGACATCTCCAAGGCTAAACAGGCGGTGCGTAGGCTTCTTCCTTTTCTCTCCTCCCTAGGTGTCACTATGTGCACACAAAGGGTTGGCGACAGGCTGTTGGGACGCCACACCATATGATGACCGGTGGTTACAGAACCCATGGTGACGGCCGGTGTGGCCCCTATTTCTTTCTCTCTAGACAATACTCATATCCACACACACCACATATTCACGTTTGTGTTGTCACCGTGGAGACCAGTCTGCCGTTGGCTCGGCAGTCATTTATTCCAAACTTGGGACTCACTGGTGTTCAGAAATCCTCATCCAATAATGAGTGACACTCTAGCTCTCTTGCCATTTCCAGTTGGAGGTAGAGCAAGAACATATTCTCCTTTGATGAAAGCCGTCTTTCCCTCAAAGAACATGAAGTTTGCTTGCTGGGGGGATTCGGATTGGATACTTGTGGAGTATGTTTGGCACCGTAGGGGACGGGGACTGTGTGGGATGGGAGTGAGTGGCTGAAGAGGCTGTACCATCTGTGGTGAGGAAGGCAGATCTGAATGTCTCCCATAGTCCTGGGGAGATGGTCAGAGGGCATCTCCATATTTCCATCTTCCATTATTTATTCAATGGATTCATCCTATCCTGTCAGGAATACATGTTCCTCCTTTTGCACGTCGTCCCTGGCGTACTCTTTTTTTCTTATGCCCGTGTTCTTGACTACTATGTTGCTCTTTTGCTTGGCATTATTTTTAAAAACACAGATCACTTTATTTGAATGTGACATTTCAGGTTGATTATCAGCAAGCTGATTATGATGAATGTTGTATAATGTACCCGATAGTCAGTAAGCAATCAGGAATACAGATGGGTGAAACGTTTTTCTGTGTCTTTTCACTCAAACGTAAATAGTTACTCAAAGTACATTTGACAGTGATTACTCTTAGCCCTGGAATGAACCGGGAATAAAAACTCCTGTTTCTGTCAGAAATAATGAAGCAGGGAGCAATGCTAAATGTGGATGCTGTTACAGCAGTCATTGGCATAATTAGGTACCACTTCATCCAACTGCTGTCATACTACCTAGTTGGATTTTAAGTGACAAACTTCCAAGTGTGTAAATGGCAAGCATATTTAATATAAAAAAATGTGTGTGTGCATGCCTCTGTTTGTGGGGGGCATTCATAGTCCCTGGATTATTCATTGTTCTGTCAGTGAACACAATACAAAGCTCCCAACAATATCTTTTTATCAATTAGATCAGCTATTAAAGCTAGTTTAAAGCTACCATAATCTCTTTCCTGAGGAGGAGTTTGTTTCACATTATGCTAACCCTTTTTAACGCTCACCTGATTAGAATCTTGGGTCGTTATCACAACGTCCCGTTCTCACTTCTGATCACTGTGTTTGCCAAGGTGCTAATGGTTTTTACGGATCCGCCGGCCTTTTTAGCATTATTTGTGATTGAACAGATACACCATCGTTTGGAAACTTCAATCCATCTCTCTGGCCTTATATCTCCATCTTTCTCTCTCACATCCTCATCTGCGCCATCATTACTGAAATAGGATTAACGGTTCGTCCACCGGTGAATGGCTGCTACAAGGCATTAGCTGGCAGGGTTTAGACGCTAATGGGAGAGTGTGTGATGATGGCGTGGACCTTAGAGGACCCCTTAACGCGTGGCTGATTAGCAGAGCGCATGATTAGAGCAAGCATTACAAAGACAGCTCCCTCTGAGGAGACGCCTAACTAAACACGCTGAGCCTCTAAACGAGTGAGGCGGCTGGGGCTGGCAGTGGGTTATGTAACGGGGGGGGGGGGGGGTTGGGGTGGCCTAATGTTAAGCCTTGGGCTTTATATTATTGTATGTATTTCACTTCTGTCTACACGTCATGTTCCTCACTGCACTCAGTGTGTAGTCGTTTTGTGAGATTTTAACAATGGTTTCCATTCCATCGTTTTCTGGCATTACTATGAAAGAATGTGTATTACCTGTTAAAAAGCTAAGAACAAGAACCATAGAGAAAATCTAAACACGACTATGGATCCATACTGGATGGGGCAGATGGGGGACGCATTATCTGGTCTTGTTGCCCCTCTCTGACAATGTAACCAAATTTGAGGTTGCAAACTTGAATGATGCAAAACTCTGCGGTTGAATTGTGTAGTGCATTGGATCCCAACCTTGGTTTACTGAATTTGCATCGAGACCTTTTGTTCACCGCCTCGTATACTAATGGTTAAAAATAGAACTACACATGCAGTGGCAGAGCGCAGAGTGCCTGCTCCCTCTTTGACTATACTATTAACGGGGGAAGGCCAGAGGAAAACAGTGGAGATTGGTGTGGTTGCAAAGCAAAACACACTATTGTTATCATGTTTCTTAAAAGTGTGGTGGCAAAGGTAGTCTGACTGGCTAGTAAACCGAAATGGCCACCCCACCCTGTTCGCCTAACAATTCAGAGCTTGGTATTCTGGCATAATCTCGTCACGTTTCGGAAAAAACCTTAAACAATCGTGAAAACCCAGAAGCCCAAATGACCAAAAATATTGTACACATGCTTCTTAATCATGCCTGACCATCACAAACCTCCAGGGACCTCTAACTCCAGGGACCTCTAACCTCTAACCTAAAAGCCTCAGTTTCACCATATGTACCACACCAAAGGTGCTGACGCGTCTGAAGACATCCCTGAGTCTGTCCGCTGATCCCTGAAGCCACACCCCCTGATCGGTCTTTAAAGTTAATCAATTAAGCAATATTCAATGTGTAATTTTTGTGTAGAACCCACACACACCCACACACACAGATTTCTCGCTTCAGAAGAAGATAACAAAATGTCATGCACAAATTACAGTACATCAAACAAAAACACAAAAATGAAAGAAGGTCTCATACAAAGTCAAGTAAATGGATTTTTTTACAGCGCCACTATTTTTATTATGCCACAGAATACCACAAATATTTATACCATTCGAAAACATTTGAACTGCTGTTGGTTCCTACAAGGCTTTCTGGATATTGCCATATGTATTATTCATGTATCCCTCACTCCTCTCCCGTCTCTTAGCTGGAGGAGCAGTTCAGCCGTCTGCAGAGGGAGAAGAATGACTTGCAGTCCCGCATCGAGGAAGACCAGGAGGACCTCAACGAGCTCCTGAAGAAGCACAAGTCTGCCGTGTCTCAGGTCTACCTCACACCCGCCCCTCGTCCCTCCCCTCAGCGCTGCTCCCCCTCAGAGTGGTTACATTCATCTGGTTACTTTTAATCATGTCCACACCTCCTCGGGTCCGCCATTTGATTTGATACGGTGAACATTTATTTGCAAATTGCCAAACCGTGCCTACTGACCAGAGGTTGAATCCAGGATCATGTATACCCCGCACACAGTAGTGTATTGAGTTTGGGTTCCTTAGTTTGAAACATTTAAGGACACTTTTCTAGGCGGGGTGTTTTAGCTTGTCTTCCTGCTCGGGATAAGTATTCTACTGCTCTTTTGTGTGGACTGTAAACAAATGACGCACTTGGAGGTCAGCCACATGATCGGTCAAAAGAAAAAAAAATCAAAGGCAGTGTAATGGCCGATCATGCAGAATGGAGTCAGGCTCTGATTGTTACTCTGCAGAGCTGAAGCTCAAGCCCTCCGCCATCATGCACGGATCAACAGTATGTCGTTCATTTTAAAACAGTGGTTTGCCTTCGGAAAACTGTTTCAGTCTTCAAGCAGACAGCAGCAGTCCTATCCTAACCGAGGCGTCGGGCTCAGGGCTTCATTCCAAACATAAAGTCCCCGGGTTGAACTAGTACAATGCGAATAGATATGTTGGGATGCACCCACGGCCACACTCACGCGGTGAGAGCCGTGTGATCGCAGCGGCGTGCTGCCATGCGTCGGCTAGGAGGCCAAACATGGGATTCCGTTTTGTGTTTAGTCCGTTTAGTCATTTTTATGAAAACGGGGTATTATTTCGTTATGTATGTAAGCATTAATAGGTTTTCATGGGAACCGATGAGCCGTCATAATGAGAGCAGCGTAGAGGGATTTTTACCAGAGCCCTTGATGGACGGCTGAGTGGCACCAGCGGCTTTAAATGCATCCGTCCTCCCTGTGAAGTGAGCCAGATCCACTCACACACACTGGGGTGTGCTGATGGCGCCAGGCCGCTTCATCTGGTGGGGGAAAAAAAGCACTCACACCGGTTACTCTGACATGAGCTTCATTGATATGCTCTTTAACTAACTCAGCGAGGCCCTCTGTCGCGTGGCTCTGTTGGAATAGTCACTCGGTACGTTTACGTGCACAGTTTAATTAGATTAAAGCCGTAGCTCGACTATGCTCCACATTTGGACAACTGCAATTGTCCAGTTCTACACGGCAGCGAGTAAATCGATTCATTGGCCATACCATTTCTCTGACGCTCCATTGTTCCGACCTCTTGCGCTCTTAGCTCGACTACGAATCAAGTTATCTAGGTGTCTTAATTCGAATATGAGTAACCCAATTCTATTCGACTTTTGCTCGACTAATAATTAGACGTCTATTTTTAAGACGTTAAAAATAGACGGCAGTTTTGCTTCGTAAAATCGGGATAAGAGCGGCAGCTTTATTTTCAAGAATATGGTAAATAACCATTAAAGAGCTCGTGGTCTCACTATGGGAAGTGATAGACGTGTGTGTGTGTCCAGCCCACTGACCCCCTTCTGCCACTGTGTGTTCCAGGCTGCTCAGAACCTGGGCCAGATCAGCGACCTGCAGGCCCAGCTGGAGGAGGCCCTCAAGGAGAAGCAGGAGGTCCAGGAGAAGGTATCACAGTACAAAGTAGTACAAAAACGTAGCTGTGTGCGCATCCCACCTACTGGTCAGGTGCAGGCCTGACGAAGACCCAATAGGGTCGGAACTATTTATATATATTTTTTAATTGATATGGGAGCTTAAGCAGTGCTGCGGACAGTACATGTCCCTCCTTCCAGGAGAAGGCATGCCAGCCCACTGGTAGGACAATCAGAGTGCATTGTGGATGGGGCTGGCTCCACTCTCCACACTCTCTCATGCTGATTGCTGCTGTCAATGAACGGTGACCAATGGAGGCAGATGGGTATGATAGCGTAACGTATGGCACAAGAGTTTCAGATTAAGGGGGTTGTCTGTTGGCTCTTACTACGACCATCCATCCAACTATTAGCCCCCCCAGGGAGTCCATATTATCACCTTTGACTTTGTATAGCTCCGCTGACAGTTTCAATGCCCCCATACTTCTGCCGCTGCCATTATGATGATGAATAGAGTAAGGTGGCTCCCTGCTAGCCAGCAGCCTGATGGCTGGCAGGGCGGTCCACGCCGGTGCTCCGGCTGCTATTAGTTCTGGGTCTCGCTACCCCCCTTGGAAGTAGAACTGGCCCAGCTTCTGTCTGCCTCTGTTAAGCGACTGTGTTAGCCTCGAGAGATGATCACCGGATGCCTGCAGTTTTTGAATGTCGTTTATGTATATACAGTTGTTGTTGTTTTTTATTAAATGAAGCTTCCACTTTCAGATTTAGCTGGCTTATGGAGATGTCTTCTGCCAGCTGTGGTGGGAGACCTGTCTTTTAATTTGTTTCTCTGGCAAGCCCAACCCCCCAGGCTCCCGAATCAAAAGCCCTCAGACTTAGATGAAGCACGGCCACAGAGGGAGCCATCAGGCCCATATATCTGGAGCTATCTTTAAGCTTTGCCATACATAGCTGTACCTTCAATCGCTTTGTCCTGTCTTAAAAACGAATTATCTCTGCAGTGTCGGGAAGCGTGTGTAGAGGCTTCTATTAAGCCACCTCACCCCACTTGATGCGCACGCACGCACGCACGCGAACACACACACAAACACGCACACACGCACACACGCGCGCACACACGCGCGCACACACGCGCGCACACACGCACATAGATTCTGTCACTTTCCACTTGCTAGTCTCATTCCCTTTCGGTGAACACTATTTAAAATACAATGGATTAACTGAATTTCCAAGTTAGTTAGCTAGTTAAAATATAGTTGATGTCGTCTTTGCTTGCATTATTTTCTTCTTACTCATTTGCACATCCCCTATTTTATTTGCAGCCAAAAAACTGAATCTTGCTCAAAGCTTTGAAATCGCTTTGAAGAACAGTACTTTTAGAATAATTAAATGTATTCCGTGGCATGTTTGAAGGCTGTAAATTATGGATATGAAGAGGTCCAGTAATGACTGGCTGCTGCTTCTGAAGCATAGCCCTATCATGAATCCACGCTGGAGTCTGGACAGATCTTCTTAGTTCTTGTATATGGAGGCTGTATGGAGAATATGGACCATAATCATTTGCCTCGACCTGCCTGAGTGAACACATCACACACACAACAAAAAGCAGAATGTCTCTAGCCCTGTACTCTTTATTTATTACTTTATATTGTGTATTTTTAAGATGATGATGACTTCCATGCCTTGTGCAGCCTCAGCTTTCCAGAGTGGTGAAAAAGCATTTCCCCACGGCAACATAAAGCCATGTTGTCACAACCAGCTCAGTGTGTGTGTGTGTGTGTGTGTGTGTGTGTGTGTGTGTGTGTGTGTGTGTGTGTGTGTGTGTGTGTGTGT
>JAOPUD010000055.1:18725253-18744389 GCA_027122715.1 Trisopterus minutus
GTTGAAAGGGGACGAGAGGTCACCCTTTCCCCTTCCGCGGGACCGTCCTACCGTACTGAGCCTGCTGCCAGGCCAGAGCGGAGCACAGCAGGGCCAAGCTCTTCCCACTCCCCGTAGGACTCTCCAGCAGACAGTGCTGGCTGTAGTTCAGCCCTCGGACAATCTGCAGACATACAAGACAATATATATATTGATATAGTTGATATACCACTCATACCATAGGAATAATCCCAATACATCAGCGTTGCAACGTAACACACTATTGCTATTGTTTTATCAATCCTGTAGTGCACTCTGTGCAGATCGATCACTTTGTCACTGGTGAAGCAGAAAGTGACTCGGGGCTCACCGAGTTCATCATGGCCAGCTGGGAGGGGTAGGCTTTGCAGGGGAACTGGATCCTGACCCCCCCGATGGTGTACTCCACTGGGGGAGCCGCCATGCTGACCTGCTCCTAAAGTTCGAAAGTGAGAGAAACTACAACACGGGGAAGAAGCACAACCAACAACCCGTCGAGTCAACACGTGTAGTGAACGCAGTGGTCACCGTTTGACTGTCACCGCGGTTACTAACTGTGGCTGTCAGCGGTCGAAGGCAACTAGTGGTGAGTCTGGGTCCATGTACATAAACCTTATAACAACCACCCACATGTTCCTTAAGACGTGACCTACCTGAGCCGGGGGGGTCTGAGCCGGGGGGGTCTGGGGTTCAGTGAGCTGACCGTCAGCTCCCTAGCTCTTCTGCACAAGATGCGGAACCACCAGACGGCTGACAGCTGCCGAACTCCATCGCTCCTGCGTCTCTCGGGTCACTAGGTGAACTATCTCTCTGTAGCGGAGCGGGTTATGTTCTGATCATAAACCACCATAACCACCATAACCGCTGATATCTTATCTGAGACCGTACCGCTGCCGGAGGAGCCTTCCCGCCACACGGTACGCGGAAGCGTCGCAGCGGATGTGACGTAGGTAAACACAGTTCGTTCTACGTCCACGCGTTTATATATATATATATATTTATTTTAATTTTTTTTAAATTATTATTATTGTTTTTACAGTCAACGGTCGCAGAATGGCGAAACATTAGAGGATACAGGACATTGTTGCGTTCAACTGGCAGATTTCATTTCATCACAATTCAAGCCACACAAAAGGCAGGGGGATGAGAATGCAGCACCGCCCCCTTGTGTTCAATCGGCCGCAGTGCAGGCCCTGTCATTATTATTGTGCCTTGCAGAGCAAGCACAATACTATTCTTCCTCGGGCTTATTATTATTATTATAAAACTCATTTTGGCACATACACCAAAAGATACCAAAACGTGCGGCTCGGTGAGGACATTAGTGCTCTCAGAAGTTAGAGAGACAGAGAGAGGTTGTCGTGGCAATCAGGGGAGTACCCAGCAGTTGCGCGCGTGCGCTCTCTGTCTCTAACTCTCTGTCTCTAACTCTCTGTCTCTTACTCTGTCTCTAACTCTCTGTCTCTAACTCTGTCTCTAACTCTCTGTCTCTAACTCTCTGTCTAACTCTCTGTCTCTCACGGGCCAGAGCAAGGCACAATCAAAATTTCTTGAGGAATTTTCTAGTTATTATTATTATACATAATGAGCAGCGCATCTTAGGTCGTTTCCAAGGAATAACGTTGGTAGCCCGATGGTGGGAATGTAGCTACCTATATTATGAATTGTTAACTTCTGTTCTTTTTTTGTTACCAAAAAAATAATCAACTTAGTTTTTTAACTTTAGGCTTTGTAATGCATCTCATATGCACCTAACCACTTATTAAAACAAAGATGCCTAATGGCTACACTTGGAGAAGCCAAGTGTATCTAACTAACTATATATATATATATATATACACACACACCAAAACATACAAGTATTTTATAGATTGAATCATTGAAATCTCTTCTTTACAGATTAGTTTATTATATTCACATTTAATTGTACACATGCACTAATTGGAGTATGGGTGCATTTTCCACAATAAGCAGTGGTTGAACCAAATATCCAAGGACAACTTTTTACATAAAAAAAGAATAGTAGACCTTATCTTTAAATCATTAAGATATACTACAGCCAGGCAAAATTATCTAGCAGAGATATATAGAGTCATATACACATTAATATCTCAAGTCAAGATTTCAGCTAAACCAAACAATGCTACAAATTTTCTTGATAAAAATTGCACTTTGTTGTATCAAAAATCCACAGCTCTAACTTAACATCACCTTCCGAATTAGGAAAGATAATTGTGTTTGGCATTAATCTCTGCTCTGCCGAAAGCAAACATTAAACGATCAGTTTCAATATTCTATATCGATCAGATCAATTAATCTGCTGATGACGGTAAGGCCATGATTCTGTACACTTTAAGAAATAAATACTCCACTTATTTAAAAGACAGCATTCTACAGGAACAAATGACTGGTCCCATCCGCTTAAAAACCTAGTTTGCGTTTCCTTTCCTATCCCAGGTACATTGCTTTCAGCAGAAAACTGAAGAAAAACACACAAATGCAGAGAACAACTAACGGAGAACAGAATAATAAACGGTACACATCAATACACAAACTGCTAACATAATGACAAACAAATCCAGAACCCACGCTGTGGGGGTAACCAAGTTGGAAGCAAAAATACAAATGATCAGAACAACAATTGAATTTCACACAATATCAATATATATCCATGGGTGCCACAAACGCATGCCTCTTGTGCTTTTTAGGTGAATGTGGAGTTTTGCAGATTGAAGCGTGGTCAAAATTCAAATAAATAGCCTCTGGTCGGGTGTGTGTAACAGGTCACTGCTCCGACATTTAGTTGGGAGCCACACAAAGTGAAAGGATTCACCCTCAACAGTGATTTGTAAGCATTTTTTTTATGTGTGTAAATCAATAAACACTTTTGTTAGCTTACTGGTTCTTACTATAGCAGCACCTTCTTTGTGTGTTCACAAAAATGTCATCCAGTAATCACAAGTAAAATGGGTAAATACTTGTTCTGCGCATGCACATATGCACACACACACACACACACACACGCACACGAGTGCCCACACGGGCGCGCACACACACACACAAAGGGTTATGCAAAGTTCATTTTAGAAGTCCGTCCTTTATGGTGAAGGAGGAGTTCATCACACAGGATTTTGATACATAACAGTAACAGTAAAACCAGGTATAAAAATATATTCATTTGTTTTAAATGAGCATATCACAGAATATTTACATGAGGATAATTATATCTCATAGTATTTTGCATAATTGCATAAAAAGACAAACCATTAACATTAAAAAATAAAAGATACACTCAAATTGCGCACTTTTCCAGAAAATGGCAGTTTGGACATTCATATTATTGTTGACCAAACGAAGAGAACCAAAGTCCACGAGAGAGTTCCTCTTACTTGATGTCCACCAAAATGTCCAATATGTAAGGAGGTGCTACTTGGTAATACATAAGTTAAATCCCCTAAAGATGTCACCAAGACCGCGCTTTACACAAAATAGAGAAAGGTTGTGGAGTGGGGGAAGGCAGCATCTTTACTTCACCTTGGTTTGTGTGAATATGAAGTGTGCGTATTCCTTGGTGTGTGGTGTTGCTGGGGCTGCAGGGGGAAAACATCCCCCTCAGCACACACACACGGTGGCTTTCCCGTGCTGTTGGAGCAGAGAGCAGGTGATGCTGGATGAGTTGTTCGGGCCTTTCTCTGTGCTGACCTCGACCTCCACTGCCCTGCCCCCGCCCCCGCCCCCGTCCCCGTGCCTGTGCCGTGGCCTTTTGGCGGTCTGCTCAGGCGTGGCTGGCGTGCTGCTGGTGGTCCGTTTGCTGCCGGGCAGCCCGGCGGCACTTTCCCTCAAAGCCTCTCCCTCGCCGGTGAACCGCGAGGGTGGGCCGTTGGATCCATTGCACGCAGGGCTGCTGGTGCGGGGGTTGGATGAGAAGATGCTGAACAGGCTGCTGCTGCCGCCGCCGCCGTCGGTACGCTCCAGACTGGGGACCAGCTCACAGACGTCAGGGGCCAGGTCCGGCTTTGGAACCGGCTGCTAAGGTGAAGAAACAAAGGTCAACAGATCTTTATCGCGCGGGACAATGACCAATGGGTTTTTACAAAAGTGGGTCAAATTGGTATCAATCAAAACCATACCTCCAGGCTGAGCATGCACTGGCTGAATTGTATTTGTTCACTGATCTATTTGTTTCTGTTGTATTGTGCTTGTCCTGTAGCCTGGAAATCCAGACCCATGTCCCTAAAGCTGTAGGGTCTGTAGGGGGAATCGGGGAGTGAGTGTATCGCTCGTTCCCAGAGTGACTCGCTGAGCAAATACAAATTGTGCTCTAACGCTGGATTTCCAGGTCCTGTCCTGTAGGTGTATTTTATGGACCCGAGTCCAAAAATAAAGCTTCAATTCATTCATTCATTCATTCATTCATATGTACGTCTGCCCCCGTCTCACCCTGAGGATCAGTGTGTCCGAGCGGGATATGGAGGTGGGGGGGCTCTGGGACACCCGGGCCAGGTCCAGCAGCACCTCCTCGTGGTGCAGCATGTCCTGGGGGCTGCCGGGCTCCTGCAGGGCGATGACGATGGCGCTGGTGTTGTCCGCCCGGAGCATCCGCTGGCGCCACCGCAGCAGGGCGTGGCTCACGAGCTGCCGGGCGCTGGACACGCCGCACGGAGCCTGCCGCGGAGAGACACCGTGGTCAGGGAGAAGGAGGAATGACGGATTAAAAATATATATATAAATAAAGTACATGCTTTTTTTGGGGGTTTTAAACCATATTTTCCGTCGTTATAATTGAGATGAATTGAGGCGCAGAGCGATGACACCAGGGTGCACAGTGCAGGTGGCCGTCCCGCGCCGCGCGGCTGAGGGCTAGTACCCGTACCATGGCCTCGTCGTTGTCCTGGCACATGGAGATGGCGTCCTGGGGGGGCACCATGTTCCACAGGCCGTCGCTGCCCAGGATGATGTAGCGGTGCTTCTTGGGGTCCAGGGTCACCACACACGTGTCCGGCTCGGGGGACACCACAAACTCCCCGCTGTAGAAGTCATAGCTCCAGAGGTCACCTGCAGGGGGACACCAGAGACACGCCCGTTCTGTTCCTGAACACGTCTTTATGACAATATAAGAGCATACATTACACTTCATTGGTTCGATTCAAAAATTTACTTGTAGAACTTGCAGATGAATGGCTTGTTAGTCGAGCTACCAGCACATCAATGATTTGAAATGCATATGACAATAATCAAAGTCAATGCAAATAGGCCCGATAGGGTTTGCAGTCACGTCCATGTCATGCAAACTTCAGATGGAGGGCAGGAAGTTAAGTGGAGAATGTCCACCAACAGTTCTGTTTGTGTGTACAGTGTGCAACCAAATGCGCAAGAAAGACGCTAGGATCAAAACATATGGATAGATCCGTATTGTATTAGAAATAATGACGATTTACCCGCTCTAAATCAATGGATATAGTACATTACTCAACTGTACCATAGACATATAGCTTGAAAGAAAGCCTTTCGGGACTAGGCATTTCACTTTGTGAGTATGGGGCTGGGTTCAAGATTTGGGAACCAAAAATACTAAAAGGATAGTTTACACCACGGTCAGGGAATGCTTTTGGTTTTCCAGTACAACAAAAACATGCAGTCCCTATGCTATGGATAGTCCCTAGCCTAACTAACCTTGCCAGATAACATTGTGTTAAACCATCAGGGTGAACACAGAATCAACCTCAAAGAAACTATGAGACTACATGAGAATATATCATGACTTATGTCCAGTGAAGGTGTATCCAGTGAAGGTATATCCAGTGAAGCTGTATTTAGTGAAGGTATATCCAGTGAAGGTATATCCAGTAAACACTTCCTTCCCTCCATCTCCCGTTCGCTCCACTGGTGTGTCCTAATCTGCAAACACCCTATTGCCCCCTTGGCTCCGCGGTGGCGTCCGTCCACACCGAGCGGTCAACGCTCCGTGTGCCTCCCCTCCACTCACCCAGCGCCCGCGCCACTGCCAGGAAGGGGATCTGGTCGATGACGGTGCTCCTGCGGACGGGCCCGTTGTGGCTCAGCCGGGGCCTCTTCCACACCACCCGGTTCACGCCAGACTTCTTTATGACACTGGGGATGAGAAGGCACACACGCGGTCAAACCGTCGCCCCGCTCCGCTCACCTGGGTGTTTAAGTACTTCTTTTTTTTTAAAATAATACTTCTGAAGAACATTGCCTTGTTGTGACGTGGTTCAGTGAGGGTGAGGAGACCCATCAGATAGTGGAACAGAGCTGTGCCTGTGTGGGCGTGCAGGTCCAGGGCTGAGCCATCAGCGGTAGACACGCTGGAGACAACGACATCGCTGCTATCTACTGCCAGATAACCGCTTCATCTGCTATTGTGAGACGCTTGCCCCCACTCCCTTTATCACCAGGGCTGCTGGGATGTCAGAGTCAAATGTGTGTGTGTGTGTGTGCATGCGTGTGTGTGTGTGTGATTAGTAGATCTAATACTGTCTTACATGACATTTGCACCATTGTATTTATTCATTCTGATGACATGCAATACTGGCCACTATGCACTTTGTGATCTGTAGCCAGGGGATTGTGTGTTGATGTCATCTCTGTCTAAAGTCTAATGTCCTCAGACGTGTCCTTGTACTACGTGGGAATTTGTGGTCTTGTCAGGGGCTGTGTGTTTATATATATATATATAAAAAATGTGTTTTTTTAATTGTCTGTTGTCGTGGTTAACGGTCACGTGTCTACTCAATGAGGAAAAAAATGTCCCCAAGGGGAAAATAAATGATCTAGCTATCTGGTGTCACCATAGTTTAATCTACAATAGCCAGAAGAGACTATTACTATCAAGTAAAGGGAAAGTTGGGAAACAACTGTCTAGTTGTTCAATAAGTACCAGTCAATGTAATTTAACTTCATTCATTGAAGTATCCACTTTTTTTTTACAATGAACAGCTCAATATGCTCGTAGTAGTAGTAGTAGTAGTAGTAGTAGTGGTAGTAGTGGTGGTGGTGGTGTTATCTCCGGAAGGCCGCCAACCTACCTCCCTCCGAGACCTTCGATCCGCTCCCTCTCCCGGGGAAGCTCGGGCTTGTGGTCCTGAGTGACCTCCACTGCTTTGATGAACTGGTCGCTGGAGTCGTCCTGCACGCCCAGGACCACGGCCGAGTCCCCCACGTGGGCCACAAACATGCGGTTGCCCCGGATCACGACCACGCTGGCCGTGGTGCCAGAGGTACTGGGGAGCCCTGTGAGGGTCTTTGGCCACTCAGCTATCATGGAGACAAAGAGGTAAAACAAATGCTCTGTTTAATCAGAGGTCTGTTCACTGACACCCGGGGTATTCGACCCAAGAGTGCATTTCCAACAAAAACAATCGACCCCCCCTACTTAATTTAATAAGCCACTTTGTATATGCAAATAGGTCATCATTCACTGTGCAAATAGAAAGAACAAGACTGTATGAACGCTGAACGACCCAAGGGAGGTAGATGCATTGATGGATCATTTGAAGCGGAAGCTGTATCACATTTTAATTATCACTATGTCATTATTATTTTAATATTGAAACATGTTGTGACAACCAGAATAACATATAACAATAATATTTGTTCATGCTGCAATTTGCAAAATTGCGTTTTGGGCCTTCGGTCTCAAAGTAAAGATATAAAGCAGAACTAACGACAACACATACGTGCGCATTCTACTGTATGAATGGGGCTGTGGAAAATGATGACATTCCTACTACGTAGGCTAGTTAGCCCAGTTACCAATTTAAAGAACGATGGGGTATATGTGCTGAGAATGGGCCAGTATCGATCATAAAGGCTACGTCTCAATTGCAGCTTGAATGACATAGCATGCCCGGGCATGTACGATCACTGGGAGCGATGGTCAAAGAATTGGAAGTATGTTCACTTGTAGGCCTGCGCGCCTTCCGGATTCTTCATTACTGAAGGCCTGTGTGTCCTCATCATTATGCAAATTATATATCTGAGCTGTATATCTATATATATATATAGAAACGTGGCATTAAAAGTTAAAACATTTTAGCAACTAAGGAGAAATGCTCTGATCAGGTGAGAGCACCACCAGACCCTCTGGGGAGATGCGTCCCAGCGCAGCCCACCGGGGCAGACTGGGACCCGAGTCGGCATCCGGGTATGTCTAGTGTCTACCTGGCTGGACCCGGCCGGCCGGGCTCCAGAACCCGGGCCACCGGCCGGCAGCAAACTGCCCACAAGACGTAGGATCTAGTGGGTGCATAGAAACGATGACCGGTGAACCGTCCGGTACTCACGCAGCTTCTTCCACATGGCGTGATGACAGGCGACGAAGCCCTTCCGTATGGCGCAGCACACCTCCTCCTCGCACCGGGACCAGAACCCCCGCTGCTTCTTGATGAACTCCCACAGATTGTCCCGGGCGAACTGCGCCGCCTCGCGGCCGCCGTGGCCGTCGAACACCGCGAAGAAGGCGACGGAGCGCGGCGCGCAGTCCCGGCGGGTCCCGTCGGCCGGCGCGGGGTCCGCGGAGGGCGGCGGTGGACCCGCCTCGACGACCCGCTCCTCCTCCTCGTCCTCCGCCGCCACTTGTACGGACGAGGCTTCAACGCGGGGGTAGACGTCCGCCCCCCTGGTCCGGGGCGAGTGTGCGCCGCCGCCGCCGCCGGTAGTGCTGGTGGTGGTGGAGGTGGTGGTGGTGGTGGGGGTCCCACTTTCGTCCTTCTCGCCCGTCCTGGACGCCTCCTCCCCCGGCTCGGGCTCCACCACCACCTCGGTCACATCCTCCATGTACTTCCTGCCGCCCTGGTCGGTGAACACGCTGACCCGCATCAGCAGCGCCGCTTCCATCGCGAACATAAAAAGGCTGCGCTGCAGTTACGTCGCCGGGACCATAAATGAGGGATACAAAGATGGATTAAGTGGAGTTATTTTGCGCCGTTAGCGTCCAGCCTTTGTTTATGTTGGAGCTCAGTAGGCATGCCCGGGCGTGATGACGTCAGAGGCGTCTTCTTCTTCTTCTTCGTCTGCGTTGAAAAAGAAAAATACGCGCTGAGCACCGACCGGCTCTCTAACGCCCCCTGGTGGTGAGGGAGAATAATATCGCACATTTTATTTATATTTATTTAACTTTTTTTTTATAGTACTTTTTTTTAATAGTATAATAATATCTGATATGTATATAAATCTCACATACCTTTTTATTTGATTGTTCACCTGCTATGGCAATACAAATGTATATTTCTCTCTCTGACGCCCCCTGGCGGTGAGAGAAGTTACGACGTAAACACCGACCGGCTCTCGGTCGCCCCCCCCCGGCGGCGTGAATATAACAAGAGAAACAGGAGATATATGGGATAATCTTATGGCGATAACAAACAAAGCACACATATAAATATTTAAAGCAAGTGATAACAGGCTCACTAGTAGTGAATTCGTCAATCACATCGATTCACAAGGAGGAAAACGTTCATTTTAATCTAATTTAAAGTGCGGCCGCGTCACACGGCACGACGACGGGCGCACGACGTCATCCCGTCGGTCGGCGTCGGTCGGCGACGCGGCGCAGCGGCAGCAGATCGGGCGGACGACGACGCATCGGCCATGAAGGGGAGAAACATGTAAAAAAAAATCCAACCGTGGGGGGGGAATCTACGCTGTACAATTCAAAGTGACAAGTGCTCATGCTCCACGATCGAGTGCCCGACACCACCACCTCCACCTCCACCACCACCACCTCCACGGTCGTGCGTCTACGCGGGGTCCCGGCTGGGTGTGTGCAGAGAGAGAGAGAGAGGGAGAGAGAGAGGGAGTTCGGGGGGAAGGCACAGGGAGGAAAACAACATGGCTGCGGTGGAGCTGGAGTGGATCCCGGAGACGCTGTACAACACCGCTATCTCCGCCGTGGTCGACAACTACGGCCGGTCGAGGAGAGACATCCGCTCCCTGCCGGAGAACATACAGTTCGATGTCTACTACAAGGTAGGGGAGCCCCGTCCGTCCGTCCGTCCGCCCGGGGGTCAGACGCCACTCGTCGGGGCTTTTCGGTCCACGCTGAGCGCCGCGGATCCCGGGGGTCGGACCGGCGGCTCGGCGTGTGGCGACACGCTGACGACGAAGTGGTTCGAGGGAGACCTCTTCTGCAAAGGGGTCCGTTAGGTCTACATGGGGATCTGTTTGGGTCTACATGGGGATCTGTTTGGGTCTGCATGGGGATCTGTTTAGGTCTGCATGGGGATCTGTTTGGGTCTGCATGGGGATCTGTTTGGGTCTGCATGGGGATCTGTTTGGGTCTGCATGGGCATGGGGATCTCTTTGGGTCTACATGGGGATCTGTTTGGGTCTGCATGGGGATCTGTTTGGGTCTACATGGGGATCTCTTTGGGTCTACATGGGGATCTGTTTAGGTCTGCATGGGGATCTGTAA
The DNA here is from genome assembly GCA_027122715.1 of Trisopterus minutus. Taxonomy (NCBI): domain Eukaryota; kingdom Metazoa; phylum Chordata; class Actinopteri; order Gadiformes; family Gadidae; genus Trisopterus; species Trisopterus minutus. The sequence goes on from JAOPUD010000055.1 coordinate 18,735,704, forward strand.
GGTCTTTAAAGGGGACCTGGTAGGTCTGTAAAGGGATCTGATGGGTCTGTAAAGGGAGCTGTCAGGTCTGGCAGGTCAGAGACCTCCTCTCTAAGGGGATCTGTTGGGTCGGAGGTCAGAGACCTACCCTTTAAGGGGTCTGTTGGGTCTGAGGTCAGAGACCTACCCTTTAAGGGGATCTGTTGGGTCAGAGGTCAGTGACCTACCCTTTAAGGGGGTCTGCCGGGTCAGAGGTCAGAGACCTACCCCTTTAAGGGGGTCTGCCGGGTCAGAGGTCAGAGACCTACCCTTTAAGAGGGTCTGTTGGGTCTGAGGTCAGAGACCTACCCTTTAAGGGGGTCTGTTGGCTCTGCTGGGTCAGAGATGGGTTTGCCGTCCGCCACAACACATAAAGACACATTTGTTTTTTAAAGGTTACACCGCCAGGCTGACCACACAGATTCAAGCCCCCTCACAAATGCATCTTTCTCCTCCATGCAGAACTAACGTCGGGTGGTTACAGACAGTTTTCCAGGGCGATTAATGTGTTTTCCTTTCTTGGCAAACGTGTTTCTCCTCTTGGTCACATACATCCATACTGTCTTTTATACTGGGGGAGAACTCGTGGTGCTTTAGGGCTGTAACGTGTTGGTGTAACCAGAATACTAACGTTACTTTCTTTCAAATCGTCTCTACTAATGTATCTAAATCGCCTTTTATTCTTAATGACTTAACGATGGACTGGACGATATGACGTAGGCTTTCAGCATGTTGTTTGGTCTTGTATTATTATTATTATTATATATTTTTTTTTTACATCTTATTATTCTACAATTGACACGATGTGTGTTGAATTATGAGAGAGTTGGTTTGCCAGAAATGAAGTCGGTTCACAAAAAGGGTCGCTTAAGGCTTAAGCCACACAAACGACCTGTTTGTTTTGTGAGAATGGGTAACAAATGGAGTACATTAGGCCCCGCCCACATGTTGTGGCTGAGGGGGAGGGGCTTCACTGAAAAACACTTTTCTTATTGCTGGTCTTTCATGGACTAATAGTTGAATGAATATTCCCAACACTCATTATCTTTCTGTACAAGATACTGGTAGGCCTCTGTGTCATCATTATCTTCAAATTTGTTTGCAAGCTGGTCAACATCATGTTGCACTATGTTATTTAAATATTGAGCATACCAAACGTGATTTTAGAGTATAATTTATCCCAAAAACCTCTAAATTGGTTTTACTTACCATTTTATTGTTTCTGATAACGCCAACCAAATTCAACAATAATATTCTTGTTGGTTGAAGATATTGCAAATACTCTACTATTCTTGTTTTCCGTAGACCATGAGCAATTCTTCAGTGATGACCTTGACAGCAATGACGTTTTGATATTTATTTGTATTCCTTGTAAAAAACAAAACAAAAGCAATGCCAAAAAAGATGCCATCATGCTCTTCAATGCAGTTAGTCCAGATAACGATAGTAATTCACTGTGTGCACATGATACCAACGCCTTTAAAGCTCGTTTTTTAATGGTCAGTATACAACTCTTGGAGTATGTATCTCCATGAGCAGGCGTTTCACTGCTAAGTAACTTTACCATTTAGTTGTTGAGTAAACAATCTAAAACGAGCACTAGCAGCCAACAGGGACCTCAACAGACCAGCTCAAATGAGTGAACTGGGAGAAGTCAATAACACAGGCTAGTAATTCCCTTGTCTCATAATTCATCCCAGCGTTCTTCAGTGATATCCCTACACCAAGCAAGCAGATGTTATGTTACAGTTATTACGCTGCTATCTGAAGTTCGTATGAAACGCATACAGTACATTGCTAAACTAATCCAATGTCGATATAGCCATGAGCAACTGCGTGTGTAGCAGATATGATTAGTAAACCTACAGGGAGTACCCAGCCTGTCTTCTTTCTTCTGTCCAGCACTGTCCACTTTGAGAGTGCAGATGTGCTATGGGTGCTAGTGCTACTACACTTTATACTATGCAAAGGTTTATATATTATGCAAAGGTTTTGCCGTCTAGTTTGTTCAGGTATTGATTTATTTCCATACATTTTCAAGCAAAAAAAAAAATAATTCATTCCTTTTATTTATATAGCACTTTTCAAGGTACTCAAAGACAGTTTACAACACCATAAAGTCCAAGAGTAAAATATTATATCACTATTAGTCATCATCACTCATATTTCCAGATCCTGGTTTTGGTGGGGGACTGGAATTTGTGCGGTGGAATTTGGTGACGTGTTTGTGTTTGTGTTTGTTTGTAATTTTCTTTCTCTCAGCTTTACCAACAGGGCCGGCTGTGCCAGTTGGGAGGAGAGTTCTGCGAGCTCGAGGTCTTTGCCAAAGTTCTGCGCGCCTCAGACAAAAGGTCAGAGTACGGATATGAACGCTAGTCATCCTTGGACTATCCACCTCTCCATCAGACGCAAGCTAGCTTTTAGTGTCAAGAGTAAAATGGTAAATGGTAAATGGCGTATTTATTCTTTCTTGCATTATTGCAAAGAGATTTAATGAGAGGTTAACATTTTGATTACATAATGAGGTGTGGGGTTTCAATTTGGATTGATGAATAAACATGAACAAGAATACATATATGGTCCACTGTGTGGTGTGAGCGGATTCATGATGTTTCGCACCAATATATTCCAAAAAAACTTCCAAATAGCCGTTGGACCCTTTCTTTGAGAATGGGTGAGCAATTGTGATTGACAAAGCAAGCAACAAGCAAACTTTGTGATTCTGTGTGTGGACCCTTGATCAATACGTACCGCTCTACCCGGACATTAAGTGTTATTCTTGTCATTGTCTCGTGGTTCCTTTAGACACCTCCTGCACCACTGCTTCCAGGCCCTGATGGACCACGGTGTGAGGGTGGCCTCCGTCCTGGCCAGCTCCTTCAGCCGCCGCTGCTCCTATATCGCAGAGTCTGATGCCCACGTCAAGGAAAAAGCCATTCAGTTTGGCTTTGTGTTAGGTAACCGTTCCTTGATCCACCGTATCTGCTTCACTTGGATTGTAACATTCAATCCAAATAAAGGATCTTCAGAGGGGAATTATAACAGGAGTATGTTGAATATACTAAGATATTGTACGACCGTTAGCTCGGACCAAGATGTCTGATTTTGTCGACTGGATATTGGAGACACGCAGTCCTCCGAGAGCTTAGCACCGGGTCGCCGGTCAAATAATCTCTGCTCCGTAGAAAAGGGCAAACATAATGCCAAACATAATTATGGCGTGGATGTCTCGCGTTGTACTATTTCAACATATTTTTAATAGAGCACACCTAGTCTAGTGATAATATTTGTTTGGTGGCATGCAAAAGCCGTGTGTGCTTGCAAATACTGTCGTTCCAACACGCCTTCATTGTCATGATATAAAAATGTTTGTATAAAAGTCGCTGGGAACCCTTCGTCTCGCCAAACTTGTGGACTCGAGCACACATTCGATCAAACAGAAGCTAATAAAGTAACATTGTTCAGGACATCCATTTTAAATGTTTTAAAAGCTCTTCTTCTGGTGAGGCGTAATGAGAGTGTATGTCGGTTTGCGGCCATTCTAGCTACCGTTCAAACAACGCACTTGTATGTAGAAATCCCCAGTTGGGTCGGCTGTGAGAACTCGTGGATCATCCAGCACTGTGGGCGCTAGAATGCAGGCAGCTCTGAAAAGATCTGCATGGTGTCTCTGAATCCTGACATGGATCTTTGTAAATGTGGGGGACTAGAAATCGTCCACTGTTAGGTCGTCACTAAGCCAGGGCGCTCCTACTTCCTGGAGTGGTTAATTAGGTTTACGTTGCATGGGAACGCACAGACGTAGACAGTGTTTTCCAGTTGTTGGTCACATTTTCCCCGGAAGGGAGATGCAAGATTATGGTTGAGAGGGAATGGCCCCACAAGATGAATACATTTTGATTAGGTTTTTATTTGGTTGCTAGCCGTTGTCGTCACGATATATCAAGAGATAGGGGCTATCCCATCAGTGTTGGTGCTTGCAGGCCGGAACACGGTGCTCATATTACTTGATTAAACACTGTTAAGACTTTGAACAGGTTGAACAAGATTGGGCGGTCTAGAAATTAAATCACTACGCTGCTTCGTCGTTTAAAGTTTGTAACTGATTCAATACTCCTTCCCTTTTAGGTGGTTTCCTATCTGATGCAGGATGGTATGGAGATGCTGAAAAAGTATTTCTGTCGTGCCTGCAGCTGTGCACCTTACACAACGAGGTGCTGCACTGGTATCGGGCGGTGGAATGCTGTGTTAGGTATGTGTCCGAGTCATAGTTTTCTACAATTATTTCCTTTGTCCTTCTAAATGAGGAACCAAAGTCATCTCAGATGCTTTACTTTAGAGTGTAGCCAAACGCTTGCTTTGTCTGCATGTAAAATGAAGCGATGTGGTCTGTACGGATCACTGTTGTAGACCGTAGACATGAAGCAAGTGGTTCACTAACTCAGCCCGCAAGTTTTAAAGGTGAGCAGCAGCCATGTAATGAGCAAAATATCAACTAGTGATGGAATCACACGTTACTCTCCTACAAAACACTAGAACTCAGAACACTGAAACACTGCATGCCTAATCAGCGGCTCTGCTTTTCTAAACTCTCGCTTCACCATGCTTTGCATAAAAAAAGCCCATAAAACCCATATTTTTTGTTCCTCCTGTTCCAACAGGTTGCTCCACGTCCGCAACGGCAACTGCAAGTACCATCTTGGGGAGGAGACCTTTAAGCTGGCCCAGTCCTACATGGACAAACTAGCCAAACATGGCCACCAGGCCAACAAGGCAGCACTGTACGGCGAGCTTTGTGCCTTGCTCTTCGCCAAAAGCCACTACGATGAGGTAGGTGGTGTTGTACAAATTGTGCACATGCCTTTTGTTACGCATACTTTTTTTTTTTTATAATCTTTTATTGTGTAGGTTATTTTATTTCAAGATGGAAGAATGAAAAAAATCGGTGTTATTCTTATTGTCATGTCAGGATATGCAAATGCATGCACAGGGTAACTCCCACATTCTTAACTTAACTTAAACGACTTTTCCGGTATTTCAGGTTTGTCTTTTCAGAAATGTTCAAATTTCATTTTCAGAAATGGGAAACTCACCGAGCTGTTAGTGGTGTTTGTTGATGTTCCGAATCAAGTATTGTAGCGAAATATGCCCCCTGTCGTGTTTTATGTAAAGCCATTGATTTCTGTTGGTAAACTCATTGCACGTTGACCGGAAACGGAAAGAGGGGCTTGGTTGTAGTCTTCTCGCTCGGTTCTAGCCCTTCTCTTGATACGGAGAACTAAGCGAAAAGACTACAACCAAACCTGAACATCCCCCTTTACGTTTCTGGTTCCGGTCCGATTTCCGTTTGAATGGGATTTTAAAATGCCAAATAAAACACGACAGAAGACAGTTTTTCGCTACGATACTTGATTTGGAACACCAACGACCACCACAGGCAGGGGTGATTCTACGTGAGCCAAATACCCGAGAACTGACCAATAGTCAACATATCGGTGTCAACCACGCTATTTCATCCAATGTTCAAAATACCGGAATTGCCCCTTAATATTCCGTGTTGGCGGGGGGGGATAGGGGTCATACGCCACAGTCGAGTGGTAGAGGCCTGCGTTATATAGAAGGAACACAAAATGGAATCCTTGCCTTCTGTCTTTCAGGCGTACAGATGGTGTATAGAAGCAATGAAGGAGATCACGCCGGGCCTGCCTGTCAAAGTAGTGGTGGATGTTCTCAGACAAGCATCAAAGGTAAAGAAATCACCCGACCTTAAGCTAATGTAAAAACTATCACTTTTGAAAGAATGAATCACAATGTCGGTCAGCTCTCAAAGCATTTTGTCATACCAATGTGAATGTTGTTGTCTTGTTGTCCATGTGCGTTATGAATTGACATCTCCCCTTGTGAAATGAAATCCCACATTTTTGTCTCCAACAGGCTTGTGTGGTGAAGCGAGAGTTTAGAAAAGCAGAACAGCTGATTAAGCATGCAGTGTTTCTAGCAAGGTAACGTGTGATGCCTTCACCAGTAATGAAAGTTAACCACTTGGTCTGTCTCTCTGTCTGACTCCCATTTGCTTTTGCTTTGTTTTTTTTGCAGAGAACATTTTGGACACAAGCATCCCAAGTACTCCGACACCCTGTTAGATTACGGGTTTTACTTACTAAACGTAGACAACATATGCCAATCTGTTGCCATTTATCAGGTATGCATAACAGTGGTGTTTACTTGGCTCACTAACGCTCACTTCGTGGTTCTGTTTCGCTCGTGCCGGTCAGCTGTCCCACGCTCACCCTGTCCGCCCGTGTGTGCGTGCAGACGGCGCTCGACATCCGACAGTCTGTGTTCGGAGGGAAGAACATCCACGTGGCCACAGCCCACGAGGACCTCGCCTACTCCTCCTATGTGCACCAGTACAGCTCTGGGAAGTTTGATAACGCTCTGTGAGTAGCAACGCCGTGTTTCCACCAGAATGACCCTCAACTTTTAGTCCCAGGAACTGCATAGCAAGGGACTAAAGGTTCCCTCGGCCACTTGTTGTCTGCGTTTTCAGCACGGTCTACAGACCTGCCACGCTGAGGGGAATTAAGGTTGTTTAAAATCAGGCCCATAATCAGAAATACTGAGAGAATAGGACTGAATACGTCGTGTTAGGATGCGAATGTGTAATGTTCCAATGAGAATTGCAGTGAAAAAGACGGATTCAACCCGCAACCTTATAAAGCCAGTGAATACGAGCGTATGCTCCGTACTTCAATATACGCTATGTGTTCAGAGTTTGATTTGTAATCCAATTGTAAAATAGATTAGCGACAGGCAGTTCGGGGAAGAGGGGACATTTTGGGGGCTAACATTTGTATGTCAAGGGGGCTTGTTCAATGTGTCTAGGAGTTCTCTCGAGACTTTGTATCCTAATCCAATTCTAATCCAGTCCGGGGGTGTACTGTGTATGAAGGAAAAATCCATCTGCTCCCCTGTAATGTTTTTTCAAAGGAAAAATATATCAATGATTCGATCTATATGTGCACCGTTTTAAAAAGCTCATTTCCTCCTACAGATTCCATGCAGAACGTGCCATAGACATCATAACTCATATTCTGCCTGAGGACCATCTGCTACTGGCTTCTTCCAAGAGGGTCAAGGGTAAGCCCAGACAGTGGACACATTCTGGCCAAGTTGTGCCACTGTGTATAATAAAGACATGGTTGTATGGTAAAAAAAACATCAAAAATATTGTTAATGTGCAATTACCGATGATGCACAAGAGATGGTGCTGTTCTCAAAGTTAGGTTGTTGGTGATGCCAGGGTGTTTCTTAGTGTTTTGTATTTTTTCTTGTGGTTATTGTTGTTATTCGGTCATTTCTCTTGTGGTTATTCTTGTTATTTTGTAATTTCTCTTGTGGTTATTCTTGTTATTTTGTATTTTCTCTTGTGGTTATTCTTGTTCATTGTCCATTGTTACTTTTCTTCTCACCGAACACATACTAAAGTCTATTGAATTCAGCAAAGAATAGTAAACTTGGTGCTGCTTAATACAGAAATGTTAGTTTTTTTTGTAAGTCTGCATGTGTGTGATATTTCACACGTTTCAAAGATGACATGCCGTGACTCTGAGCTTGTTGTCCCGTTGTCCAGCCCTGATCCTGGAGGAGATCGCCATCGACTGCCACAACAAGGAGACAGAGGAGCGTCTTCTGCAGGAGGCTCACGACCTGCACCTCTCCTCTCTGCAGCTTGCCAAGAAAGCGTTTGGGGAGTTTAACGTGCAGACGGCAAAACACTACGGCAACCTGGGCCGCCTGTATCAGTCCATGAGGAAATTTAAGGTCAATGGCGTTTGCGTGCGTGTGGTGCATCGGAGTGTACGGCTGGGGTCACACGACCCTGCTGAACTGTTCCCTCATTAGCCGAACTCTACCTTTTCCTTAGTAATCACTTCCCGTTAATCGAACTGTAGAAGGTGGATGCAAACTTCAAGGCATCAGAAACACAGTAGAAATTAACACTAATAAGATATGTGAGCATAGGCAGGGCAAGGCAACTTTATTTATGTAGAACTTTTCATACACAAGGCAGAAAGTGTTCCACGTATAAACATTGTCGTACAATAAAAAGAAAATAATAAAGTAAAAGAAAAGTTAGAAAGCATTGTAGATAGTGCAATGCATTTAAGATCCGATCAACAGTCTGTGGAATACCCACGGCGGGACTCCAACCCCACCTAAAGGAACTTGGTCCTTTCTCTGGGAACTCTGGTCTCAAACCCAAAAGAAAAAGGTTAACCAGCCTTGAACTGAAGTCTTGAGAATTGCTTTGCATGCACAACTATTGGAATACACAGTATGTGCAACTTTGAGAATGGTGTATAGAGGTGTCTGAGTCAGTTAAAATCAACCTGATTCTGTTCAGTCAGCATTGCTTTTTCCACCCAGCTGACGTGGCAGAGTCCCAGCTAGAATACACTGGGAGTATTGGGAATAAAAAAAAAAACAACACCACATATGTACAAACAGGACATGTCCTGTTGATGCAAAAATCCATTTCAGATTGATCTGATGCGTATTGATCCAAACCGGTCGGTTTCCGGCGCTGACTGACGTGTGTGTGTGTGTGTGTGTGTGTGTGTGTGTGTGTGTGTGTGTGTGTGTGTGTGTGTGTGTGTGTGTGTGT
>JAOPUD010000055.1:18784235-18798362 GCA_027122715.1 Trisopterus minutus
CCATCACCCACCCCAACCATCACCACCACTCCCACCACCACCACTCCCACCACCACCACCACCACCACCAACAACACCACCACCACCACCAACAACAACAACAACACCACCACCACCACCACCACATCAAGGGCATGTTCACTGTAGCTCCCCTCCGTGATTAGAGTTGGTTCAGCCTGTGTTCACGCAGCTATGAGACTCTGGTGTTGACCAGAACAGCCGCCCCCGGGAATGGTTAGTCTTCAGTGAGAAGGCGATCGGAATCAACTGAAGCAGCTCACTGTGGCTTTGCTTGTGCATGGTGAACATGGCTGTGCTTACGTAATATCTAAGATAAGCACAGTAATCACACGTGGTGTTTGAAAAGAAATTGACAGATGGAAATGCAGCTTCATGTGACATGCAACAGATTGATTTCTATACGTCTCGGTAACACATCCAAATGATCACGAAGGCTGTAGGTGTACATCCACACAGCTGAAGAGTTTGATGCCTTTACATTTGAGCGGCCGATCAATATGTTAAATTTTACTTTTTTTTTTTTTACTGTAGGTGTGAAAGCGCCGTTAGAATACTACCAGTAATACTATAATAGTTATGTTGAGGTAGTTTGCTATTATAACATTACTTTTACAGATACTGAACTACTTTTTTTTAATACATTACTTTGTATTATTATACTATTACTATGATATTCTAGCCTCCCACAGTTTTCATGATATTGAAGATAATGACTCTTTATGTGTCATTCAGTGAATCCACTGAACAGTTTCTGCTCATCTCCTAGGTGCTTTTTGATTCATGTTCTGCTTTGAATTACCCTGCAGCTGTATCGTAGGAGTCTTATTCCACTGCATGCGCTGCCTGCTAAGCCAAGCCTCCCTATGCCTGCAACAATTCTCCCTTCGCAACAGTTATCAATATATGGATTGAATTCTAGTTAGTAAAAGTAGTTTTCTGCAACTCCAAATATTTATACTGAGATGAGGCGAGCCTGTTTTAATCATTAAGTGGGGTTTTTCTTAACCTGTAGATGGCAGCATAGACGGCAGAATGATCATCTTTGTCTTGTCTCTTATTTAAGGTCAACATCCACTACCTTAACGAGGCATCCTAATGTTAACGCTTGTGTATCGCCATGAATAGCGCTCCGGCATTGGCAGGGCAACAATTAATTTCCTCATACGGCCTAGCCTAGCCTAGCCTAGCCAGGCCTAGCCTAGCCTAGCCTTGCCGCGGCCTAAAACCTACAAAAAAACAGCAAAGCCCAAACAGAGTACTCTCTTTGCTCTTCTACATTTCTGGGAAAGGCTTTCAATTGTAAACTCAATGTGAAGCTACCTTTACACCCCCTAACCCCCCTTCCTCTCCTCCCCCTTTCCCCCATGTCACCGGCCCCCACAGCTTCTCCCGCCTCGGACAGGAAGTCGGCCCCCTCGCTCAGCAGAACCAGCAGCCCCTCCGGCAGCCCCAAGACCGGCGGCGGCGGTGGCCGCAAACAAGGCCGGCTCCGTCTCCCCCAGCTGGGCAGCCGGCACCGCCTCTCCAGCAGCAAGGAGAGCCTGGATGCCCAGAGCCCCCGGGACGGGGCCAATCCGGAGGCCCGGGAGGACCAGGCGGAGTGCCCACCCGGGTCGGAGGCGTGCCCCAACCCGGGGCCGTGCGGCGACGCGGGGGCCGCCGCTCCCGAGACCTCATGCACGGCGGCGGCGGCGGCGTCCGTCAACCAGTGTGAGGTGACGCTGGTGAACGGCGAGGCCGGGGAGAGCACCCTGGAGCTGACGTCGGACTGCAGCACGGAGAGCACCCTGGACTCTGAGAGCTCCCTGCTGCAGCAGAGGGACGGCGGCCTGGAGGCCGTGTACAACCTCTATGCAATATCAGTAGGTGTCCCCGCCCCCCGCCCTGCACCGTCACCACCACCACCACCACCACCAGTAGGGGGGGGAGGGGCCGCAAGGCATACCGGACGCAACTCATTGAACTCATTGATTTGAGGATTTAGTACTGATGCACTTGATCATTTTTTATGATTTCAGTGATTACAATTTTTTTTATGAATTCTTAGAAAAGATGAAGGTCGGTCCTCTCCTCCCACTGTCCCCTTTAGGTTGTGGGGTGCAGTGTTGTGTTGTGTTGTCCTGCTGCCTTGTTGCATAATAGTGTGGTGTTTTATGCATACACAAACAAGTAACTAATGTGTTTTTATAATTGCGGTAATGGTAATCCTGACTTGTAGTTTGCGTTGTTTTTCTTCCCTTCCCCAGTGCCATTCTGGAATAATGGGAGGTGGCCACTATGTTACCTACGCCAAAAACCCCAACAGGAAATGGTACTGTTATAACGACAGCAGCTGTAAGGTAAGGAAATCGACTCTCCCCATTGGTTAATTTATTTGATATCCCATTGGCTCTGGTTTGCAGTAGGCGCTAGGAGCTCGAACTATATTTTACATTTTCTGGACATTGTATTGTCCAGAAAATGTTGTGCCTTCTTCATAAGGAGACTCTATATCGTTCCCTTTGCACTTCCAGGAATTGCGCTCCGAGGAGATTGATGCAGACTCCGCCTACATCCTCTTCTACGAGCAACAGGGGGTGGACTATTCCCAGTTTCTGCCAAAGACCGATGGCAAGAAGATGGCCGACACCAGTAGTATGGACGAGGACTTTGAGTCAGACTACAAAAAATACTGTGTCCTGCAGTGATAGCACAGTAGTCTTCCATTGCCCGCAGCAATGTGCCAGATCCATCATTATGATTTCCCCCTTCAACTCACTGGCCAGTGTACGAGTAGAGAGAGAAACCTCACACTGCATAACAAACTAAAATACGGGGGTCAAACGGCATGGAACAATGGACCCTTAGTCGGAGGATGCGCTACAGCACTTGAAGTTGGGGATGAAAAATAGAGAATTTATAGTAAACGTTTGTATCCCGGGTGAAAGCACTAAACTGGTGCACTTTACTGAGCCCAACATACAAGAAATCCATTTCATTTTAAACAGGCAGTCAACGCCAAGCATTTAGAAAGGAAACACATTTGCATACAAACGCATTTCTGAATGTATGTCAGTACGGCCAACAACACATAAACTAAAGTGGTTTCCTGTGCATTTAAACACTTTGCTATCCGGATGAAGAGCAAGAGGTAAGCTATCATGCAAACGTTGTGGCACCCACTCAGAGTAGGATCACAACAAGAACGTTGAAATGATGTATCTAGTATAAATTCACATTGATATCGGATACTGTCTTGAGACGGTTCCCTCCACACGCTCTCTGATGTAGCTAGGGTCACTAGGACAAAAGATTACATGCTACCTCATCAATATCTGCAGTCCATTGACCAACCATCATTTAGTAGCAGTTTGTGACAGTATTACCACATTCGTAGCATGTAATTACCAAATTCATGCATCTTTTGAAGTTCAAAAATAGCTCCGTTGTTGGAAAAACCAATTGGACAAAGTTTGCATGAATCCGGCCCTTCTTAAAACACTTAATCCTGCAACTGCCAAATACCTTGGTTTTGTGCAATTGACAGGCGTATCCGAAAAAATATCCAATAATAGACTCTTGGCTTTTATTTAGCACCTTTTTAGAGCTGGCTGGACCGGTGCCACAGTGTACGATTTCAGAAGGTAGTTTAGAGAATGACCCATCGATGTTGGTTCTTTTCCCTTCATTTTCCTCATTCATCCATTTCATAATTTTCTATAGAAATTATTTTCTTATAGATTCAATAACTTATAGAAGTCATACTTTGTCATACAGTATGCTCCCATTCCAATTGTTTTCAGTAAAAACGAACCCTCCCAGGCTCAGTCAAATAGTCTGCTCTCATGATGCCATATTGTGAAGGCTGCACTGCTTTATATGCCTTAGCTGCCAGAGCAACGTGTGGGGTCACCGGAGCGCTCACACATTAGTACACATTCTCCAAGCAGTTCACGTTGCCATTCATATATGAGGGTAACCTCTCCCCCCTCCCCCACCCCCTCTGCATCCCTCACCTTGTCTAGGTAGTTTTAGAATAATGCCGTTTGAATAGTATTCAGTTAGTGCCACTCTGTTGAGAGACACGGTCGCGGTGTGGCGAACAGTAACCAGGTTGTAAGCCAAACCAGATATGGGATGTACAACTCCACCTCTATTCAGCACCCGCAGACCCAGTGACCCGTGTGTCGTTCAGCCGTCATGGTTCCCCTGCCACTTTTTGTGTGTTTTCTCACTCTTGATTTTGTTTTACTGCACAAAGCCAAGCCACTCGCCAAATAACATGAGAGGTCTGTAGGGAGCCAATGCCCAGTGTACCCAGACCACCAACACTGGACCCATTTTATTAGTAATATTTTACACAGTACAACTTTCAATTAATTTTATTTATGTTTTACTGGAGTCCGGGCGTAGTGCTGCATACCCAAGGACCATATGCATTGACCCAGCGGTTAATTGGCTGTAATAGAGGATAGCAAAGGATTGTTTGTCCCACTGTGACACCCCGGTATCAAAGGCGAATGCCCTTATTAAATAATAACATATTTATTGCTGAAGGTGAAGTACTTTGTGGCTTAATACTTGTAATTTGTATTATCTGATACTTTTAATGGATTAATTATTCCCCAGCCAGCTGTGTTTTGGATCGTTATGATTTGCTCTTTCCCTGCGTCCGTTTCAGTTTCGTATTTTGAAGAGATTGGTTCATCACATACGTACATCCTATTTGATTCCATGTTATCACAATTTCCGATTTCCACCTCACTCAAACATTTCTTTGATCCATTGCCCCACTGGCGGTTGAAGCTGAACTCTGCTTAGCAAGGGATCACTTTTCTGTCTGGCCTCCCACACGCCATCTCATGTGTTTAGCTGCTTTATTTATTGTCAAAGAGGGCTGTGTTGGATGATGGCAGGACTGGTCAAATGTAAGCTTGTTTTCCCCCTTGTTGAGAACACGTTTGTCGAACAAATGTTGATTGAGCTGACATTGTAATGTATTCAGGCCTGTTGTTTGTCTTCACTTCTCCATCGTATCATGCAAATTGTGAACATGTCTTGCTGTCCAAAATATCCGACTAGGTAAGGTTGTGGGTAGTGGCTCAAAGGGAACATTTTAATTTAGTATTGTCTTGACGAAACCAATGTTGCTTAGCTTGGATTTTGAAGGTGAGAGGACAGTCTATCCAGAATGGTTTTACAGTGACTACCCTGTTATCATTTTCAAATGCTCACTGAAAACCTTTTGATTGGCAGAAATGCTAACAAATTATTTAATATTGTGTTACAATTTCCCAAAATCTGGGAATCAAGGAAAACTCCTAGTAAGATTCTATTTTCAAACAAAGGATAAAGATAAATGTAAAATTCGGACTTGTAGATTGACTTAAACACTAAAATAATGTCATTGCCAAAAAAGTCAAATGAAAAGAGTTTGAAGCACTGGATGCAGTGCAGTCTACTACTGAACCATCTGTTGTCTGTCATCTTGTTTTATTTAAGTTAATTTCCTTTGCTTCTGATGTGTTAATTTAAATCTTTTTTGTAAGAGGGTTGTTGGAAAGAAAGTGGCATTGCACTGATATTGAACATGTACATAAAAAGTGTTTGTAAATTAGCCAATTAAAAACCTATGTATTTGAATATGAACTGTACAAAATACTGTACTTGTAGTTGTATATGGAGTGATACTATTGATCTGTAACAAATACCAAGGTAACAAATTAAATTCTGCTGAGGAAATGAAACCGCGCTGTCTGTTGTGATTTTGATTTTGATTACACTTAATTTCTTCTTCAGCACAAAAATGCAGGCCACCACAGTAGCTTTAAAGAACCAATTGGTTGAGATGTTCTTAACCATAGATATATATAGTGTTAACAGACAGATTGGCCTCTGGTCGAGGGGGCGTGCCCTGGGGGGCCCGCCTCTCGTTCAGACACGCCCCCGTACGAGACGATAACCAATAAGCGGCGACCTGGACGTTCACGCGTTTCTACGACACCACGAAGGCGTCTCTCCACATGTCTCCACTGCTGTCTTTTAATTTTTTTGTTTGCTGCGGTGTGCAATCATGGGCATTCGAATATTAGAATACATATTCTTCTTCTATTTTGCATCTCATATTCCCATTACACTATTTATCGATTTACAGGCGCTGCTCCCTGACCAAGTGTATCCGAATGTGGTGAGTCGGACACAATACGAGGCAACTCTGCTTGTCTGAGAAGCCTGTCAGTTAGTTGGATCGATGCATTAATAACGTGAACTGCATTATTCGTTTTTGGCATTAAACATATTATTTTATTCCCTCACAATATCGAATTGGCATTGATAATAATAATAATCTCGTTCCGACAGCTGAAAGACCTTCTCAGGTGGTATGCAGAAGAGTTCAAAGATCCCATGGTGGTGGACCCGCCGACCTGGTTCAAGTCGTTCATCCTCTGCGAGGCTTTGGTCCAGTTGCCCTTCTTCCCCGTAGCCGCGTATGCTTTCTTTAAAGGTTGGTGACGCAAAATCGAGTTTTGTGCAAAACCGTATATAAACTTGCATCTAACATCTAGGGACTCTTGTCGAGTTCATTGAGGTCGAGGCGACTCAAGGGCGACCTCTAGTGGAGAACAGTACCTTTACACAGGGCCGTCTTTACAGCTCTTTTGCTACTTTGTGTGTGTGTTCATTTCACAGGTGGATGCAAATGGATCAGGACTCCGGCGATCATCTACTCCACACACGTGGCCACCACCTTGGTCCCTATTTTGGCACACGTGCTGCTGTACCCGTTCCCCCGGGAGCCCCACGCGGGCCCCCAGACCCCCGCGGAGCGCTGGACCCTGGTGTCCATATACGCCCCTTACCTGCTCGTACCCTTGATGCTGCTGTTCACCATGCTCTCCTCTCCCTCATACAATACCAACCCCAAGGTTGGAACCAGCTCTGCTAAACCCAAGAGACACTAGGCCTTTATCTATATTGTCTTGCTACATGAATGTATGTATGCCTGTGTGGTAAAAGACAATGTTTCTACACTGTTAAGCTTAGCGTGAACTGCACAATGTTTTGTAATTACGATATGCTTTATAAAATGTTATAAAGGGCCGTTTGCCTGTCTCCATGTCAATGTAAGGGCACCACAACACGAACCCTAAACGGAAATCACCATGAATGCCTAACAATGTTTTTTGCACATTTTTAATTTCTTAAGATTTAACAAAATAAACAAAATATGAATGTAATATTTTGAGACATTATTATTTTAAGATTAGATTGAACAAGATCCTAAATTCATCATTGCTAAAATGTTGCCAAATCTTTTACTATTTGCTTTGGCATCGTACTATCAATCCAAAAAAAATGATATGGAAAATAACACAAAATAGTTAACAGGCCTCTTGACCGTCGATTTCAAATTTCAGCGTACTATATTCTAGAGCGGAAGGAACGACGTGGCGCAACACCGCGCGGAAGGATCCTGTATAAAGCAGTAACACCGCACTACGTTCCAGTATTGTTGAAGGGAGTCGCTGGGTGGCGGACCTGCTGAACAGAACCAGGCTGACAGTAATACTAATGTTATACCCTTTATGTAAGAGTCGAGGCGGACGTCGCGACAGCTCCTAGTGGTCGCCCGACCCGCCGCTGTCAGGTTGTCTGACGAAGGGTTTTCTGTACAAAGTGTCCTGATGTCACACGGATCACATTGATTTTTCACCGAGCCTGGATTGTTTTTATTTGACCAGAAAGGTGTCTTGCAGAAACGGTGACATCTCGGAAGAGGACACAACCAGCGACACACGGAGTTATTGTCGCATTTGTTTTGCCTCCTGTCCACATTTAAAGCCTGTGTGTGTGTGTGTGTGTGCGTGTGTGCGTGTGTGTGTGCGCCTGTGTGTGTGTGTTTCTGCACTGCTGGCCAGCTAGTCAGTGTTTTAGGGTCGATCGCACAGTTTGCATCGAGGTGACAGAGATGACATCCACGCTATTCACCCCATCGGATGCACACTAACATGCAGGCAGGAGACCACCACTGGCAGCATGAGACTCGGGGGGGCAGCAGCATCAGCGTCGTGTTTCTCCGGGACTAGCAGACTCAGATAGTCCTGGTCCTCTGCGAGTGGAGGTCAGACAGTCCTGGTCCTCTGCGAGTGGAGCTCAGACAATCCTGGTCCTCTGCGAGTGGAGCTCAGACCGTCCTGGTCCTCTGCAGGTAGAGCAGCTTTGCAGGGCGACGCGTCGGACGGCATCATGTAGACTGTCATCCTACACAGTCTGGCTCACTTGAACGAACGCATTCGTCCGCCGTGCAAGCCCGGAGATAGATGCATGGCTTATGAACTGGGTCCAAAGCGGACAGCTGGTGCTAGGGACTGACACAGCGAGAGCGTTACCTCGGGATAAGTCTATTACTAGACATGGGCAGCAGATATACGCTATGATTAAGGTTGTCAGGACGAATATAAACGCCCATTGCTGAAGCGAAACGTCCTGCCCACATCAGGACCACAATAGTCGCCGGAGGGACGACGTTGGTGTGACCAGCTCACTACATCACCGAGCGAGCAGCCTCGGAGCCCTACGGGCAGAACCAGGAGGACCCTTGTTTACTGGGACGTCCTTCATCATGGAGGCCGTGGGGGACTTCGAGTACAGCAGGAAAGACCTGGTCGGACATGGCGCATTCGCAGTCGTTTTCAAAGGGAGACACAGAAAGGTAAATGCCGCACAATCTGCACAATCATCCCATACACACCGAAACCACATCCACATCCACCTGTTCCCAGTTTTATGTGTGTGTGTGTGTGTGTGTGTGCGGAAGAATGGGGCAAGATGACGCTTGTCTTGGAAATCTGGGTCAATGCATAATGCAGTGTGCCACTCTGCAACATCATAACACAAATCACCAGATTTCCTTTGCGTATTTATGTTATCATAGTTAGTGGAGCAGCAGTGCGACTTCGTTTTAATCTATTCTATTTTAACGTTACCTACATCTTTGAATTTGAGTTGCGTCTGTGGGCAGTGTGAGGTGGCCACAGACGTCCATTCATGAAAACGGGTGATTCAAGCTCCAGAATTGCCTGCTGACGTACTACAGCTGCAGGGTGGATGGCGTGTTTCGCGACGGGAGTCATCGTTACGTAAGGAATGTGCGAGGACCATTCATGCTCTTCTGCAATCACCTGTTATGGTGAGGTAGAAACTACAACATGTTGTTTACGGTGATGTGTTCAGAGTATGTATACGTGTAAGACGCAATTGAAGATGTACACAACATGGGAATAGAGAAAATATCAGGTTTTTAATTGCGTGTGTTCTCATCTTTGCACATGACCAAATAGCTCTAATCTCTAATCAACTGAAGAGGTTGAAAGTCGAACCCAACAGCCGTCTACGGTCAAGGCAATATTATCTGAATTCTGACCTTGTCGCCTTGCCTTTGCAAGCCAGTGTGATCAGGTGAGCAATTTCATCTGCTGCTCACATGCCACGTGACAAGCTGAAATGGACCCCTGCATGTGACCAGTATAGACCTAACCACTAGCATCTGAACAACGTGTGAATGGCATCTGCGCTATTCCTAGGGATGGGTCCACTTAAGAAGACAATAGCGATGCAGGAGATCATTGCATATTGTTTGCATCATTTTCAAAGGCACAAAGCTGGCCACAAAACACTTCTTGAGATAATGTGAACATCTTGGACCTCCTGTCCTCCTGTGGTCAGATGTTATTCTCACCACAGGCTCTCCTATCATGATGGATCCAGCAGCGTTGCTGAAGCTTATGCCTTTGAGTTGCTGACCCCACCAAAGTCCCGCCATGATCCACAAATGAGCTCATGTGGGCAGAGGCATCTCGCCATCTCTCAAGTGACTCCTCATAATACACAAAGTGCTCACCCAGCATGACTCACCACCAGTCCACGCTGTGGCACAAAACCTCCCGTTGGTTTTACTCCCCGCCGTGCGTGATATTGGTGAAGGAGGAGGGTCGGTTTCCTGTCATCAGCCACACTAGGCAGGATGTGCCTTTCGGGCATTCAGGGTGCCAACACTGTAATGTATACAACCGCACGCCAGGTTGGCTTCTCTATCACGGTATGGGCACGCCAGAGGTCCAGCGGTCCACGCTGCCAGAGCGAGGACATCTCCCATTAGCCTAGATCCACTTTAGAAAATGTTCCTCTTCATTAATAGGATTTCTTTCTTTTTGCTGTTTCACATAACACACACACACACACAGCTGCACAGCTCTATGGACACCGCAGCTCCTGTACCCTGGCCCTCCTTTCACTTTTCTTTACGCCCGGTTCCTTTCATAAGCTGCTTTTATTCTCATTCATTATTTTCCTAAAAAAACAAACATTTGTTCTCCATTGGACTGGATTGACCTAATGTTTTTATTGGCCACTGATGTGTTAAGTCTTTTCATTCACATTGAGGTCAGTGTTCTTTTCAAGTGACCCCTGTTGAGGCTTGTTCACGGGCAAAAAATATAAGCCGTCTCGTTACCAGGATTGCAATTAAAATACCCCACGTCTTTTCCACTTCCTTGGCTCTCTCTCACGCGAATGGCGCAGACCCTGTCGATGCTGGCGAGGCTCCACACACACACACCCTGATCTGGGGGGACAGGGGGCATCTAAAGGGATTTCAACTAATTGCTCCCTTCTTGGTTCTTCTCTCTCTCCTGTTCTGCCCCCCTCTCTGCTGTACTGTAGAAGACGGATTGGGAGGTCGCCATTAAGAGCATTAACAAGAAGAACTTGTCCAAGTCCCAGATCCTCCTTGGCAAGGAAATCAAAATCTTAAAGGTGAGTGTGATATGCTTCTTTTTGTTTGGCTGATACCTAGTATTGATTATTTGACATTCATTTTGATCAGTATTAATGTAGCTCTACTTTGAAATAATAATTATATTCTCTGATTGTTTTTTTAGGAACTTCAACATGAAAACATTGTGGGACTTTACGATGTACAGGTACGCCCGCATATAATATTTATTTGAAAAAGATTATTCTGTGAAAAAATATGTTTGTTCGCTTGCAATGGTTCTGATCCATGATGTGTGATCATGTCCTTGTTTTATGGTGAAGTTGCTCATAATATTTTACAAGCTGCCCTCGGCTCAGTTTAGGCTGCTAAACTAAATGTTGAATAGAGCTAACACGTTTAGGTGACTCGTTTGCCCTCAGCAGCTTCATTTATGCGTGTTAGAGGGTTTGTTTTTCCATTAATGTTTGAGGAAAGATATAAAACTAAAATAAGCTGTGCTCTGCTCTCTGCTAGCGACAGTAGAGAGGCCTTATCTCGGTTCCACTGCTCACATTGCGATCTTTCACAGAATAACATGAAATTCCCTATAGAACTGCAACCTTAATATAGAAATCTGCTGAGTCCCTAAGGAATCAATGTTGCTTTCAGCCTTTTTTTTTAACTTCAGACAGAAAACCCTGTCGTTGCTTCGTGTTGGGCTCCACTGGTCCATCCTGCTCCTCTCAGAGTGGGTAGATTCAGGCTCCCCAGTATTGCTGCGGTTCAATACTATGGTGTCACGTTTGCGTCCTTTAGCTTGGCCCTAACCCTATCAGATCCATGATGATAAATCCACCTTTCTGGATTCATGACTAAAACTCTATTAGTGTTTTTCCGGGCAGGAACGCAGCAGGTCATTCTCTCGGAGCATAGGATGTAATGCTGTGGGTGGCTGGAAGGCCCCGTCGGCTACCATAGGAGAGACGAATGTGTATTGAGATGTTACACAAACCCATGTCTTTAGAGGTGGAGTGGGCGCCCCATCACATAGCATACGCAGCACACTGTTCACATGTGGCCAGCCCGGCCAGGCACCGATCGTTAAATCCGCCAATCATTATCAATTTACCTTCAGCTGGCTAAATTAGTGATGACTGGTTACTTATTCATTATGTTAGTATGTACAGCGGTGGACCGTTTGACATTAAGCACATCCTTTTTCAATAAGATCTTTCATTTAAAAGGACTAAGAATTGAATCAAAGACTAAGAATCAGAATTTCTTATTCTTGATACAGCGAAAAATATGAACATTATCAAATAACTATAAAAAAATGAAGGGTAACACGTTCATTAGAAGAGCAATATCTGTCTTGAGTAGCAGAGATGTATGTTTACAATGAGTCTGAGGGCAGTGTGATGTGGAATGGGCTGCTATTGGATGGGGTGGGGGGGCGTGCTCGTTTATATAATTCATGGCGGTGACTTCTAGAGTGCAGGAGGATGTTGAGGCATGGATAACCGATGTGGCTTAGGACGCATGGATCTGAGCTCGGTAGTAACTTGAACTGATAAGGCGTGTTTGGAGCAGCGTTGGAAGTCATTGGGTTCCTGTGTCTTCATCGAAGACAACGCCGATGATAGAGCCACACGCCGTCCATCTCCTGCATGCTCTTTCTTGCAATCCCCACAAGATGGATGTGGGGAAGTCTCTAGAAAATGACACAAAAAGTCAACCCTGCTCATTTAACTAATCTCTAGTTTCCCAGTTGGAAATGAGCTGTCCTTGCATTGCTTTTGTGTTTGTCCGTCTAGTTTGGCAGCAGGGTAGTAGGTTATTGGGGTCTCAGACCGTGTTCTCTGCACGGGGAAGGGAAAGGCACAGGAAGTAATATCCTTTTGGAATAGAGAGGGACTTAAAGGATAAGGCCTGTAATACGTTTTGTCTTCCTTGTCGTCCCCATTTTCCATCTCCCACTGCCACCGGGTTTCTACATTTTGTTAGCTGTGTCTGTTCTCTTGATAGACCCGGTTTTCCTTCATAGTTATTTTTCTATTTCTAGATAATATAGATTGACAATATGAGCAGTCTCTCATATTGTTGTTTGTCTTGTCATGTGCGTGGGTATTGGCACCGTACTTGTTTTTGTTGTATTATAATACGCTTCCTTGCTGGCAACAGTCTCGTCTGGTCAGCTGTTGTGGCAGCCAGCAGCCATGTGGCCTGTCCCCTAGCCTGCAGAGCAGGAAGTGTGAACGGGCCCTTCGTCTGTCGCTTGCCAGGGAAAAGACAAGAAGAGGTCGCAGTCTCTCTTTGGCTGTCTTTCTTTCCACGGAGGTGTTTACAATATTTCCCACAATGAAAGTGTGACATAGTGTAAACAATGACCTATGGGTACGGCGGACCAGTCGATTGCTGTATTTGTTTAATGGTTAGGGTTATCTCAGGGTTAAGGCTTCCCACTCATGGCCTGCTGTTAAAGGTTGGAAATGCAACTGAGCCAAGTGTTTTTCCCTTGTTTGTGTGCAATGTCATGCCAATAGAATGCAGAAATAGGCCACCTATTTCAAGACCTATACTAGTTGTGTAGGGGGTTTATACACACACATTAAGGACCTTTATTGGTAGAAAATACCCCCATATTGTTTTGTCATACGGTATTATTGAGTAGTATATAATAAGATGAAAGCAGACATAGTGTCAATATTATTAATATTATTATTAATATAAATATTTCCCTGCACTGATTACAAGCAACATCATCACGTTTGTGTTGTTTGCAAGGAAAAATGTAGGTTATTTGATGAATGTCTTCTCAAACAAACCTATCTCTATGTCATCCAGTAAGTTCATAAACCCAATGCGGTCCTGCATTGTGCAGAGAATGTGTTTTATCTTGTGGAGAGGCTGTACTTTCTGGGCTATGTTTCAGTATTTAGTCACTCCAGCTTTGTGTATTTCATAATGCAGTATTACCAATGCCATCAATTCATGCACACCAGGCTTACGTACAATAGGGGAATGATAAAGTGACAGTATCTGATAGTGTCAGGGTGTTATCACAGTGAAAGGGAATTATTTCAGATTAGCAGTCGGAGAGAATGAACAAACGAGTGAGTGAGTGGCGGGGTTTGTTTATGAAGCTTTAAAGTCACATGACGTGTACGGCACTCGCAAAACAAAACCTCCACTTCCTCCTCCATGGGAACAAAGTGTTCTACCTAAAGGGGCGGGCTCACACACACACACACGCGCACACACACACGTCTCTGAGGAGAAATTGTAAAGGCCGTTAACAAAGGCTTGGGGGGTGGTGGTGGTGGTGGTGGGGGGGGTGGGGGGGGGGGGAGTCTTGCCAGGATTTGGTTATG
>JAOPUD010000055.1:19004219-19015244 GCA_027122715.1 Trisopterus minutus
CCTCCTTCCCACCCCCCGCCTCCCTCCCTCCCTCCCTCCCTCCCCCCCTCCCTCCCTCCCTCCTGCTGTCTCCCACCCTGTACCAAACATTGGGAATGAGCTACGGTGGTGGGGCCCCCAAAAGGCCCCGGAAAGTTCCCTTCCTTCATGTCAACCCCCTTAACCGTCAGGTCTCCGTGGGGAAGTGGCTGTCCATTCAATCTTTTTTCCCCCCCTCTCTTTCCTTTGTGTGTATCTGCGTGTGACTATCCCCGTCGCACCGCGGCTGTCTCGACAAGTCCGTACACATCCTCTCCTTTGTGTGTCCCTCAGCCTGGCGCTGACAGGCCACTCTCTACCTCCCTGCCATCATCTCCTGCCCACCAGTTTGAGACCGGGGACGGGGACGGGGACGGGGGGGAGATTGAGAAAGACATTACCGAAAGGGACAGCTGTGTGAAAGGAAAGGCCTCTGTGCATGTTTGTGTGGGTGTCCGAAAGCGTGAGTTAAATGGGAGAGAGAGAGAGTGTGTGCGTGTGCGCTAGGGAGGGATGCATTGAACCCGAGGCGCCGTGGGAGGGGTAATTAAAAAGGGGGTCTTGAACACAGGTGCAGATGTTGCAGGTTACAGAGAGAGCTTGTTCCCTCCCTTCTCCAGGAAACACAAGGCTTGATTGGTGTGTGTGTGTGTGTGTGTGTGTGTGTGTGTGTGTGTGATTGGTGTGGGTGCGTGCGTGTGCACCTGCGTGTGCGGGCCTTTCGGGAAGCCTAGCGAGTAATGAGGCGATTCCACATGGTGTCGTGGCTGACCCCGTTGGCTCGTTTTCAGGCAAAGCTACAAACAGCTATGGATTTAGGGCAGAAAAACAAAGTGCTTAGTGCAAATCCAATTTGAATCCTACAGCTTCTGGCCGCCTAGGCACCCGTTGTTAAGGCTTCAAAAGATCCATAGTGGCAGTTTATTTAGGTGTGTGTGTGTGTCCCAGAGTGAAGTCTATACAGCCCCTCAGTAGGTTAGGATCTTCTGCTTGGTTGTTTGATGTTGTTCTTTGACTGGTAGGGGCCTCAGGGGCATGGAAAAGTAAAGAGTGACAAAAAGGACAAGCAAGGTTGTTTAATAGGAGCCCGTCTGGAAGGGAAGCCTGGCAGTACAAGTCAGTGAAAAAGCCTCCCACCAAAATGTCTCCAAGGGAACTCTTGAAAGCCTCCTGGGGCCCGGCTTCATCAACACAGGACAAGGGCCCACAATGGAAGGAGCCCGGCTCCACGGTTCAATGATGAAACACAGTGCGTCGTATCGGATGCTGACCTCGTGTCCTCGTGTCCCACGCGGTATTTTCCCTGTGGAGAAATGGCATGATGCACCGAGTATCATATCACAGGACGGGAAGTGCACATCAACCTCAAACTGAGATTAAGATCTCTGCAGAATGTTTCTGAGTCATTTATTACGCATAGCCATTCGTTTTTTACTTAAATCCACACAAAGTTTTGTGAGGTGAACAAAAATGTGGCGCACACTTTTGTTAAGAAGTAAGGATCTGTGAATATCTAGCCACATATGCATTGTTATTCTCATCTTGTGGATACAAACTTCTGTGGAGACACAACTCTTTTTTGCCATCAATGTATATAAATACGTGCAAGGTGTATAACAATTGTAACCAGAATAATTAATTTAATACAATTTATTTGCAATGGATTTTCTTATACAACACATCTAGCATCACCATGCTGCTGCTGTTGCTAGTTTCTTAATGGCTCTGGCTGATTGGATATCACAAACCTAAGTTCTGATTGGCTAAAAGAAACTTGACCTCTGATTGGTGGATACATTTGTGAACTTTTTATCTTTAGTCGTGCCAAAAATATATTTTTTGGGGGTTTTCAGGCTTTGAGATTCAGGCTTGAGTCCTGTTATGGATGAAGGGGATTTCCTATCTGGTTGTCTTGTTCTAAAGTCCACATTTGATAATGTTCCATGGAGGGGCTTGGTAGCTATCTCCTCTCCTAGGTCTAACAGAACGCTGTTAGACGGCTTCGCCCCACAGAGACTGTGCAGCTTCTAGCTTGTTGTGCATTACAAGCATTAGTTCTCAGATGTGGCGGATTAAGCTATTCCCTTGGACTAATAAATAGATATTGAAAAAAACATTTAAAGTTATGCAGTGAAAGAAACTGCGTCGTTCAATACACAATCAGAGCTTTGAGTGCTTTGGCACATCCTTCGGGAGAGAAATCAGGCTGTTATTCTTTTTTCTATATGGGTACACAATATGATTTTGTATAAATGTTGCCATTCACAGATTCATATAATATTTTTCAATGGAGTATGCCAACTATGCCGTTCATTGATGCAATGTTATTCCAGGTCTGCATGAGGAGATTGACTGAGTTCTTTGTTTTGCTTATTGCTAAAAACGTAGCATGCCATCGTAAGTCACAGAGCCGAAGAAAAAAATCATCCCTGGTTAAAAAAAAATCCACCAAGTTGAGCGGCACAAGCAAGGTCGCCTCAAGTTGTAACGTCACCGCGCCCTCAAAGCCGAGCGGAAGGGAGACATAAATCACACCGATAAACTTTGATCCTATCGGGGCCCAGACAGCATCTGATAAGCACTCTGCTACCTGCATTTTGACTTCCAGCTCCTCTGAATGGGATTGCTTTGTGAGGGAGCCCTGATGACAGTGTGATAATCGTCCGTCTTGTGACCCAACCCAATGAGTGATTATACCCCTGAGGTTTTCACTCCAGCTGGCCAGTTAGGGCTTCTTCGTGCTTTGGGTCCTTTCTGAAACTCGTAAAGGGCACGGCTCAGTGGTAAGCCTGGTGGTAAAACTATATGATCCATTGTGCATCTCTGCAAGAACACATAGTGTGTGTGTGCTCGGAGGAGAGGGAACTGGAGGGTGTTCGACGTAGACCTCAGAGATATGCGAGGGTAAACTGGTGACAGGATGTCACCGAGACAAAGAGCAAATTAAGCCGTGTTATAGATGAGAAGAAAGAAATTTGAGAAGCGTAGCACAATAGATAGGGTAATAAATGGCTTAGCTACAGGAGATGCATTTCCACAGTCAGCGATATTCAAGCAGATCTAGGAGATCTATATGAAGAAGTTCATCAAATTTGCAAATGCCCGGCAGACACAGGGAGAAGGAGAGGAGCCACTGGAGCGCACACACACTGCGGGGGGAAACACAGCATGCTGATTTACTGCCATCCATTTTATCCATGTTGGCTTTCATGCCTCCGTGTAGGCTTAACTTAAGGCTTAACTTATAAATAAAAGGGGCCTTAGTGTGAACCTTGAGAGGAGATGGAAGAACAAAAGAGAGGATACAGAATACAGAAAATATTTTTTTTTATCCATTTTCTAATTGAATTCCTTCAAGCTCCAGTGTGTGACATTGAGGTGCCCACTAGCTGTGAGGGTGCAGATTGCAACCAACTGAAACCCCCCACCCACCGGGACAGAGGCCTGTGTTGGCCTGTGTTGTGTGAGTGGCCAGTAGATGCCTCCAAAATGAGGATTAATGATCAGCTTCTTTGATAGATTTATGAATTGCGTTTTGTTTTTTAGTGTCTGAAGGTCCTTTTACATTGAACACGATTGTTGTTGCATTATTTTCCCCATGTCAATCAAATAACAACAAACCTTTAGGTTGAATTGGACTGTACGCTGTACACCTGTGAGTACTGTTTCGCGAAAAAGGGACTTTCATTTTAATTTCACCGGGGTCGATTGTTTGCAGCTTTTTAACCTGCAAATGAATCAGTTGAAGCAATCACACTTGGCTATCTTTGGCATAGTCACCATTGAAACTGTACATGTTAGGGTTAGACCCTTATATATATATATACTATCTATATATAATGCCGTGTGTGTATGTGTGAAGATGAGTGTAGCTTCACACACACGAAAAGGTAATGAAAACCCATTCTTATTTTTATGGGATTATACACAAATTAAGCCATTCTAATGCACCTGCACTGCGGTGAGAAATGAACTAGATGTTTTAAGGAAGGACACACTAGCTAGTCTACTTCAACAAGACCTTCAACACCCTTTTTGGCTTTGACTGAACTGCACATGCACCCAAATGATTCTGCATTCAGGTCTACGATTATTTGTTGAGTCCTTTATTCAAAGTCCTTTCAAAGGCTTCACAGGCCAAGATTTGACCCCCCCCTCCTATCCTTTAGACATCAAAGAAACAACTCCGAAACCCAGTTGGGAAAATAAAGAAACCTTGAGACGGAACACATTGGAGCGATCCGGCCTTCCAGGGATGCGCTGATGCACTCGGCTCCATTCACCTAACAGCCTCGTTGGTTGTGAGGCTGGTGGGTGAACTTAAGGTGGACTTAACATTTGTGTACAATACGGATCCATTTTGCCGCTGCCAAAAAGGCTATAAAACAAATATTAAATAATATTAAAGTTACTCGTAATAAGGAGTCTTATTGTCAAACGTTATTTATTTTTTTTGCATGGTTGGCTATCCACCATGCTCCAACTAGTCAGTAATCAGAAGTTCTTTGCTTGTCTAAACCACGGACATGGTCACATCCACGCCGTCCCATATAGATGGATGAATGTTGGCATACACAAGGACTGAGTGACAAAGATTCTTAAAACTCTTAAAACTCTTCTATATAATCTAGACTAGACACAACAGGGCGGTGTGGAGCAGAGAGAGAACAGAGAGCGTCTGTTCTCTCTCTGAGCACCAGAGTCCCAGACAGCGTGTGTGAGGGTTTGACCGCCGCTCAACTATTGTTCTTTTCCTCGGTTGCTCGTGTCCTCCTGAGGAACAGCAACGGAGGGGCCCCGTGAGCCAGAGTTCCCTTGGCCTCTAGCACATCCATTACCTGTCTGACGTACCCGCTCACCAGGCTGATTGATGGGCCGAGCAGAGAGAGAGTTCTGGGGACGTCGCGGGCCACAGCCGGCAGTAACAGACACACTGAAGAACCTGATGGTGTGCAAACGTCCCCCTACCATATGGGGATGCAGATTTGGCTAAAATGGGACAATGTCACACATGTCACATTTGAAAAGCTGTCTCTTTTACCTGAGGCGGTGTGCTCCACGTCTGGTTGTGAGAATGTGCGATCGTGGGTATGTCGTGTGTGCGTGCGTGGGTATGTCGTGTGTGCGTGCGTGGGTTTGTTGTGCGTGCGTGCGTGCGTGCGTGCGTGCGTGCACATGTAGGAATATATGAATAAATACATTGGTACATTTGTCTTTTTAAAATGTGCATAGTTGTAGACTTGAAGTGCCTCCTGCAGCCATTCCAACATTGTTTATTGAGTGCAATTCATCGTAAGTAACAGGCTTACTTTAAGCATTACAAAGCTAATGCAGTCAGAGATCAGCGGGAGACAGATATGCAAAACAGCCCTCAATTATTTTAGGGGGATTGCCCTTGTTGGAATGGTGTCAGGCGCACAGCCTGACACCAAACAAACAGCCAAACGAATCACTTCTGTCATATGCATTTTTTCTCATGCTTTACATCAGCCTATTTATTTACTAAGGCTGCAGTTGTTCCGAAAACAAGCATTATCCTTTCTCCAGAATGATTATGCTCGGCCTTTCATCAAGGTTCACTGGTAGAGGGTTATTAGATTGAGTCAGGCCAGACCTGGACTGGATTTTAGATCCCAGAGATGTATTCAACTTCTGCTTTGCTTGGAATCTTCACAGTTGGGCCTCCCATCTCCCATTAAGTCAAAATACACCAGTTCCTTTCAAGTTGTATAAGTGATTCAATCAATGCAAAAATGTGTGCTTCAGCAGTCCATACACACGCACACACATAAAAACACACAAAAACAAACCCACCCACTCATTTTTGCATTCCAAAATAATGATATAGTTATATAATATAATAAATAATTCCCTTTCACTTGTCTCTGACTTAAAGGTGAGTTGCACAATTTAACAATAATTTTCTTGTTCAAGGTATGTTTTTAAATATTAATAACGGTCAGGAATAAATTCAATGAAACCTAATTTATTAATTTCACAGCTTTGAAGGACTTTCCTCCCACATAATACTATCCAAAACTTTTGACTAGACATTTTATTGGCTAAAAATGAAATAAAACCTAAAATGGTAGGATGGCTGTAGTTAGAAGGAAGCCTCTCTACGGCTCACCTTCCATACAACGGAAAGGTTTCATGGTCACGATGCTAGAATGGGTGGTGTCAATCAGCGATCAGGTGTAAGGCTTTTACCAAGGTCTTTGTATGTGAGGCAGGCTCATTCGACAATTTGGATCATTTTTCAGATCCTATTTTTCAGCTCCCTAAGGTCTGCGTATTCCGCCAAGCTTTCTCAGACCGAGTGTTCAGGTTGCCTATGAGCCCTGCTCAATCAACACCTGTTACAGGACTAGGCCCCACCGTCTCTATCCATCCTAAACCCCAAGGATACACAGGTGAGCCATCAGTCTCTTCAACCCAAGTAAAGTACTGTCACTCAAGCCCCTACACACAGTAGGATTGTCCAATTAGTTAAAACATAAGAATATGGCCTAGGAGTCCTACTTCCTTCTCATAGAGCTCAAGTGTAATTCAATTTAGTTGCCAATATTTCAAACGTAGTCAAGTATAATCTTTTTTTTCAGAAGAAACACACTTTGTCACTAATAGTGTGAGGCATAGTTTTGACAACATTATGGCCTTTATACCAGCTCATGTGTTGTGTGCTCTGCCATATATACGTCTTTCCCTTAACCCACTCAGACAGATTCCCGCAGACCCCCTGGGTCGGCCTATCATAACCGATTATCTAATATGGTGTGGGATTGGTATGATGACAGAGCAGTGCCCTATGGGAGATCCGTTTGAGGCATTTTCATAATCAACCAAGATGCCACTGATGTTTCACACGTTTTGTCGCTCTGATTGGTTGTAAGTCTTTCAAATTGCGTCCAGAGGCATTTGGGTCCACGTATCCACTGTATCCACTTGGAAATCGGGTTTCCAAGCGGCAAGCTTCTTTTTTGACAAACACACAAAAATATATTTTCATAAAACACAGTCCATCCCAATATATCTTGAAAAGTGTGATCATGGTCTTTGGTTTTGATTTCTCCCTGGCATTAGTAAAATGTGCACGTTAATTGTATTTCATTTTTTGATCATGGGGATAAGCACAGGGAATGTCACGTCTCATTTCTCTGGATAATTAGTGATCAAGTAATTAATTTAAAAAAACATCAAGATATTTTAATTCCTAGTAACTGCAATTAAGCATTCTGCACCCATTGGTGCGAGTTGTTTTCCATTTTCTTGGACAGAATAAATGTGTACAGGGATCAACCTGCTGAACAGAATCCTCTGAGCAGTGGCTCAGACCATAGAGGTGGCTGTAGGGTGTTGGCAGGATTGGCCTTCAGTAAAGAGAGCACAGCCATCAGATACAGCTCCATTTTATTATTGTATATATATTGTATATTCAAGTCCCAGTCGGACCCTGTCAGAGGTGAAGAATTTTTTTTTATTTCTTTTACTTTGATAACTTGAGTTGGCCCAACCGATTCTTTGTACAATCCGGAATACAGTAAACAGAACAAATCAGTATGTCACTGAAGCCTGAACAGTGCATTTTGCTGTATGTCCAATACTATTGTCATGCACATTTCGTTTTTCTTATTTAAAGGTACAAATAATAAAGCTTAATAATGAATAATAAATATTGGATGGAAAAAAAAGAACACATGCTATATCTAATGAAGTCTTATGTATTCCTGTGGGCATTGCCTGATAAGCCTAATAAGACCGCTTTCTAGTAATCGTAGCCGTGCAGCACTTCAAGTTTTAATAGTCTGTTTTTGCCATATTAAAGAATTGAAAGACAAATTAACTGATGTAATAGATTGCAGCGCAGTTCAAAGCATAGTCTCAAGCCACTGAAACGACACAAAGCAATAGAGTGACAAAGCAGCGCCTTTCAAAGGAGCGGGCTAGTGGTAACGCAGGCTCTCTGCACCAACACAACCGCCGATCATTATCTAAGTGGGCAGGTGTGTAGGCAGAACGCAGGGGGGAAATGAATCAAACACACTGGGGGGCTGATGGATGAACAATAGGACAGTGGCCGGGTCAGACCGACGTTTAAACAGCCGTGGTGATCATAACAGGAGGTGGAGCCTCACCATGTTTTCCACATGAGAACACCATGTTGTTTCTGAGTTGCATTGGTCAAGCATTTTAATTAAGGATGGTGTGATCCTGTGCAGTCATTCATAATGACCGAGGGATTCCTTCATTATGACCAGATACAAATGCCCACACGTGCACTTGCAGGCAGGCAGACACACACACACACGCATGCGCACACACACATGCAGAACACATACACACGCAGCATACACATGCAGCACACACACCCTCACACACACACAGACACACATACTCATATTATCAGCGTCCCTTATTACTTTGGGCAGTTTATTTAATGAAGCTGGGAACTCGACACATTTGCCCATTTCCACTACACTGCTACTGCTGAATAGATTATGCTTATTTGCCTGTTGGCTTGCCAGCCACCTGTTTATATTTGTGTTTGTACGCAAGCTGCATGGGAGGATGTTTGTAAACAAGGTAAATATACATGTATTCTGTGTACATACAAATGAATGGTTCGCAAGACGGGCTGGGTTTTATAATGAGTAACGCTATTGAACCACCTGTTTCAGCACCATTTTAAACACTATGAGATCAAAAGAAAATGCGTTTTTGGGCAAAGAGTTGGGGGAAGGAATCACACATCCACACACAGCTCACCTCCGGGTGTGGCGCCGTGGCACCTTCACATACCAGTTGGCAGAGACTGGCAAAACATTGGATTTACAAATTGTTTCTCTAGTCTTTTTTAGATTGTTTATTCGCACAACAGTTTCAGAAGTTTTCAAATGAATCAAATCAAATCATTCTTAGCAATGCTTTGCTCAATTCTACAATATCTGTATACTTTGCTTCAAGCCAGACCAGAAGTTTAAAAAGTTATTCACAAAAGAGATGTGCAGAACTTTTAATATCTCAATACTAAAGCAACGCACTACCGATTCTATACTTGGAAGGCTGTCAGTATAATATCAGTGGAAATTATAATTAGCATTGTAACATTTTAATGAAGAAATTGTAAGTGTTTCATTAATTTTCTTTGGAATAATCATGTAATTGTATTTTATAGATTTAGGATGGGTATATTATTCAAGCAACAACCAATCTACCAACTTTATAATTTCCTTCCTTCTTTTTCAGTTTCGCTCTCCATTTATTTGACTTCTTTGTCTTATGATCCTGCTCCCTTCATCTCTGCATGTTCCTCTGCCTTCCTCCACCTGCTCTGTGTTCTGCTCCGCTTCCGACCGGCCGCCGGAACATGAAGAAGACTCTAGAAGACGGCGTTTCAAACATCACAGAAGCACCTTTCTGCAAGAAGTGGGGAATACCCGGGGGGGATGGAGAGGAATAGGAATGATGTGGTGGAAACACCTAGTCACTGCTGCGCTTCCTTCCGGCCTGGTCGCTTGTCTGGAGGCTTGGTGCACACCGTGACACCTCTTCTGCCCGCTGACGGTTCCAGGTCAGATCGAGAGGAGAGGAGAGGAGAGGAGAGGAGGGGAGGGGAGAGGAGAGGCGAGGCGAGGAGAGGAGAGGAGAGAGAGATTGTGAGATTGTGTCGGCAGCTCCGGCCTTCACAGCATCCGCTCCTGCTTCTACGGAGCACTATAGCTGCCCGGATCTCCAGGTGGCGATCTTGTTAGTTCACTTAATCGCTGAAGATTGGCCCCACGGACGTGTTTGTTTTCATGTCCATCTGTTGGAGTGCGGCTCAGAACGTCTC
Organism: Trisopterus minutus; assembly: GCA_027122715.1. Taxonomy (NCBI): domain Eukaryota; kingdom Metazoa; phylum Chordata; class Actinopteri; order Gadiformes; family Gadidae; genus Trisopterus; species Trisopterus minutus. Next base: position 19,014,070 of record JAOPUD010000055.1, read on the forward strand.
TGGGAAGCTCCGGCTTCAATGCAGAAATTGCACGAGGAGGATGTGGATGATGTACATAACACAGCATTCTTTCTCCTATAGGCAAATACATTTGCTGTTCTTCTTGGGTACAGTATTCAAATCTCTCACAAGATGGATAGATAGAACCTGAGTTGTGATGAATCTATTGAAATTACAAATAGCCATTTAGTTTTGGTGCTTAATGCTCTTTTTTCCCCGTGTTGTTTGGGCCTGCTTGCAAAGTTTCTACCAGTAGCAGTTGTTGTTTTGTTTGCTGTGGCATGCATCTCAAAATGCATCCTGTTATCTGCCATATCGATTGGGCTGTCCCATGGGCCTTTGCGCTGACAGCCACTCTGGTGAAGCTCACCTGGCCTAACGGCAGGACCAGGAAGGCAGGACTGTCCTGCCACGATAGCTCCGCAGTGTCAGGCCCGCAGCCAGCCAATGACAGGTCACCACTGCGGTGTGCAGACAAGGGTTATTGGAGGAGAAATTTAAAGTGCCCTTGTCAGTGGATTTCATCAATATCTCTCAGCCTGAGACACCCATGGTTTCCCCTTGGGGGAGAACCAGGAACCTGCCACCCCCCCCCCCCCCCCGCATTTTTCACCTGAACTTTATAAATAGACACAAAAAAAAACTGTGACTTTGTCGTTTAAGGCGCGGTCATGGGAGACAGCAGAGTACAGAGAAATAAAGTGGGGTGTGAAAAATGGGCATGAAAGCGAAAGGATTGTTTTTTGCTTCCCAGGTGGACAGGATGGCTGGTTCCACAATCAAATCTTAGTTTACACTTAGGGCATCTTATGTCACGGTATGTGATTTCATTAGCGGAGAGGACTGTTCCAGAAAGCGCTGAGCTGGTGTGGGCCTCTGTGCACACACATACACCACATAAACAATTGTCCCCGGATTTAGCAAAACAAGCACTATGCTAATTGAATGCCATGAATTGTTCCAAGTAGTCTTCGCCTGTCTGACACCGGTAATTTACAAAAGAAACTCCCTGGTTGGGTAGATGCCCCTGTTATTTAGGTTTTGTGGTTTATTTAACAACAAATGCTTATTTAGGACTCATGGTACCCCTTTATTTTGTGCTACTGTGTGTGTGTGTGTGTGTGTGTGTGTGTGTGTGTGTGTGTGTGTGTGTGTGTGTGTGTGTGTGTGTGTGT
>JAOPUD010000055.1:19034713-19047715 GCA_027122715.1 Trisopterus minutus
AAAACGTCGGAAGAACGAAAATAAAAATAAATTTATAGGATTTCAAAGATGTGAATGCTAGCAGCATTCACACCAATTACTGATAATGAATCCTAAATAAAGTTGTACATGAGCCTAGAGAAGCCACATCATCATCTTGGCTCCAGTGATGTTTAGTGTGAAGGTGTTCCCTCCAGGTGAACCAGGCTGTACCTGCTCCTGTTGACGTACAGGACATGAAACCTGTGGTGCTCTGTGGAGCTAGCTCAACTCATGACCACCGCGGCTTTCAAAAATCACTTTAAGTGTCTGTTACTTTCTCCTTTATATTTTATATAAAGGGCGCACAGCAGAGGTTGAGGCTGTGGCTGTTTGACACTCTGAGTGAAAGCGGGCATGTTAGGGACGGGGTGGGGGGGTGGTATCTACTTTCTATAGACCCAGCAGCGGGGTTGTTCGATAACTCCCAACTGTATGCTGGGTAATGATATTCCACAGATCCGTTGCAGAAACGATGGGTCTCTCTCAGGTGTAGCCGTTCAGACACCCCCCGTGACCCCTCTGCGGGTCCTTTTGACACGCTGGCGGCTGGACATGGTTTGGTACATCAGCCGTTGTATCCGTCTCGACGTCTTGCAATTTTTTAATTTTCTACCATGAATCAATTTTGGACACATTTTGGACTTGGCACACTGTCATAACAGTCAGTGTGCCTCAATGGATATAATTGCTTTCATGTCCGAATGGGTGTGTTTAATTAACAGGCCGCTTGTTTCCACACGAAAGCATTGTGTGAAGAAACTACATTTTGGAATCTGAGCGATAAGGTCACGCTTCGTGTATCGCGTTCATGTTTTATTAATCCTTTCAACCATGTGCCTCCCTTTGATAGGTCAGAGAGGTAAGACATGGGTGCTTTCTTTTAAAGTTAACTTTAAGGTCAACAAAATGAAAACATTTAATGATATTTTAAATAAATTAATATATTTTTAAAATGATAGCAATATGCATTCTTTGGAAAAAGAAACATGGTTCACCCGCAAGGATAGACAAAGGTTAACCGCAGAACAGAGCTGTATGGATTGTTATAAAAATGGGAATTGACAATAGAACATAATCTTCCTTATTAACATGAGGAAAAACTAAAGACAACCTCATAAATATATCTCATTAATCTCAGATGGGAAATGCGGATGTCCCAGCAGTGTAAAGGACAGCAATAGAAATAGAGTTAAACATTTTTTTTAATGTTTTAAAATGTAGCCTGAAACTGAAACTGTGAATGAATAGCAGCATCTTGTTCATGATTGAGATGCTGTATCCCCATATGACCACAGGGGGCAGGAACAGCACCGTCCCAGAGCAGAGATTTTGGCAGGCCTACATTTTAATCTCAATGTTATACTTCCAATCGTGCCATGAGAAGCTACCAAGGGAAGATTAAAAAGAGGCTTTAACAGCATTTTCTGAAGATAGTTTTTAAAACTTTGAGAGTCTATCTTTTAAGATGACATTTATGTACTGCTCGCCTCCTCCAGAAATGAAATCAAACTATAGTAATGTCAGTTGAATTCCTTATGCCGAAGAGCAGGAGGAACAATATTGGCAGTGATGCTGTTTGGTCTGTGCCGCAGTCCATCAGTCAAATACAAGCTACTCCCAGTAAATCGACCGTGGTAACTAAAACACACCAAAAGAGAGAACAAAAAAAATGTACCTTTCAGTTTTTGAATCTGCAAAGAGTTTGTACCAACCCTACTTTATATACCCCCCCCCCCCCCGCCCCGTGTTGGTTCAGGCTATCTTGCTGCTCTGTCCTGGGCCGTGGCACCTGCCCCAACAGCTGGGGGGCATGAAACTGATCTGGCAATTCTTATTAAGTCCACATCTGCATGTATCCTGCACGGCTCCAACCAGTGCTCTGAGCGATTATCAAGGATTACTCAGTGGATGTTTCCTCTCTAACCCTATTGGCAGCAGATATTATAGAACTGCTTATGGCTCTGACATTGGGAGCAAAACAGGATGCATTTCTGAAAATAATTCTACTCTGAAGATATGGAACGGATTGGTCTGGACTGTATATATCTATATATCTATATATATATAGATATATATATCTATATATATATATACACACAGTACAGTTTAAGGATAGCCCTTACCAATAATGACAAACAATACAAACATAATAAAAAGTAAATACTAAACATAATACCAAACATATGAGCACAAGGACGACCAATATCTCTGCTGGTTTTAGGTGTAAATACAGATGATCCATATGCCGTAGGCTGTATTGTGAACTGAAAGGAATCAAGAGTTGTTTCAAATATGAAGGGACGTTGAAATAGGTACATTTGAAAATTAATATTGACCAACGAAGTGGCCTTCTGGACTTGGGGGGCGAGCCATTCTGTATCTTTCAGGAATACTTTTGCACTGACCTTTTAATGTTAACAATTTTATAGCGCTATATAACTGAGGAAAATGATAGTGTTCCCTTTCTATGATGAGGAATGATTTGATAATGTGGGTAGCCGAGGGGTTTTAAATACTGCGGGGCGTTTAGTCTCACATGGAGCAGCACATGAAATCTCACTCACCGGGTAATAGCCTGTAATATCTCAATTGCATTACCCCCCCCTCCCAACCCCCCACCATTAAATCACATGAATTAACATGTTCAAAGTGATCAGTGTGTGTTTCTCACTGTGGTGTGGTGGGCCATCTCCTGCCGATGCGTGTGAATTCCATTCTTCCCATGGTAAAGGTGCATCACCTCTGCCCGGACCGAGTCCAGAGAGCCAGCTCCATGTGATTTGTGAGTCTTCAACCTTGGGCTTCCCCCTGCTGATCTCACCATCGATCGTGGCTTTGTTGAACTGCCTTTCATAATGGCTCCGTCGATCGCTGAATCACTGTTCTCCCGAGAGCCGTCTCAGACCCCCCTCGGACGGTCTTCATTTGGAGCCAAGACTTCTCAAGGTGAACTTGAGTTGCGTGCGGTTGCCTCGCTACTTATTGTAAGATCAGCCTTTTTGCAAGTTGCTGTTTACTGGAGAATTCCATGCTTTTAATGGGAAGCGTGCTTGCCTCTTTCTCTCTCCCTGTTGGCATCGTTATGCCAGCTCATTCATATGGATGCTGAGGCTCACGCCCTGCCAGCAGAAAGGCTGCGTCTCTGACCTCCCAAAATGGACCCCTGCTGGCGCTGGAAGCGGGAGGCGGAGGATGGGTCGAGAACGGGAACGTGGCACGAGTCAATTGCAGCGGATAAATAAATGAGATGCCTAAAACAGCCAGGGGCCGTCCACTCCGCCTGCCCTCCATGCAAACTACCCACGCTCACATCATTTTCCAAACATCTTAAAAAAAATATCTTCTGGAAAGTCAAACCTGTTGTCACTAGCTGGGATCATTTATAATCTGTCCACTGCCGCTCATCTGTTTAACTCTGATTTGTTTTTATTTTTAATTTATTTAGGGTTAGCCTAGGGTTAACCTGTCAGGGACTAAGGATGGAAATTATCCTTCGGCTATAATCCTGTATATTTACATGTGTATATATATTTTTTATTTATTTTTTTATTTCATAAATATACTTTGTGAAAAGGCAGCCCTTCTTTTCATGTATACATCTGCTACCCACGACATTTAACTGATCAACACGCACACACGCATTCACACATCTGGTAAGGACACGCTGTGCCGGAAACCGCGTCTTTAAACATCATAACAACATTAATGATCACATCCTGCAAAACCTTTTAACTCACATGCTTCATCTTAGCCGTCATTTTTGAGTAGGCACTATAAATAAATATTCTAGAATTCCACCTAAACCAAGGTGCTGGCTGTGATCCTGTGACCTACTCAACCAATCCAGTTGCCCGACGTGGGCGTGTGCTGAGAGGCTCACACTTTGTCCCTTTCACTACATACTTAGTCCCTTTGGTAAAATAAACAAACGTCAAACCCTGTGGGGATAATCTCAGCCTATCAGGCCTTAGACTCATTTGTACGTAGAGATGCTGACCCCTGAGTCTGAGGGGGACCGGGCGTTAACGTCAGACCGTGTCTGGTGAAGGAGGAGGGAGAACCTTGGGTTCTGATCTGCTCTCAGTTCCTTCACATTTCCTGCAGAAATGTGCAGGTTGTATTCAAAGTGGAATATTTCTGCATGCAAAAATAATTTCGTTTGTTTTTTTTGTACTGATTAACAAGACTTTTGTCAGACAACTTTCTCGTTCCGAAGAACCCAATTCAGTTTGTAATGTTGAACACCAACAACGGTGAAGAGTACAATTAGCAATGGCATCAACTTCCAAAATTCACAAGACAAGACAACAACTTCCAGCGCACAAATAGGGGACTTAATCAGATTAGGCAGAAGTCAGGCAAAAGAGCAAGTGACATGTTTGAAATAACGATTCAAATGAAATGACACAGAAGGGATAGACAGTAAATATGATGTAATTAATTGCACATGGGTGTAATGACAGCGTGTAGTGTTTAGGTCTGTGTTATTCCTTTAAGCTTAATGGTTAAACATTGGAGTCTATCTAAAGGGATTACAATATAATAGGATTTGTTGTCTCCAAAGTGAACAGCCCAGAGCTAAAAAAACTGTGGGGGGGAAATAATTTTGGCTTTCAAATAATGTATAAAATATTAGGTTTTTGCCGAGAGTTTCTTATCTTAGTATAAAAACAATTTAGATAATTATGATTCACTATGAGCCTGTAGTTATGTCAACATCATAACAATGATTTGAAACCATTTAAATATCAAGCACTTTATGAGATAATTGCGATGCTTTTTGTAAAAGTTTTGCATATTCAAATAGACTATGCTCATTCACATGTGAGTTCATCCATTTGTTAATTTGGATATTGATGGATTATAGTCATTAATCATTCATTTTAATGAGGCGATCATTGAGCATTTCATGGTTGTAAGTCCCTTATGACCCCCCTTTCTGTCTAGTGAGATACATGCAGCTTAACCACATGCAATTAAAAAGTGTTTTATTGGAAGTGCATGGCCACAAACACAGAAGGAAGACAAAACGAAATGCGTTTCATTAGCTGTATCATGCTACTACTTCCAAGTAAGTACAGAAAGAAAGTTCAGAACGGTCAATATAAATCACATGGTGATTATCAATTCATGACCGTATAATTGTTAATAGATAAGGTTCAACATGGGTTGACCTTAATGAATAATGGTTTGGATGTGTCAGATAGCTGCACTGATTTCTATTCCCTGCATGCAAAAACATCTTTCCACATTTTGAGGACACACTACGTATACCAATATGTGGAAACACATTCTCTCACCAATAACAAACAGCAGAGTTGGTTAGGGTCTGTCTGGCTAGCTTGTCTGAAACCCACCCTTGTGGACAGCCCATGAGCGCGTGCACAAGGACCTCTGCCCTGGGGGGTTTCCAGAACCTTCTCCGACTGTGGCCTGAGATGATGGACACACGATTACCACCGTCCCCACACTGTTAAATGGCCCTTTCACCCTCTCACAAATATCCAACATGACATCTTCCAGCCCCACTTTGACCATGGCCCGCTGACAGGTGTAGTGGACCGCTGGACGGACGGTTTCATGGCAGATTATGGTGATGGATTGTGCGCTATGGATGGTATAAGCAACTTGGCAGGGAATTAGCCGTCTTCCATCCGCTGTTCACTGCTCAGTGTTGTTTGCTTCAGTTCAATAATTTCTCCTATATTTAGAAAATCCAATTGTCTCAGTAATAAATTACATTTAATCCATTGCCTGGTGCCTTTTCATTTAAATGAACTGCTACATGTAATCATAGATTAATATCAGGACCATTGAATATGTTAATTTAAACCACTCACTCCTTTTAATAACCTTTGAGACTGCCATTCCACTTCTGATTCTCAACTATAATCCTCCATAATGATTGACTCAAACCCCCGTCATGCTGCACCCTGACGGATGTATTTTGTCATATGCAAGGGAGTGCAAATTGTCGCAATATTGCTTTTATCAATCGCCCAACATATTCTAATGACTTACATGGGGTATGTGAGCCAACCACCATTATTAAAAAATGACTAACCCTATGAAATCTATAGAGTCAAGACCCATCAGCAGAGGCAGCCGGGTGTGGGTCAGGGACGGGGTAGGCTGGCTGTGTGGGCCGTCTCTTCCTAATGCGTTGGATATTTTGTTGGGTCTTGGCAACATTTCACTAGAGAGAGCTTTTGCTTCCAGAACATCGCTTTGGCAGTGCTGGGCTGGACCGCTGCCATGGCTGAAGGACTCGGACGAGGTCAAGTGTGTTTTAGAGGGAGGTCAGCTGGGATGCGTGGATCTAGATGAGCAGCCCGTCCCGGCAGCTCTGAGACCCAAGCCTCGCTCTCGAGGGGACTTTGAGGGTGGACGAACACTGTTCTTATTTTATTAAAGGATTTGTTCTTTAAACCGAGACCAAATCATTCAGAAAGTCCTACAGATGGATAAAAGCTGGTATTAACTTTTCTGAGGAAGTGGTTCACCATAGAGATCTGTGCAATGCTGGAAAATGTTGGATTCAAACATTTTCTTTTGATTATCATTAATATAAACGTTCCCTTGTCGGTCCGTATGGGAATCTAAACACCAACGGTTTCCCCCTAAACGCTTCATCGTTTTCTTAAATGCACACAAATCCCTTCAATGTAGCTCAGAATGTTCAACTGAATATCTTCCATCTTATGTGATCTGGGACTGCTATGAATGCCGCAGTGGTAGTGTGGAAATCACAGAACACTGAAGTAAATGTACGAGATGCATAAAAATGTATAACTCATAAATCATTAAAAAGGGGCAACTAGGGAGTTGCATGAATGACATGACGTGAGCAGAATCATAACCACAAGTAATGCATGCACATGCTTCATGGTAAACCATGCCTTTCAGTATACTGCTCGCTATGCATCCTGATAGAATATCATCAAATATAAAACACACACACACACACACACACACACTGTCTCTATTTCCCCGTACTATCATTGGGGGGAGCTTTAGGCTAGAGCTGTGACAGACAAGCAGCCAGTTCCGGTCTGATAAGCAGCCCAGATCAACACAGTCTCTTCCCAACTACAGCACAGCAGAGCAGCTATTTGTTTGCTATGCTCACAGGAAACCGTGTCCAGGAGGAATAACGACCTATATGACCATAAAGGTCCATACTCCTTCAGCCTGCAGCAGTCCATGACCGCTGCATCCATGTACAATGATGCCCGCCATTCTGGTGCCCGGCAGTTCTACCCAGTACAGCGTCTCTTGTTGCCCCTTATTGCCCCTGTTGAGGGTGCTCCACACCAAGGCCCGGTGAAGTCGGAGTTGGTATCTTTGGCTGCTTCTATCTGCTGGAACCCGGGAAATCCAGAGTTCTCGCGAGAGCACAATTTGCTCAGCGAGTCACTCTGGGAACGAGCGATATACTCACTCACAGATTCCCCTGGATCTGAACATTAACCAATCACATCGGTGTATCTGTTATGGGCTGGCGGGTCGGGTGACAACGGCGCTGCGTTATGGGGCCCTGGATAGGTCACCCCTTGTATTCTTCTGATTGGTCATAGCGCTATCCAATTGCATGCCGTGATATTTTCAAATGTATGCTTGGTGCCGTCCCTCGTTGCCAGACCCTACAGCTTTCTAGATGTGGGTCTGGATTTCCAGGCTAATCTACTGGCTGGATGCAGGTGTGTTTGTGTTCCCATTTGGCACTACCTTAAGCACTGGCACATGTCTCAGAGTTTCTGTTTTTCTAATCTGTGCTTGTGAATGTTTACGCTGGATATTAAAACCCCCAATCCAAGAGACATCTTGCATTCATCGTGCCCATGGTCACACGCTCTCTCTCTCTCTCTCTCTCTCTCGCTCTCTTCTCTCCCTCCCTCTCGTCTGGGGTTTCATGTTGTCAGGCTCTCTGATGGATAACTGCTTTGCATGCTCATCAGGCAACCCCTCCGCCGCACAGTGGGCCACAGACACCCGTCGCAGTCACACACACGGGCCTCGTGCCAGACTCTGGATATACAGCCGGAGAACGGGAGGGAGAGAGAGAGAGAGAGAGAGAGAGAGAGAGAGAGAGAGAGAGAGGCTGAGACACATACATATACACACACACACACGGCGAGGGAGAGATGGAGACAGAAAGGGATTGAAAGAGCCAGGGAGAGAACGATGGAGTGGGAGGATTAAAGATCAGACTGTACAAAAATAAAGAGACAGACAACTAGTTGTTGAGGGTAATTCCGATTGGTTCTTTAAAAAGCCAGACGAGAGAAGGAATGGGAAAATGGAAGAAAGAAGCTTGGCTAGGTGAAATGAGCGAGATGGAGCTGGCCATTAGAAGGAGAGAGCGAGGATGGTGGAGACAGGGAGAGGGAGGTGTAACTGTCAGCGTTCATGCCAGTCTTTGTCTTGTTTGTGTGGGTTTGCTCGTCATTAAATAATGAGTCGAACTGTGGTTTTTGTGGTGGGACACAACAAACTAGTTTTGTGTTTCCCGGTTCTGGTGTGCGTTTTGTAGCTCGCTCTGCTTCGTGTCATGCGCTTCATCTCTTGCATGTTTAACTGAAGGCTGAAGTTAAGAAAGTGAAGAAAACTTTTCTCCCTACAGTATAAGCAGACAATAAGCTGACGATAAAAATGCTCATAAAATGTTCTATGTGTTGTTACGATTACCTTCCTGTCAATGATATTGTATATGCATTAAAATGTAACGATGATATTTTAAGAGCTTTGATTTGACGGATGTGTTTGTATGTAATTGGTTTAATGAATCGTTTATGGTTGCGGTAAACTGTTTGTGAGTGCATGGTCATAACAGACAGGAAAAGAAAATTGATCAATTAGCATCATTTTTCAAGGAAGGCGGGGATTCTGTGTGGTGAAAAACAAAACAAGCCCAGCAGTAGTTAAAGAAGGCTGTTGCTGGGGGTTACCGGAGGGAGCTACAGGAGGCAGGGCTGGCAAGTGAGTGGAACGTGAGGTTATTAATAGATTTGCTTGGTGCTAAATTTAGCCCCTGCCACACGTTTCCAGACAGGCGACCGGGTGAGCCGCGAGAGGCAGCAGAACACAGCACTGGGCTGTTTTTAGTGAGAGACGCTGCAGGGGAACAACAAGCCAGTGCAGGGTCTACAGTATATCACAGTCATTATATGAGATGCTGTTCCTTCCTAAGAGCAAATTGTTTTTCCCTGGAAGGTGGGAGATTATGATAATATTAAAGTGGTGGAGCTGTCGTTTGCAGATTATCAGATTATCGTCTGTAATAAGCACCAGTTCACCATAACTAGCCAATCAATGTTTTATCTACCTATCAACCAATTATGTTCAACCTAGGGTATATACTGACAGTTTTATAATGGCAACCCGTATATTGTAAATAGGAGGCAGTTATACATTTTTTGGTATGTCCTATTTCATCACCAGGTATGAGTGTGATAAGGCTTGTAATTGCTAATCACACCTTGAGGTAATTATTTTGAGGGTCATGCAGATTGTTTTGCACCGTGCTGGACCAGCAATTATAGCAGCCAGCGCTCCATTGATATGTTCACATGTCTTGGAAAACAGCAGACTTATATTTAGCTCCAGGAATCACCCTGAAAAATAGACTATTTCCAGACATTTTCCTGCAGACGTAATGCGACTGATGTGTTTCCAAGACAACTGGTGATATAAAATCGCAAAGAGCGGTCACTCCCACTTGTTCATCAAATATGGAACAGAGCCCACTGCTCAGCGGGTCGTTGACGACACTGTAATGTCTCTGCTGCTATTCATCAGAGAACACAACCATTCATCTGTTTAAGACTGTTGCCCGTCTAGACAGCACGTTTTTAAATCGCGTACCCTAGATCAATCCCACTAGGCGGTTTGCATTGAGATGAATGCTGCTGTCAGTCTACTCATGAGCCAGGGGGACGAAGACAAAACAATAAAAATGCTATGTGTGGGTGTGTGGGTACAGGGCTGCTCCAGAAAGACTGTGACTCAGCGTTGTCCCAGTGTCATGACACAGTCCACCGGGTCCACCCCAAACAGTGAGGGAGTGTGTGATAACGGCCGACACGAAACCTGTGGACGGAACTCACTGCATCCCACCCCACCCACAAATACACAGAATACACGCACCCCCCCTCCCCTCAGTCTATGTCCAAATGTGTTGTCACAACCCAATGCAGAGCCCTGCCATGATATTTGGCTGCAGATAAAGCATAGCTATATTTTCAAAGAGAGATTTAGTGAGTCTCTCTCTCTCACTCTCTCTCTCTCTCTCCTCCCCTGAGGGAGTTCAAGATCCATTGCTCAAAAACATACATAGCATACACACACTCCATCATGAGCAAAGCAAACACAGCCCTATCTGTCTGCTGCGTGGTGTCGGCTCTGATTTCCTCTTTTCTTATTGGCTTACTGCTGTAGATTGTGTTCAATTCACCCTAGCATAACATGTCAGGGTTTAACTGCATAAACAAATATGTGGGAATTGTGCAATCCCCTCAGAGCAAACATATCATTTCCTAATGATTATTATTTCTCGTCGGCCCCTTTAGTGTCCTATCGTACCATACACCAGATCTTCTGTGCATTCGATTGTATATTTGGGTCATCTTGTAAATGGTATTGCCTGCAAACACAATCATCACAAGAATGCCTGCAGAAACAATTCACAGTTTGCCATTTTCTCCCCTGCTGGCTGTGCAACAGTTCCTTGAGACACCTAGGGATCAAAGCAATGCATTTCTGCCCCAACATGGTTGCTTACATAAATATTACTTACTACAAAACTACTTAGCTTCGTCATTTCTCTGATAAATAGATATATATATATATATATATATTTGCTTTTCATGCAGACATGAAGTTCAAAAGTCGGCAGAAATTAGTAAATAAGAGAAATGTAATTTAAAAGAAATGCAAACGAAAAACCACTAATACAGCTAGATTTGTCAGGTGTCCGATGAGGTCATTGACCCTTGACCAAGTATTTCCCATATATTTCTCATTGAGTTTACAAATCTCTTTTACAATAAATCATTGTCAACAGCAGGGCAAACATGATATCAATGACACATATTCAGACAACATATACAAAATGGGTTTACAAATTCAAGAATAGATGATAACATTTTATATAGGTATATACAGTAGCTATTCAAATAATAATAATATCCTGGATTGATACAGCACCTATCAGGGGACTGGGGGTACTGGGGGGGCAAGGGCATGGAGGGAATTGTAGGTGAGGAGAATGAGCCAGTGGAGGGGGAGGCACGGTTGGGTTGATGTGCTGCCAGGGCCAGGTGTGGTGGGACCCCTGGCTGCTGAGTTCTGCACATATTGGAGCCTATCCAGGGCTTTGCTGAAGACTCCAGACGGGACTGCTGTGAGTTATCCAGATGGGAGGGGATGAAGGCACGGATGAAGGTCTCAGCCACAGAGTCTGAGGGTGAGGGCAGGATTGTTGAGATGTTTTGAGGTGGTAGAAAGCAGATTTGGTGGATGGATTTGATGTCAGACTGAAACCAGCGGGTAGGTTCAGAATAACACCCAGGTTGCCATCCAGGCCTAGGAAGCCACTTCAGTGAATGAAGTGCAGAGACATTCACCAATCAAGCAACAGTGTATGTTATAAATATCATTTTCTGTAAAGCCTTTGAAGTGGAAAAGGCTGAGTATTTAAATCCGCTTAAACCCAATTCTGTCTGACTGCAGGAAACAGGTGAAAAGCAGGAGAAATCCTTGCAAGTGCTGGACAGAAGAAACTCTTTGGCAGACCCATCACACACACAACACGAAATGCAACATGACAATTGTTGTGTTGTCTTGTTATTGGGAAAATAAATCAACAGGTGGGACTGACTGGCAGTCCAACATTTAAAGCAGTGTTGAAATGTTAAGCTGGGTGCTTTCGACTGGTGCCAAACATCAGCACTAAGCATTAGCATTTCCTCTAAAAGATCTATTAAAAAATGTTTTGTGTTGAGTGATTGATCGACAATTAAATATGATAAAGATGACCAGACATACAGTATATACCAGTTCTATATTTTGTGGAGTTGTGTACTATACCGATTGGGTTTGAACACTGTTCAAACCCAGAGAAAACCATGATATTTATCTCAATGTTCTTCTAGCTTACTAAGATGTGCTGCTCTGACAAGTGGCTCATGCCAGCCACTGAGCTATAGCCGAGTTCCCCACGCATACTATCTGTCCGAGTGAACGACGGCAGTTTCGATATATGGTGTTTTCCAGTTTTTATTTATTTCATTTATTTCGTTGAGCTGCCACCACAACATCTTTTAAAAGAAGATAATCCATCCGGAACCCACAAAACAATATTAGGGATGCAAAAATACCAAAACACTAATCGAATAGTCTTAATCAGAGTAGGCTTATTAATTGTGTACCTGTTTGTAGGCACCAATGTACACACAGAATAAGCAGACAAAAGTCTGCTTATTCTGTGTTTTATACATTCTTTGTTCTATTCTATATTCTATATGCCAGTTTAAGCTGTATTATTAACTGTATTATTAACTCCATGTGCGTTACACCCACCCCGGAGATCTGCCCAGTTCTTCACCTACGTTTTACTGTGGCAGAGCTAGCTGGATACACTTCTAAAAAGCTCTTAGAACCTTTTTGAAGGTGATGGGTTGGCTACCACTAAGTAGAATCTAATTATGTGGGGAGCACTCACATGTGGACAGCACCTTCTAAAGTTACAACAATGTTCAACATGCTCTTTTTGTTGGATTGTCTTGACCACTGAACAGCGCTGGGCTACTCCACATAACATTATCCACAGCTGTTTGGAGGTTATGAGGTATTTCTTACAGTTTTGCTTTAGAGACCCATAGCATCAGGAATTATGTATCATACCTTTAAGGCAGGCCTATTCAACTAGCGGCCCGCGGGCCGAATACGGCCCATCTTACTTTTTATCTGGCCCGCAAGATG
>JAOPUD010000055.1:19470679-19489024 GCA_027122715.1 Trisopterus minutus
GGAGGTGGGGAGGTGGGGGGAGAGATACGTGTCATGTCAAATGTTCATATAACAGTTACATCTTTCAAAAGCTAACTCTGAATAACATCCTTGCACATGTACTGTCCGACTACAACTGATTTGAAGAAGCTGAGTTTTTCCTTAACTTTCGCTTGACGTTATTTCTTTATAATTCTCTGCACATTGGTCCTCCGGCCTTCTCCCTCCTGCCAGCCTGTGGTTAAGTTGGTGTACAACAGAAGCAATAACAAGTACTCGTACACCAGGTAAGCCCCCGACACTTCCAATGTCCTTCTGGCGCAGACTGAAGTTAATTAACGGCTTAAGGACCGGTCTTCCGAAGCTCATATTGCACCAAGCTAATCAAGTCTTTATTAGCCGTGGGGCCCTGCGGTGGAGTCAATTATTGACCAATTATGTCCCCTCATCCCCTGTTTTTTTTTTTTGGGCCCCTGCGATTGAACAGCACCTCGGACGACAACCTGCTGAAGAACATCGAGCTGTTCGACCGGCTGTCCATGCGGTACAACGGCCGCATCCTCTTCATCAAGGACGTGATCGGGGACGAGATCTGCTGCTGGTCCTTCTACGGCCAGAGCCGCAAGCTGGCCGAGGTGTGCTGCACCTCCATCCTCTACGCCACGGAGAAGAAGCAGACCAAGGTACCGCTTGAGCAGAGCCCAGGGGAACATCTGCTTCAGGGTGTCACATCGGGGGTGGGGGGGGAGCCCCCAAAATAAACAGATTGCCCGGGATGTTGTTAACACTCAGCGGTGTGTTGTGAAGGTCAGTCCTTCCTTGTTGGACCCGCTGGTAAAACTGAAGCGGTAGCAAATGTGTTTAGTGCTTTGATTCATAGCTGTAATTAATACCAGATCAAACTGGTGGCACCGTTCCTAGAAAGAAGGCTTCTGACGGAGCAGTGCAAGCTGCACTGTGGTTTTCTGCCTGAACCACACCAACGCCGCCGTCCACTAATCACTGTCATGGATGTATTATTCTGTGTGCGTTGTTGTAATGCCACTGAATATCATCGGAAAATCGTTTATTTCGTAACTCAATCTAATTACCGTCGTCGTTAAGAGGCTTTAATAAAGCTCATGTTAACAAGTGGATAGAGTGACATTATAGTTATTAGTGTCACACGTTGGACGAATGTAACCCATGGAACCACGGAGCTCCATGGGGGCCGAGAGAGCCGCTGTTACCCCCTCAGGGGGCAACAGCGGAGGGGCAACAACCTGAGGGGCAACAGCCGGACACTAGGGGGAGTGTCCTCCCCCATGTGACCGGCTCCGCTGTCCTCCCCGGGGGGGCGACAGGTGGAGTTTCCGGACGCGCGGATCTACGAGGAGACCCTGAACACCCTCCTGTACGAGACAGCGCCCGCCCCCGACCACACCCTGCTGGAGGCCACCCGCCGCTGCCACGCCCCCTGCGGCTCCCAGAGCGAGGAGGACGACCCCGCCGCGGGGGTGGAGCTTCGGGAGCGTGTCCGGCGCACGCACGTCAAGCGGTACAGCACCTACGACGACCGGCCGCTGGGACACTGAAGCCGTCGCCGTATGACACGCACGCACGCAGGCACGCACGCACACACGCACACACACATGTATACACATACACACACACACACAAATATACATTCACACACAACCACACACACACACACACACACACTTGCCTTTCTTCCAGTTGCAAAAATCAGGTCCTGCACAACTGTGTGCAATAGTGCACGATAATACCCATTTAACAAGGCTAAACTCAAACCTTTTTACACAACATAATGAGGCCGCATGGTGTTGTCGACACTATCATAACCCCAATGTATTTATAGGATTTGGAGGTTTTCTATTGCTGCTCCCAGTGCTTACACCTTCTGAGTCTAGGGTTACGATCGGATGCTAATATGCACTTGGGTGTCAAAAAATGCGAGGGAGGTTGGCAATCATGTTGGAGCACAACCGATTCTAGTGCGTGGCATGATTGGTGAATGAACTAAGTGTTTCATATGAATGAAGCATTTTGTTAATGAAAATGTTTCTTCAGTAGTGTTTTCCACATAGCCTAACATTTATAATAGGTTAATTATATATATATCTATATCTATAGATAGATATAGATATATATATAATTATGTCTCAAAGATGAACAAAGTAACAGGACACTTAACTTAATACCTTTTGCACATAAGATTCTTTGAAGTCTGAGTTGGTTTAAAAAAAATAAAAAAATGATTTGAAAAAAAAAAGTTTTTATGCAGTTTTGTCTCATTCCTGAATTTGAATAATAATTTATTATCCAAGGTAATGGCAGGCACACAATAAGAAAGACAATCAAATTCTGTTAAATGAAGAGAAAGATGAATTATGAAGAATTGTGCTTTTTTTTTATCATGGTTTTGAGACAATTCTTGCAATGGTTTCAAAGCAATAACAGTTTTCTGTTGACGTTAACCTCTTCCTACACTCATCAGTTGTATTATTTTCCTCGACTCTTCAGTCCAATCGCACATTGAAAACACAGTAGGACACGGTGGGACTCCCAACCACACCACTTGCACTAAAGTCCCAAACACTTAACAGCCCTCGGTGACACAAACACCATGCATACGGAGTCAGAGCAGCCAGCGACATCGATGCGTAATGGCTGTGTGCGTGGACAGCCCGCCGGGCGTTGCTCTAAACGGTGAATTTGCACCAAATGGAAGTTGCTCCGTATCATGCCGCCATGACGTCACAAGCTTCTTCTTCTTTCTTTTTTTTATGCTGCAGCCAAATTTGGCATCACATCTGATAAGGGGATGGTGGGCACAGTCTTTTTTTTTTAATGAAGTTATTTATAGCGTTTATGCATTGGTTGGTTTCATGACGCTTATTTAACGCACGCCGAATGTATTCTAATGACTGTATGCTGTCTTCGATATGCGTTCTGTTATTGAACGCAACAATATGCAATGATATCTATAGTTTATTTTGACGGAGGAGATTGCAGGATATCCGTTTATTCAAATGCATGGTGTGTGTGTTTAATCACATACTTGCAACGTGTTGTGTGTTGTGTGAGCGCGGAGCGGAATATGCTTCACTATGATCGTGTGCACACACGCATTTGCATTGGGGCTCAAATAACCAAAAACACGAAAATCAAAACCCGAACCAGCGACAGCGTTGTGGTTCCTCCTCGGTCACGTTATAGAGGAACGCTAAAAATAACCCGTCCGTGAGCTTCAATGATGCCGGGAGGATTCTGGGAGCGTGGAGTGATTTAGTCCCATTGATCAATAACACTGCGAGAGGCGGATCCCGCTCCCCTCCGCGTCACTCCGATCAGGGGCGCTCCTCCGTGTCAGCGCGCACCGCGGCCGCACACCGATCAGGATGCGTCAGTGTCCGGCTGGCAGGGGGGGAGCGAAGCTCGTCGGGTGTACGGTGGAGGAGGGAGGAAGGAGGAAATAAGTAAATAGATATTTTAAAAAAAAAAAATTTTTAAAAGGAAGAAAAAAAAAAAACGGGGGGAAACGGGAGCTGACTGCTGAGCTCAGATCAACGCGGACGCTCGTTCAACGCGGACCGACGCTGGTGGGCCGACTCCCGGCAGACTGACAGCCAGCCATGGGGTCTTCCGCCGAGGAAGGCTTTAAAGAGAAATTATTATGGACCGTGAAACGAGAGGTAGGAGGAGGTTTGGACGAACGCCCCTGTTGAGCTCGATGATCCGGACCCCTGCTCCGCGCTGGGGGGGGGGGGGGGCGGGGGGGGGGGGGCTGGATCATCGAGTGCATGATGTGTTGTGCAGGTTTTAAAAACGACGGTGGTCTCTGTTGTGTTCCAGTGAGGTGACAGATGTGTTGCGTGCGAGAACCGTCAGCTCTGGGTTTACATTTTGAATGGTTACTTTATATTTCCTCGTTGGATTCAGCTGTTGCCGAGACGGTTGTGGCGTTGGTGTGGGTTCAAAACATTGCTGGTGTCATTTGTTTACTTATATGCTGTTGGATAAGTTTGCCAAACAGTGGATATTCACGTAATGGCATACATTTGTGGAGGAAGTAGCGCCACAGATGTACTTTTGCTGCTGCACATGTCTGTCCAAGCGTCCTCACTGTGAAATGGATATGAATGTTTATTCATTTAAGTTTCACTCTGCTTTAGGAATCATCGCGACAAAATGAATATCTAATATTTTATAGTAGGCTATTTGTTTAAGGCTGACCGATGTGCTACTTTATAAACTATCACGGTTTCTCAGCATCAATAATGCATCCCACCCGTAATAACTAATAAGGCACAGTTGTAATATGTTTGGAAAACCAGGCCTGTAATCTTTTGTTCTTTATTGCTGACAATTATAACAGCGACCTGTCTCCCTAGTCCCCTCTAGTGGCACAATAATGACACAGCTGGAGACCAAAATCCACTTTGCCTTTCAGTTGGCTAATCAGAAAAGCTTTTTTAAAATCAATTATGAAGGCACTTAACACGCACACGCTATCCTGCATCAGACTGGTTTTACGGTCAATTTTGCTATATTGGAATTGATTTCATTCATTGACTCAATGAACTTCGGAAACATCTACGTTTGCTTAAGTCCTTCACCCCTCATGCGTCTATGAATACGTGAATAAATCCGCTACCAACAATTTTTGCAACGTACTATTGGAGACGGTTTGCTCATAAATATGTCCTTCCTTCCAAACAACGAACATGGAGGATGTGTGAATTGGGTACTGGCTCACTAAAAAATACTGACTTCTTCATATTTTGATAGGCGTGTTTGAATGAATACAGTATTATATGTCATATGCATTTTGCAGCATGTCCCACCCGGTCTTGTATACTAGGCCTACATAAATAATTGAACATCTTTATAGTTTTGTCAAACTGCTTAAGGACTAAAGGTGCAAATCTGCCCTTTATAGCTTTTCTGATATACCTTTACCTGTTTTATTAGGATAATATTTTCCAACAAGAACAGCATTGCTTCCGGTTGTATTATACCTGTAACACTGCCAATTGGTTGGCAATATCCTGACAGATGGATATATTTGCATTTTTCATTGCAATATAGAAAGCTGTGTAAACGTATTACTCTGTAAACGTTGGGCATTCAACAAAGCACCAGTCAAACGCTCCCTACCACACATGCCTGGCTAGTCCCTTCTTTTTTTTAAGGATGTTCTCCGATCTACAGGCGGCTCTGTATCGCCTGGCAACAGCAAGCATCCACAGGTCTCTCCTGCAGACTTGAGGATTGCATCAAGTGTTGATTTTATAACCGCTGTAAAGCCCAAACTATCAGAGTGGGGCTTTTTTTTTTTTTTTTACAAAGCTAATTCTGAAGCACTGTCTGCGAGCTTGTCAAGACTCTCTGACTCATAGCGATAGCAGGAGGTTCAATACAGCTGTGCTAGGAGTTGTAGTGATGTGTGAGGTGTAGTTTTTGGGGACGGGCCTTTTGGAAGGTGCCAAAGTTATCATGCTTTGCGATTTGAAGGCTGTGACAGTGAAAGGATGAATTGTGTGGCTGAGGGCTACCATGAGTTGGTGTTGCATTTCTCAAACTCCTCAAAGGCTTCTCCAGGTGCGTAACTGTACAGGCACCTGCCGACATAGACACGATGACCTGACACTTTATGGCCATGGGAGAATAATGCCTTTAATCCAATATCCTTGATAGAGAGTGAAATGAAATGCTATAGCCTATGAAAATTGCCTGCAGAAGAAAAAGTTGGTCAACTCATTTTGTCCTCAAGTACTCTAGGGCGTGACCCCAATCTTGTCCTTATTTCTTTGTTACTATGTCATTTGTCAATATAGCTGCAGTGAACTGGATAATTATTTAGCCCTAAAATACATTGTACCGTTGTAAAGATGTTGCCATTTTGTGGAATTGTGTTATTCACCATTTTCCCATAATTGTTTAAAATGTTATAATCTATTCAGTTTGGTTGTTTCAATAGAACATTTAAAAAAGAACCCTTTACCCTTTAAATAATTATTTAGTACTTTCACTTGGAGTCCTTTAATTGCTTTTTCCGCAGGAAGGTATAGTCCGGTGTAATTAAAAAGGTTGACACGAGTATGTCAAAGGTATTATCAAACATGAATTAATGACTTCAAATTCCAATTAATTGCTCAAGCCTCTGGAAATGTAGATTGTTGGATATAAAAAAACATTCCCTGACTGCCATCTCAATTCACTCACCAATTTTAAAGATACACATACACATTGTTATATATAATCCAATGTAAGTACAATTTTGGCCTCAGAAAGATAAGGCAAGCTTTCTGAGACAGTCGTTTCTAATTATTTTTGTTTATGACAGTGGGGCGCTTTGGTTTCCATATTGCAACCTACATCTGAACAACATTATCCTTCCTCCTCCCCAGAAGAAGTATTGTGGTGCAGAGGAGAGGGGTTATTCCACCCTCTAATAATAATGGAGGGAATATTTCCTTGCAGCGTGCGCATTTCATAAGTCAATATAAAGCAAGCCTATATCTTAATCTCAACTGCATGCATATTCACACTTGTGTGTACAATATTGTGGGCGCTTCGAATACTAACTGTTTGCCAGTTGGTAAAAAAAGACAGATGCTGACATAAACAAAGGATTGAGAATGAGATTGGAAGTGGTATTATAGGTGAGAGAATGCCAACTCAATGCCCATTCAATTCGGCTACAGCGTTTAACTGAGTAATTGAAGTCATTGATTGAACCTCTGGTTGCTGCTAATGTGAACATCCAGATGGTTGACTCAAAACCTGGGGAGTACTTTCTACATTCAGGAACATGGATATTTTCACCGCGTGTTTGTCTGAGCAGATATCTCTCTATCTCGGTTTCAAGTCAAGTCAAACAAACACGGGTTGGATGAGTAAAGGCCTTGATCAGTTCCCACTTGTGTCCCAGCACTGCACCCAGCCCTGTGGTTCTCGCCCAGCCTTAATGAAACGGGAATAACAAACCTCATTAATGCTGGCTTCCCTGTGGCCGGCTGACAACAGCACAAAGAGATATAACCACATTACGTTGCAAAAAACTGAAGCAACAGCACAGAAAAAGGGGCAGAAATGTCTGAGGAAACAGATGAAGATATAGCACAGTAGCCATTGATATCCATAACTCGCAAATACCCCGCACATGTCTGTATTAACAACAAAAAAGAAGCTTTTCTAGATGGTTCCTGATTTAGATGGACGCCGCCCAAAAGGCCAACTGCCTGCACACATCCACGACCGTGGCTCTGGGAGTGTCCCGGGGCCTCGCCTCATGGCTTCCAGCAGGTGGTTCAGTGTTTTGTCCGGCAACATCCCGGTCGGTGCGCGCTGCCTCAGACCCCACCGGGCCGAGCCACAAGTGTGAAGTAAAGAGCCCAGAGCCAACGTGTCCTTATGTAACAGCCAGCCTGTCGCCTAATGAGCTCTCCCCTCCGACACCACCAGAAGCCATTAGTTTTTTGCTGGATTCTCAGTAGCGCTCAGAGCCCAGTTTACTCTGTACACACGGGCGGTCCGCGCACACAGCAAACAGGCCGGCCTTCCTCCAATAGAGACGTGAGCGGGGCACGGCTGCGCGCGTGTGTGCTGGCGTTGTGCGTGCATTCATGCGGTTCATGAACCAACAGAACCGTGTGCTTGCTTTGGTTCTACCTTGTCTCCTCTGTGTGGGGGATGAGTGGAACATTTGTGATATGCAGTTTTCTGACCGTTGTGAACGCCCACCCCCCACGCACGCACACGCACACGCACACACACGCACACACACACACACACACACACACACACACACACACAGGCATGCATTGAAGTCCCATAAAACGCCCTCATGATATTACGTGCTCAGTGCTGGTGATAAGAGCTGCTGCTAGCATAAATAACCAAAGTACATTGACGTGATTTACAGAATGCTTGTTACACTGGAATTAATATATATATATATATTGGATCAAAACATTTACTCACGAAACTCTTAAGAACCCTCACAGCGACATTTCTTCTCATCAATTATTCAGGCCACAGACAGAATAACATAAATGAATCATCCAGACTTGGATGTAGATGTAAACACTTGCAATGTAAAAAGTCTTCACTTTTTGATTACCCTTGTGTTCAACTTTCATAAAGATGGATGTCCACAGTAAACGCCCAGAGTTGCCTGCACATATTTACTATTTGATACATACCGCTATGGGTTAAAACCAAACAGCCACAGCTGGTCTTTTTACAGCTCTGCAAGTATTGACCAGGTCAATCTCACACACCTGATGTATCCATGCCCCCAATCTACCTGAGATGTGGTTATCGATTAGGCAGCTTTGAGCAACTTCCTGCCACATATGAGTTGACTGATTCATGTGAGCATAAAGCCTCCCTGCAACATTGTAATCAAATTGCTCAGCTCTCGTCCTGATGTAAGACACCGTCTCAGTGTTCTGCCCACCCGCTATAACTGTGTGTGTGTGTGTGTCCTTGTTTGTATCTCCAAAGTAGAAACTCAACAAGGACACACAATCAAGTCTCATCAATTCAGAATAATTAGCAGTCGTTGGCTGCTCAAACTGAGGTTGGTAATGGCCGTTGTCTCGAACCCTGGCTTTAACCCTTACCAAAAGTAACCCAACTTTGCCTGCACAAAGGAAGGGAAATCCTATGTTGATGGTGAACATATTATAACTTTAGTAATGCTCATCGTTTGTTTTTAAGGTATGATCTGATCACACAACAGGTCTTCTTCAAGCTGGTCTGGGTTCCATGGGCGGTTGTTTCTCTAGGAAAGGCAGATCAATTAAATGTTTTAATGACTTGGGTTTCTCAAGGGAGTGATTCTCCCCATCTTTCTAGCCTATCTACTGCGTATAAATCCTTTAATCGTTGTTCTTCAGCCTCAGGTCTTCTGACATACAGTTAGAAGACAGCAGTTATAGTGCATAACAGAGTCATTTAAAGCCTTCTGTTTGACAATTAGGTGGATTCCAGTCAGAGGTTATAGACACGGCTCTAATTAATGAATGTCAAAAACAGTGAGCCAAGTAAGCATGGTAAATCCTGGACGTGCTGCTGAAGCGTCTGTCTCCTCTGCCTCCCCAGAGGTTGAGATGATTCTGAGAGTCTTATTTCAATGTTTTTGCGAGGCTAAAGGGATTCACTTGCGTTGCAGTGTCCGATTTTCATGATGAAACTAGTATCGTCAATAATGTAGCACGTATTATACATTTTATTTTGGAAGACAAAAGCGTTAATTACAGAAATGCCCCAGCATGGTGAGAGTGATTCCCCAGAGCACACTGTTGAAAATGTAAGTCATTAGAATTGTAAGCAAGCATCAGAAAAATGTTTCATCATGCAGAACTCCAGCCAATTTGAGATGTTGTTGTTGTTGTTGTTCTAGTGTCTAACCCTGTTTAGATGTGTTGTTTTAGAATATGTTAAAGTCGTTGAATGAAGTTGAACAAAATAATCAACATTATGGAACCGGAGGGAATTCGATGTGATTTGCATAGCAAGACCATCGGCAGAACGTGATCACCAACATGGGGAGCTGCTACTGAGCAGCAACAGCCTGATTGATGGAATTCAATGGACTGCCTACTTGTTTTGGATTAGTATATTTAGCAATAGTTTAATCTTTCGGGGTGGGAACTGGAGGGAAATGTGCGACTTAAGCACTTCCACTGTGATTCAGAAATAAACGTCGTGGAACATTAGGACTGGCAGGGTAAGATAACCATGGCACTGTTTGACAGGGACCCATTTAGAAAGAGCTTAAAATAATGAACTTAACGATGAAAGCTTACTATGAAAAATATGATTAATGGCCATTACAACCACTATCTCCTAGTGAACATGCCTCTTGGCTGATGCCTCATAATTATGGTATTTTGCAACCAAAATGACCTGTGTTGTAAAATATATATTGTGTTGTTTACAGTGTGGATGTTTACAGTAAACATATTCTTAAATAATGTTAAAAGAAAAATGAAAGATGAACGAGGCTGTATTCAACTTTTAAAGCCATTCAAAGGGTACACAGAAACCGATCAGGATTTGAGTGCCTTTTTCCACTAGCATAATTGTTTTCAGAGGGATTTGCACTAATATAAATGCTCAGAGTATATACTTTAATATTGATCAACTGATATGTATTGACTTCAGCCATTTCGATTCATTTGTATGCATTTCAATTCTATTTTTTATCTACAGGTGAAGCAGATCATGGAGGAAGCTGTCACTAAGAAGTTTGTCCATGAAGACAGCAGTCACATCATAGCTCTTTGTAGTAAGTACACACTACTCTGTCTCCCGTCCTCTCCTAGTCTCTGTCGGTCTCTATCGGTCTCTGTCTCTCTCTGGCTCTTTGTTTTCCACCCTACAACTCTCTCTCTTCCTCTTACGCACACAGTGTCTAATGTAGCCCTACAGCAGGTGAAATACTGCTGTTCTGTTCCTAAAGGACCTGACCTGACGTCAGAGTTCCCGTAAATGCAGTGGCACATCGATAACACGGCTAATAATCACCGTGGATCTCCTGGAAACCATATTTAGTGTTCCCAACACGGCGTTCAGACTCGCGGTGGTACATGTGTGTGTAATTTGTTCCGTGCTTATCGGTGGGTTTCCTGATACAGGGTTTAATGTGCGCTCGTGTGTGACTCACATTTTGACAACGCATGCTTTCCTTTGGTTCTTTCACTAGCTGTCTAGTTGTAGCCTCAGTTCAGCCAGATGACAGGTTCGCTTAAGAGCTGTCCTGGAGCCATCTGGAGATGTAGGGGGGGAATATCTGCTATGGAAGAAAAAGAGTAGCAACCCGATGGCTGGTTTCATTCTTAAATATAAGGATGGTAGAACAACAACAGTCTTTGCAAACATTTCGCCTGGCAGGATATAAAGGTGTATTGACCTATATGTTTGTTCCTTACTAATTCAATTAAATGTCAGCTCTGTTTCGCCTGCTGTTACCACAAGAGCTATTGACTCAACCACATGTGGATTGTACAGTGTATCATTTCAGTTCTTCAAGCTTTTTTCAAGAACCACGCAGTGTGAAATCTCCAGTGGTCCTCCTAACCCAAGTAGAGGAGCGATTATGCTGCATAGGTGCTGTAAAGGTAATTAGACCTTAAGGCACAGATGGGTTATTATAAACCCAATGTTAGTGCAGCCAATCCCATAGCTTTCCCGTCTCCTGCACAAACAGGACAGTTTGAAAGTCGGTGCCACTAAAAGGCCCTTCCCATGAACCCTGGATCAACACTGGAGAATCAGGTCTGGAGATGATCCGGAGTTGCCCTTTCCCATGCGTAGATAATCAGCCGTGTTCACACGAACCAAAGACACTCCGTACTCTCTGGGCGATGGGTGGCGTCTGGGCGGAGCGTGGAGCATGCAGGACGTGACGCACAAAGTATGCAGCGGGAGACCTGGTCTGCAACGCGCCGAAGATGGTGGGTGAGGCAACCGTGTCCATAACGCAGACTCTTTTTGCGGGGATATCAATGCATTGCACAACTGCATTTATTGAGTCGTATCCGCGATATCAACCGAAGAGCCCCACCGGATATTATCCGGATACTGTCCGACTTACGGTGCGTGTGAACGGCCCGTAAGTGAGACAGCCACAAGCTTGGAGTTGAAACATTGTCCTGGTACTCAGAGCAGTCTGAGCTCCAATTGGCCTCTATTCCTCTTGTCATCACAGTACAGTTCATGTGATGGGAAGCAGAGTGCGGAGACTAGCCCGGTGTTAGAGCACAGTGAGCCAGTTCAGTTTGTTTTGGATCCATTTTCCCTGTAGTTAAATTGTAAATGATGCATACAAAGAGACTGAATGAATGCTGAGACCTGTGGGTCGCTCATGGGGATCCAGACCAGAATGTGTTTTTGGATCTTAAAGTATTAACCGGCAAACCGAGGCCTCTGGTTGTCTGAGGGAGACTCTCTTGTATCTAGTGGCTGAATCGAGGCAACGTGTGTCTGGGGGTTGGGCCGTTCTCTCTTTACTTTACTTTGCTACTGCTCCTCGGTGTGCTGGCCATCGGAGATATCCTCGTCGTAGCAAAAGAGGAGGTTCTCTCTCCGCCAATAGCAGCAGCCACTTGTCGCTGAAACGAGGTGCATGGCACCTGATGATAACACGATGGTGTGCAGTTGTTTCTCACCTGTTTCCATTTGGAACGAAACGGTTGACATTTGCCTGCCTATTTTGGACTGCGTATTTTACGCTTGGATTAAATATCAGTCCACCAATAATTGAATCCTCTTAAATACATAAGATGTTTGGTTGATAGTACGAAGCATGCACTCGCGTTCACCAGCTATATGAGGTTCAGCAGCTCTTCTCAGCTTTGCAGAATCACACAGAGTAGTGTTGTTCACATATATTAACGTGTCTCAAAAGAGTGAGAGACAGGGACAGACCGACAAGACGGTCTAAGGTGGTCTAACTAACAAAAAAATGGGAGAATGTTTTCTCCAGCGTCTGTTTGAATTAGCTTATTGTGTTGAGGTAGGAGGAAGTGAGTCAGATTGCAGGTCTTGGCTTTTTCCCATATGGCCTTCTCAAGCAAATTACAACCTGACCCTCTGGAGCTTATGCTCTGTCGTATCTTGCAAATTGCACTGCACATTTTGCTTGTGTGTGTGTGTGTGTGTGTAAATGTGTGTGTGTGTGTGTGTGTCTATGTGCGTGAGCGTGAGCGTGTGTGTGTGTTTGCGTATGAACACTTGGAAGAGTTTGTGTGACATTGAGGCTGTCACCCTTCTGCTATCAATTCTTTGCACACACAAAAGCCTCAGCCACGGCGCCGCTGCTGCAGGACGTGAGCGTCAGTCTTCATAACCGCACACGCACGCCCAGAGGAGGGTGTTCAGTCTTTGTCGTCTGCTTGGCCGTGCAGTATACCTCCACCCCGTGTGTGTCAGCCTAGAACTAGGAGATACCACTGGGTGGTAGATGCAGCCCACCCCCGGTTGAGAGGCAGGAATACGGGGGGCTTGTGTCTGCATGTAAGCGGGGGAACGTGGCTGTCACTTTCTCACTAAAACCGTACTATCAGTGCCCATTCATGCCGGAGCTTGCAGACCTAGCCCGCTGATGACGTCTCCCAGAAGAAGGTGAAAGGAGTCAAAGGACAGAGGCTAATGAGCGGGGATGATGTCACAGTCTGGGATGACTCACCTGCCCCGTGTGCCTCTGCCCTAATGTTGGTTAATTGAGCCGATGAAGACCAACGCCGATGTTTCGTCAGGAAGCTGACAAGGGCGTGACTGGTCTTGGCCAGCGTAGGGTGACGTGTTAATCAGGACATTCATATTCAGGCCTACCTCACCGAGCCACAAGCAGAGAGGATGGTTTGATGGAAGGGATGTGGTTTCGGGTCCTTTTTACGATTTGGATGCGTGTTCTGCTGCGTTTCATACTCCCCAAGTAATAGCTGGAATACATTAAGGGTTGGCATCAAATCGAACCAAATCCAATGATTGAATAAACAAAATCTGGAGATTGTTATCTGGAATAACCGTAGATAGAAAGGCTATTGTATTCAATATCTTTTCAGAAATGAACTTTACCGGGAAATAGAGTGCTGAGTGGGATGATAAACGTTACTTATTATTTTTTTAGGAATTCATTTATCTCTATGCAGTTTTATAAGTGAAGTAGATCGTAATGCCTGCACAGATGATTTATTCAGCCAATCACAATGTGTGCTGGTACCCGGCTGTTGTATAACTGTACCTCACTATGTAGGAGTTCCACAACTTTCTTCCACAGGATTCCGACCACTCACATAACAACCTTTTATCAGTCTCCATGGGGGTGTCAAATCTTCTGAGAAGCTATGTTTTATTTTAAGACATTGGCAAGTATTCTTGTATGTGTTTATATTTGCAAGTGTGTGTGTGTGTGTGTGTGTGTGTGTGTGTGTGTGTGTGTGTGCGTGTGTGCCTGTATGTGCATTTGTGTGAAAGCACATGTGTGTGTGTGTGTGTGTGTGTGCGTGTGTGTGTGTGTGTGTGCATTTGTGATGGGGGGGAGTGATGAGGGCGCCAAATGAATGTGTGAGCTGAGGGTTTGTGAAAGTGATTTATCCGATTTTCTGTCGTGTCTTCAGGCTTCTGCCTAAACACACTCTGCGTTTTAATTTAAAAAAAGGAGTGATTTCTGTTAATAAATTGGAGATCATTAATGATCAAACATGTTCCGCTCATTCATCAATTCATTAGCTTCACTCCGTAGTCATGGAGCCAGGTCCAGAGCTGATCCAAGCACCACAGGTCCAGAGTCAAAGGCTCCACGAGACACCGGATCCACCCCAAACAGAGAGACCCTGTGGAGGAAATCCATAGTGTGGTCAAAACAAACAATATCACCGTGACAACATAGCGATTGAATTGTACTTGGCGAGGATAAATTATCCAGTTGTAGGTTGGTATAAAACAAACAAACAAACAAACAAAAAAACATGAGATGAAGCCGATGGAGTGGAGTGAGGGGGTAAGAAAGGCACCTTGATGTATTCAATGGAAGCAACGTGTGGGAGAATAGGAAGGCGACGCTGCAAGGTTAGCAAGAGTTAGCCTGAATGGGCGAAGGGATGACAGTTATTACCTTGGCCTGCTGATGTTAGCATGGGGCCCGGGGCCCTTAATGGTCTCATTAGGGATACCAGTCATGTAATAACCTACCCTCGAATGGACATCCGGGGCTCCACGTTGCTGGGGGGACGAGGTGGACGTAGAGATATGCAAATAAAATAAAGAAATATTACAGGAGAAGCAGTTCGTAAAGAAAGGCACAGAATAGTATTTATGGGCCATCAATCTGTTCTCACCCCAGCAGCTGACTACTTGGAGGGTTGACATTTTCTCTAGGGGAATTGCGTAGAATTCGTCGTGCCATCGCTTCGTGGAGTTGGCTCTGCCAGTGGCACGCACCCAAAGCTATGCCAATAACTCTGGGTGCCAGCGGAAGCTCTGCCCATCGGAGCCTCCCAACCTTTGAACAACGTCGTCTGTATTGTCTTGCCTTGTTGACTGAACTGTCTGCTACCGATCAAAGTTAAATGGTGTGCCTTATTGGCCTCAGATTTCAACCTTGGTCCTACACGCTGTGAAAGAGGCGATTAGGAATGGAAACGGGGAACAGCAACGGCCCTTCTAGGTGCTTCTTAGATGCATGGGGGATATCCCTAATGGGTGTGGTTTTCAAGCTCTAGTAAGGTCAATCAGGTCCATTCCCATGCCTCTGAAATCCCCCACACAGCTAAAGGTAAGACGGGCAGAAGAGAAACACTCGAGCTGCCGGTCAATAATGTCACCGCTGGAAGACGCAGACAAAAGTTTGGACTTGGGCTTGACTTTTTGATGAATTCGGGAAACTTAAACTATTAAATATGTATGAAGCAGTCTGATCGGCATAAATAGAAAATAATGGTGAAAAAACAGCTAGCGGGAAACGCATCCAGTTCAGTCATTCTCCACTCCCCCTGTGACACGGGAGCCTTAATCTGCTTTCAGCATTTCAATAGCGCACCTCCGAATGCGGCACAAAGAATATCCAATATCTTTTATTAGTTTACCACGGCCGATTATGTTGCTGAAATGTCTCATGTGTGTCTAATTAAGTGTCGTGCAACCAAACAACAGATATTTCCAAGAGAGGGGGATGGAAATATGTGGCGGTGGCTGGCGAACGGGCTGTTTCTCATGAAAGGTAGTGCAGCCGTACGCTCTCAACTCTCTAGGCCTAAAGCCGCAGTTCGACTTTTTGAATCCATCACCAAAATAAATGACACAAGACCGGAACCTTTGAATCCGGCTTTTCCAATATAATTTCATACGATTTTAATATTTGCGGCAGGGCTGTTGGGCTGTTGGACTGTCCCTGTCTCTTGGCCCCTAAAGCCCCCCAAGGGGCCCGTTAATCAGGGGCCTCATTCCATAACCCAGCAGGCTTCTAGTTCTGCTGCTTCCTCTCCGTGAAGAGGGAGAGCGGCCCCACCGTGGCGCCAGGCCACTCGTCTTTGGACGTGGAGGGATTGAGTGCGGAGGCAAGGGGATGTTAGAGGAACTGGTTCTCTTCCTAAGAGCCTCCTTCTCTGGGCTTTGGCCGGGGTAAGCTCAATGTTGGGACTGTCTTATCCAGAAGATCCTCAGGATAACGGGGTAGCTGGGGTTTTTCCACCTGTCCACTCAAAGGAGCTGTTCTCTAGGGCGGTATGATCCAGTCTCTAGGTCCACAAATGTGGTTTGCACATTTGATTCAAATGCATATTTTTCAGCCATAGAAAAAAACAAGGACCAATTATATAAATCATCGGATTCTGTCCATGGAATACACACACGCATGTCATTGTGCAGTAGCCTCTGAATTAGCTTATCTCATCCATGGTTCTGTTATGTCTTGCTGTTGTAGAATATGAGATTTATTTATTGTTTTTTTGCTCTGTGTTAGCAATTTGTTAAACTGTTTCCTCTCAACCGAATTGAATTTGCAAATTAGTCTGTAATAAGAACGTTGTGCTTTGCGACAAATGTTTGAAGAACACAGAGCTTGGCTCTCTGTGTGATAAATGGCGTTGCTCATCATAGCATGCCATCCATATTCATAGTATTCGTTCCAAAGTATATGAGATGTAATTACACAAAGTACTTTATATCCGTACTCCTTGTTGCCAAGCACCCAACAATACTCCAAAGCGACTGGCTGGAGAACCCCTGCCCATAAACTGCACGCACATGCGCACACACACAAGCAGACGCACACACACACACACACACACACACACACACACACACACACGCACACACAAATCACACAGATCACACAGACACAGACACTGACACACCGGCCACGTGAGGACATGAGTGCCAAAATAAGTCTTCATTTTGCCAAAATTAGGCTTTATTTTGGCACTTGTTGCACGTGTTGTAACTTGGCTGAGGTCTTAACGATGCATATCACTGACACGTCCTATCACTCACACACGTCTCCCCGTTGATGCTGTCCTCATGCACGGGCTCCACTGGTCTCACTGCCTCTCATGGGCTTCACTGGTCTCACTGCCTCTCATGGGCTTCACTGGTCTCACTGCTGGTCTCACTGCCTCTCACGGGCTACACCGGTCTCACTGCCTCTCATGCCGAGTGGCCACACCACAGTGGTTTAATATCGATCCCTGCTGGACCATCCATCACCCGCTGGTCTGCTATTGAAAACCGACCAGACTGGAGTCAGGGAAGCCACGGCTGTGTTTCATCCCCCTCTCTGCTGACACCGCCCCTGACACCGCCCCTCCGTAGACCAGCCTGGGGAGATCAATGGCGGCCGGAGCCACCTGACTAGCCAACGGAGAACTTTACCTCTCACTGTCAGACGGTGTCGGATCACATGCGGACACGCACAGGCACAGAGGGTCACCGCAAGCTGACAGGATGAGTTTATTTCACAGTTCTGTCAGATACATATATATACATACATATATATATACACATATACATATATATATATATAAATAGTTCCTTGGTATAAAAACAAAGTCATGCACATAGCTATCTCACTGACGAATTGGTGGCTAAATGATTTGCCATAATGATGTTCCATTTACAAGCGTGTGGTGCGCTTGTAAACGGATAGGTGATAGCCATAATTCAGCCACTAATGATTCATGCATTTATGCTTGCTTTTTATGCAGCATGTTGGGATTGATGTTTAGACTGCATTCATTTGAAACATGAAATCATCATGTGTATTACCAGTTATATTTCATGTTATTTAGTTCTTACAAAGCGGTGTTGAGCCGTAGAGGAAAGATGCTCTCTGAAGATCCAAAGCAATCTAGCCTAATTATACCATAAATAATAAACACTTTGTAAACGGCACTGCAAGTTTATTATACCCTTCTGGTAGCATAAGATTGTTAGCATAACAATCATTCAATCATGTTTCCTGGCTGGTCGTGGCACGCAAAATACACGGGACAGTGTTTTCATCTAAGGCTGCTTATCTAGAAGTAAGAATCTGCACCGCTTAATTGTAAATGGTGTTCGCTCTGTATATTGCTGTCTATATATGCAAGTGTATGTATGCAAATGCCTAGTCAAAGGCCTGGCTTTAGTGGTAAACCGTAGCATGTTGGCCTTCAGCTTTGTTCATATTATGTTGCATTAAGTTAATTATGCGCTGATTCCTAATGGATCTGTGATGGAGGAACTGACGCAGTGTCCAGGTGTCCAGAAGGTCCTTGTTGACTCTGACATTGTCTTGTGCCGAGCATCAAAGTGTATTATACCCACTCTGGGTCTCTCCCCCTACCCCCCCCACCCCCCCCCCTGCAGGTC
>JAOPUD010000055.1:20777140-20789777 GCA_027122715.1 Trisopterus minutus
ATAAGCAAAAACAGGACTGTTTGAAGGTCATTGAGAGAGGTATGGTGGAGAGGACTGTAACACATCCTTCTCATTGTTAGTGAATGATGCCACTCCTGCACAATTGGCTCATGGGGAAACAGAAATGGAAGGCGAAGCCACTGATGACATGACTGAAGCTGCCCCAGCAAACACAGGTAATCCACAAATGAGTAATTCAGCATTAACCCATCATTAAAATGTATATGGTGCAGGTGTTAAACAGTAGTCAAAACAAATCCTAATATCTCACGTATATTCCCATGGCTATTTGCATTTAGAAAAGACGAAAGTAAGAAAAAAGTAAGCATCATTTGAGAGGTTTGAAAAGAAAGCCTGGTGACAATTTTCTGTTTTCATTCCATCGTCTGTAAAGTATATATATATTTTTTTTACCTTCTCCCCTAAGCCTCCTCCACTCCCCCACTTTGGGCGTCCAGTGTGGGTAAATAAATGACCTTCTCATAGTATATGAAGAGTTGCTTTATTCTATGGTTATTATATGATAGGCTTTCATTTCTCATCTCCCTCCCTCCCTCTGTGTTTATGGCGGTCCTCGTGTGAAGCTTCAGCTCCGGCCCTTCCACCTCTCCCCAGTCAACCTCCAGGTACACAACCATGCATTTATAGCAACAGTGATATGTGGGTACTGGGTCTGTCGTCAGACCCAGTACACATTAAGTATTTGGCCTGGGAAGTATAAACAGAATTTATTTTTGTTATAATTTCTTTTACTTTTCTAGAATTTCCTATGGCAACAGCAGAAAACACGGACCTAAAGCCCAAGACCAGAGAGGATATGCTGAAATGTAAGTTTTGGCTGTGAACACTTTTTACTGGGGTATTTTAATCAGTATTTGTATGTAACATTTCTGAATTGATCGAACTGTTGGCGTATACAGACAATATGTATACTTTATACAACCCCTGCACTGAATGCTATGCTTTGGTAGGCTGCAAAGAATTAATAAAATGACCTTTATGCAGACAATACATTGCTAGTTTAAATGTAGACGAAGCATAACATTAGAATATAGATCTCCCAGTGCATCTCAGACAGTCTCTCTATTTGAACTAATGACTAATGACTGTGACCAGCTGACTCAACAGATCTCTTTCTTTCCTTCTTTCTTTCTTTCTCCTTTTCTTTTTAAAATCTGATTCTGGTTTGCTTCCTCTCTCACCCGCCCGCCCTGCCAGACCGCTGCGAGCTGACCATGGACCCCAACACAGCCTTTCGCCACATCCTGCTGTCGGATGACGGGCGCAAAGCCACGCTGCGCCCGGAGAACCAGAACCCCGCTGTCCACCCTGAGCGCTTCACGTTCTGGAGACAGGTGCTCTGCAGGGAGCCTCTGTCTGGGAGCCCCTTCTACTGGGAGGTGGAGTGGAGCGGTCTGAAGGTAGGAGGGGGATGATGGACTGTATGCTGGAGAAAGGGAGCGAGTGCTGTGCCTTCATAATGTGTAGTCTTGTGTTTGTTTATTTTTACGAGCCTGTGCTTGTCATCAGAAACAAACAGGCCTTGTTTCGTTCCACCTCCTCCTTCTCAACACATCTATTATTAAATATCAATTGTTATGTAAATTGTCTGCTCGGGTATCGACAGCTCTTGAAAGAATTAGCCTTGTCGTCCAGATTCTGCCTCTGATGCTAAAATCATGTTGTGGTTTTCTTCAGATGACTATCGGTGTGGCCTACAAGGAGATGGAGTGCCAGACTTCTGACGACCAGAGCCGGCTTGGCCACAACGCCTCCTCCTGGAGCCTGTACTGGTCCGGGACAGACTTCTCCTGCTGGTGCGGGGGCCAGGAGACCCTGCTGGGTTCCCGCAAGGCCCGGCGGGTCGGTGTCTACCTGGATCAGACCTCTGGCGTCCTGGCCTTCTACCGCATCGCCAACAGCCACGCCCACCTCATCCACCGGCACCAGACCCAGTTCACCAGACCGCTGTACCCAGGGTTCAGGTTTGGGTCGGGGCCTGGGGCCTCGGTGCAGCTGTGCCAACTGGAATAAGACTGAGAAGAATGGGGAGCTCCTACAGAAGATCCAAACCCTCTCTGGCCAAACCCGGCTTTGTGTAATTACTGCAAACGTTCTTTCTTCTTCTATTCATCAATTGACTTATCAAGACAAATGATGAATCAAATGTGGCATACCCTCAATACCAGTGTTACTTAAATATCTATATATCTATAAATAAAGGAATTGGCAGATTTGCACGATGTGTTTTTTTTTTTTTGTATAGTGAAATTTGTTTTCAAATTCAACATTTATTTTACTGGCATTGTATTAAAGTATATGCTTCAATGTGTATTTGATGATCTTAAAGCATTGTTCTTTTATGTAATATGTTAATTTCACTAAAGGAAGAGATTAAATTTGACACTTTGTTGACCTAGTTGCTTTCCCCCATTGCCTTCACAGCGTAAATACTGGATTATATATAGAGTATCCCTGCCCTCAAATTGGGGGCAGGGATATTTGACCCTCCCCGCAGTATTATCTGTCTATTCTCTCCCTGCTCATGGATAACATCTGCTCCAAAAACTCACAATGCAACAGGCCATTGCTGATGAATGGCTTATTGAAAATATTTTGATAATATATAATTTCCCAAATCTCATATAAACAACTCTTTTCTATTGTCTAGCTTTTGTCTAATAGTATTAAACCTGCATCTTTGATTGCACACACAATAACAAAGGGGTTGAATAGAAAAGGTTACCAATAGTAAATCGTCCTCATGGGTTTTTGTTAGTAAGGTGTCAGTGTGTGAGGCCTGACC
Source organism: Trisopterus minutus (assembly GCA_027122715.1). NCBI lineage: Eukaryota > Metazoa > Chordata > Actinopteri > Gadiformes > Gadidae > Trisopterus > Trisopterus minutus. The sequence goes on from JAOPUD010000055.1 coordinate 20,779,947, forward strand.
ACATGGAGTTGATACTGTACTAGGTAGTGTGTCTTCCCAATGATTTGAATTTCACATTTGTATTAGCCTGTTTTACTAAATCAGTGGCCACAACGTCAATCTGCTGTTATAATCTTTGTTTAGTATACTCTAAAATCCTTCTCTGGCACAGAGCGCTACACTTTAAATATCTTTATTCTATTACGTTTGCAAAATCGTGGATACACAATAAAGCAAATGGGCAAATTGACCAGTAATACAGAGGCAGGCCAGTTAGTGTATTTTTAAGGATGGGAAGATGGATGTGAAGAAGCTAAACCATGCACACACTAATCCACTCCCTACTAAGAGGACAATACCTGGCCTACATCTAAAAGAGAAAGCCCTGGTGTGGGTGTGTGTGTGTGTGTGTATGTGTGTGCACACAAATTTATCTTTGGAGGTGTCCATAAACTCCCTCTAAAGAAAAAGGCAACAGGAAATCCCAAGATACCAAGTATAGAGAGAGAGGTGTGTTGTGAAAGGAAGAAGGGGAAAAAGAGAAAGAAAAGGGGCGGCAGAAGCCCATTGAGTGGTGTATATAACACTCTTCACAGTGCTCTCTCCATCACTCCATCTGCTCCCACCACCGGGACTCATCTCTGGGCAGCCATCGAAGACCACCTTCAACATGAAAGGTGAGGTGAATGGGAGGCTTCTGTGAAGGACCACCCCTTTACTGATAGAGACACTAAGAGATACGAGACACAGTCGTAGCACTGGTAAAAGCAGAGGCCATGATCCTATTTGTAAAAAATAATCCTAGGTAAATAGGCCAAAGAGTGTCTTGACGGTCACATCAGGGACACCACGATGTCCCTGACGTAGAATTGATTAGAAACTTTAATCTTGTGTAACTCTACTTATCTCCTTCCTCTAGCAATTGTGTTCCTCGCCCTAATGGCATGCTGCGCCTCCAGGGTGCAGTCAATGAACAATAACTACTCTTGGGATGGACCGGTTGGAGAACCGGGCCGAGTCATACCTCCAAGCCCAAGCCCACCAGCAAATGGTAAAGCAACGGGAAACCAAATAAATCAAACCGTGTCTGCAGTGGAATAACAGAGGTTTGTTGCCATGTGTTGGCTGGTTCCATGTGTGCGTGAGACGTATTTGTTATGTGTTGTGTGCAGTGTGCCTCACAGACACCTCTTCCTGCGGCTGCTGTCTCATGCAGCGGACGATGCACAGGATGGAGGAGTTCTTCAACATGAGCCTCGGTGAATTACAGCACAGCCTGAGGGAGACCAGGATGGTGCTGGACAACATGAGAGGTGTGTGTGTGTGTGTGTGTGTGTGTGTGTGTGTGTGTGTGTGTGTGTGTGTGTGAGAGAGAGAATGAGAGCGAGAGCATTGTTACAACATAAATAATGTCTCTTCCCCTGTTAATTATTCAATGAAGTCACGCTCATCCTTCCCCCCCAGCCAGCCGCAGTGCCTTCTCTGTGGCTCTCACCGACCGTCGCTGGTGCCTGGGGCCCTTCGTCGGCAACCAAGTCATCGTCTACCAGCACATGTTCCTCAACCTGGGTGGAAACTACAACCCTGCCACTGGCATCTACGTGGCTCCCCGCTCCGGTGTGTACAGCCTCTCCCTGACGGTGTACAGTGACTCTGGCACCGCCGGATCCCACCTGGCGGCCTGCGCCACCATGATGGTGAACGACATGGCGGTCGCCATCCTCAAGGAGCAGAACAGTCAGGACCAGGAGGACAGCAGCACCAGCGTGCTGGCGCTGAGGCTGTCCGCCGGAGACACGGTGTACGTGCTCCTGCCCCAAGGCTGCTTCCTGTGCGACAACAGCAACCACTACAACACCTTCACCGGAGTCCTGTTGTACCCCACCGACTAAGACCGAGCGAGCCGTCACGGAACATTCCACGACTGCAGGCCATCCTACCGGGCCTTCTCTCTGTTCTCGGTGATGTTGAGGTTGATTCCATCTTGCCGTGTGTGTGCCTTCATCCCCCCTGACTTCCTTCTTCCTAGAGCTTCTGTGTTTCGTTTTATTAGATTTTAGTGTAGGTTGGATACAGATGGGGCCGGGCTCCTAGGTGAGGTCTTGTGTAGGCCTGCTCTATGCTGAAGATACGTTACGTGTGTACGTTACGTTATGTGTAGGCCACCTCAGCATCTGTGTCAATTCAGAATGAATAAATCAAGGTTTTATTCTCAAACCGTGCTTGACGTTGTCTTTTACTTTGTGAGATTCATAAGGGATAAGGTGCAGTAGCCGTGAAGAAAAAACATTGAAAATACACATCATATACATGAGCAGCAAGTTTAAATAGGCTTACGTTTTTTTTATTAGAAGTAGCACTTCTTCATTGGCGCTGTTGACACAAGGTCAGGTGATGCTCCCACTGAACCTAGAGCCAGGGATTCCCCAACATGGAATCAAAAACTCCATATTCAGAGAGCCGCTCCTGTGTGGTTCAAGATTCAAGAATCAAGATTCAAGATTGTTTATGCACAATAAAAACAACTATTATGGAAGCAGTCGCTGGCAATGAAATCCTTGGGTCTCAGGCTCCTTCAACAGTACAATAAAAGAAAAGTATACGAAACACAAGTAAGAGAGCTGAGACCCAAAAGCAAAATAAAAATAAATAAATAAACCACAGTGCTGACATGAGTAATTAGAATAAAATAAAAAATATAATAATAACAATTATAATAACATTCAGTAGTTTTGATAAATAATACGATATACAATATAATATTATCACAATATTACAAATATGATGTTACCGCAACGATACAGTCATCAAAGAAATGTCTGGCATATAGCCATGGTTGGCCTTGGACACAGGACATGAGACTCCCCTCTGGCCCCCATGATGACTGGGACTGGAAGGTTTGGTTGAAGACGGGCCACACTTAAGGCAGCTCATATGACAGCCAAGGAGATGGAAACCACTTCCAAATGGGAAATGATGCATCGTTATCTTTTATATTAAGTTAATCAAATGATCCTTCTATGATGTTAAATGTCTCAATAGGAAGTTTTGAGAGTGTCTGTTTCAACTTGATTGTGCATGTTTTTGTATGAGACAAATTTCAATTCCATTTTAATTTCTTGGTTGGTTTAGGGTATCGCAGAAGGTCCTTCAGCAACCAAGAGCAATGGAAGTGGTCAGATTCGTATTTTTAATTAAAAACATCACGTCAAGGCATAATTACACAAATTTGTCCAAGTAAAATAAAAATAATAAGTTTATTGACAGCTGTTATGTTTATTTCACTTAGTTAGTTTATTAAATCGCTATAGCTCCCCATAGTAAATAGACGTAGGACTATGCCCAGCAGAACACTTTGACTACCAGTACAACCACTAGAATAACTAACACTTTGACTACCAGTATAACTACCAGTAGGAATACTATTAAAACCTCTTGTTCAATGACATATAGTTTGACTACCACAACTACCTGTTTAGCTATAGCCAGTATAGGAATACTATTAAAACGTCATGTTTAAAGACGACCAGTCTGACTCCCAGTAGTGGTGTCCCCCTCATGTTGGAGCGGGCTCCCAGCAGGTGCTCTGGTATCCCCCCACACCAGAAGACATGATGGGAGAAGGTTCTTAGGGAGAACACCTAGGGTGGATCCCTTGGCTGCACTGTGGCTGCCCACTGCTCCTAGCCATGGGATGAAGGCAGAACTCACCTTTTGCGTGTGGTGCTCGTGCAATGACGAATAAAGAATCTTCTAACACTACCATTCAGGTGGTGGGCCGCCAGCCCCTGGTATAAACACTCGATGCGGTGGTCTAGACCAGGGGTTCCCAACAGGACCGGCATATTCATATCTGCCATATTCATGAATGACTACCAGTCGATGGGGTAGAAGTCAATTTGAATGCCTTCATTTTAGGATGCATTATTTTCATACAAAGGATGTGGCTGTTTTTCAAGATGGTTTATTTGTCGTATTTACAACAACTATTATTACAACAGCAATGAAATGCTTGAGTCTCAGGCTCCCTTCAACAATGCAATATATATAAAAGTACAATTTATAAGAGTACCACAAGAAAAGTCACCTCACAGGATCAAAGTGACTTTCTGTGTTGCTCGCTCCTCACACTGTGAACCGTGTTAAGTTGCCTTGCTCGCTTAAAGAATTGACTGTGTAGCCATGGGAACGATATAACGCAATAAATCTCCATTCACTCACAACTTATTTGGATGATCCAAATAAGTAACGTCACACAAAAACACCTCAGTCCAATATTGGTACACGCAGACTTTTCTTTTATAAATCAGGTTTGGTAACCCTACACATATTTACTCTGTTAGTGACACATTTACCCTCTGTGGCCCTGCAGGGAGCGGGTGTTAATAATGGTGTGAGGGTCCTATGGGTCGACTGGTGCTCCTGATCCTGCTGACTCTATTCAACATTGAACCTGAAGGCTAAAGAAAACCTTGAAGCAGGGATGTTTGAACTCTAAAGTGACCTACAGAGTTTCATATTCAAATTTGTCTTTGAGGCAAACTCAAATTAGCTATGTCCCTGGCCGAAAAACTATTAACCATCTACAAATGTATCAATGTTTTGTGAATGATTCGTTTGTAATTTACTTAAGGCACTTAAGGCATTTGATTCCCCAACCAGCAACCCATTTACAGATTTTAAGGCTGCAGACGCACACACACACAGAATTGGCATTATGTGGGACAAGCTAAGGCTTCACAGTCAATGTCTAGTTCACACACAACAACAAGTGGGATCGAACAAAAGCTCCCAGCAATGGTGACCCCCGTCAGCAGCGGCCCATCCTCCCCTTGCATCCCCCACCATCCCGCCTGTCTTGTCTTTAATCACCCGTCTTGGTCGCTCCACTTTAGCTTGGGAACCAGGTGATGTTGTGTACCAATACCAATGCGTGCCTGCTCTGATGAACTGATAGCAGTTATCCACCGGCTCATCCGGTGCTTTTGCCCCACGTCCAACGCCATTAGAGCATTCTCGAACGCCATGAGAGCATTGTGCTCCACTGAGATGATGGCAATCAGATACCCAGCGACCCACTAACAACTGCTGATGAGGGAAAAGGCTTTTCAACAGGGGTTCTTGTTTTGTCCCTTCAGAGGAAACATTAACAGGGTGTTGCCTCCCCATTGTGAAAGGTGCTTCGGTATCAGTGTTTTCACAATAATGTGTGTTAGGGTTAGTGTGTGTGTGTGTGTGTGTGTGTGTGTGTGTGTGTGTGTGTTTGTGTGTGTGTGTGTGTGTGTGTGTGTGCGTGTGTTAGTAAGTGAATGTGTGTTGGGAGATACAGTCATTCACTTGTATCAGGTCATGTGACATGCATCAATAAGTGGTCAAAGCAAGCCCTGCATACTTCATAGCTGCCGGACTTCTGCTAACAGCAGACCTCTCACACTCTCACAGTCTAAGCTTCCCTTTATATCAAGGACACCGTGCCGAACTGGTACAGTAAGTGCATTTATTACCGCTCTAAAATCATTTTTCCTTTCATTATTACAAAAACCGACATGTACTGTAGAGGATTAGGGCCACATAAAAAAAAGTTCTGAGTTTAAAGTCAGAATTCAGAAAATAAAGTAAGAATTCTGACTTTATTTTCTGAATTTTGACTTTATTCTCAACTCAAGAAAATCACATGTGGCCCTAATCCTCTTCTCTAGATGCTTTTTCCAAATGTTTTGCTTTTTGCAAATTCCTTCCTTTAGTGGAATTTCTTCAATCAAATATATGGTTTGTTATGAATGGTTTTGATTGTATTCAAGGCCTATTTTAAATAATTCTACAACATAATTAACAATTTCCTTTTATGTTGTTTTAAGAATGTTAATGTTGATGTTAATGTTAATGTTAATTAATGCTTTATAATAGCAAAACGTAGTAGGGGGGGAGGGCTTTAGTGGTTCTAAATAAAGGGTCAAAGGTGAAGTATCTTAGAATGGTTGTGAAGAAACAGACTAAGAAAGTGTCTCTCAGTTAAAGGACTCAACAATTGTCAGAAACTGGTCAGATATTTGATAAGATATAACCCTGAAAATCAGAATTAACCCTGACTGCATGCTTGCAGGTGAAGATGGTTGCATTGTCGCTTATGAGCATGTGGGGGTTGCTGTGTCTCTGCACGACTGTCCAGGGCACGGGGAGCCCTATCGACATACTGGCACACGCAGCAAGTAAGGAAACTATTTGTCACTTTCATCAAAAACAAAAATCTAATTTGATTTCAACATTTTTCACCCAAAATGAAAGGTTGATATTTGGACAGCAGGAAACAAATGGTCTGTCAATGTAAACAGTTTTCACTGGACTACATTAAGACCCCATCACTGGCTGTCTCTGCAGGTCACTGCCTGACGCCACTACATCTTTTATTTCCAAACATATTCAACCATTTCGGGGGATCATTTAGTTTTTCTTAAGCGGTCTTCCTCAACCTCCCTCCCTCATCTGTCCTCTGTTTACAGTCAACTTCCCGGGGACCCTGAGCTGTGGCGTGAACTGGGGGTGCGATTGTGCCTTTAAGCAGACAGACTGCTGCTGTGGGGCCAAGGATTTCATGGCCCTGGAAGACAGCATCTACACCAGGCTGGTGGCCTTGAGGGTGGAGCTCAACACTGTAGAAATGCAAACAGAAGCCCTCACAGGTATAGCCTGCAGGGGGGGGGGGGGAGAAGAAAGAAAGAATAAGTCCAACCAACCCATCACCCACTTGTTTGTACACTTTTGCTGCTGAAAAACGTGCTTCACTTGCTCCAGATTTAACTTGAGCATTTCTTCATTTTCAAAGATTTAGCAAATAAACAAAACTCCAGAAAGCACTGCAATTTTCATGTCCCCTTTTCACATATTTAAAATTAGAATTATATACTCAATCTAAATCATCAGAATTCGCCATTTTGGCATGTTGATGTGGGTAAGATGTCAAATAGCGTGCGCGCATCGTACTTGCATACCTGATGAAGGCTACGTGCATGCATTTGCGCCCAATGCACGTGAAGCATTGGGCAGACATTTATATATCATTTTGACATTTTCTCTCTCTTTATTCCCATGATTCTCCTTTAGAAGATACCCACATCGCCTTTTCAGCCAGCATGGCTGCAAGAGCCGATTCTTTTGGTCCCTTCACCACAAATGTTCCCATTCCCTACACCTCAATTGCTACTAATGATGGCAGTGGATATAACCCTGCTCTGGGTAAGACACAAAGATGTACACACACGATATGATACAACTTTATTAATTCCCCCGTAGGAGAAATTCGTTAAACATTCATTACACATGCACACATGCACACATGCACACATGCACACATGCACACATGCGCGCACACACACACACACACACACACACACACACACACACACACAATATATATCTTTATTGCCGCAAAGCCAAAATAATAATTGTTGCTCTTTGTTCATTGTGCGCATTCTTTTTTCCATGGATTTATTAGCAGGCTAATAGGCCCTGCGTTTACATGCTGGAGCATAATTGTGTAATGAACGTATCGAATAAAGATTGGATTCATGTAAACAGGTTTATTTGATCTGCTAAGCCAAAAGATCGTCTCAGGACCGGATGAGCGAAGTTGATACGAAAGCTGGGCTTGAACCGGTCCTAGTCGGCTATCTACCTGCATGTGTACTCGATCGTATCGTATTGCCGGGAGTTCGCGTCTTGCGCATGCTCGAGAATTCCGGCCGGAGATTTAACACGGAAGTGAAAGGTGACAACGTATTAGATAGTGGTGTGTCCGGAAAGATCAAACGATGCCAAACAAACAAAATGTATGCTACTGCTGCCTCGTCAAAATCGTTTAATCTTTCCAGCAACACCACTATTTATTACTTTGTCTCCTTCTACTTCCGGGTGAAATCGTTGAGCTTGTGTCTCTGTTTGATTAAACCACGTGTTGAACATTTAGCACTCTCAGTCATACCTAGCCCGACACAACGATACCACAGAGGATCTAATCCCTTTTTCAACACAACCCTTCCCCTTGTTCCCTGTCCCCAGGCATCTTCACGGCACCTCGTGCGGGGGTGTACTCCTTCGCCTACACTGTGTACTCAAGCAACGCCGTGGGGGCGCGCCTCTACCACCACGTAGGCCCGCAGCACACCTACTGTCCTCCCATACCTCACATTACCACCACGTAGGCCCGCAGCACACCTACTGTCCTCCCATACCTCACATTACCACAACGTAGGCCCGCAGCACACCTACTGTCCTCCCATACCTCACATTCGGCTTGCTTTCCTTTCAGCTTTTCAATGGGGTTTTTTTATGCATACAATGCGAGTAGAACATGATTTATTTATTATCTTATTGTACACAAGAGTACAATCCTTAGGCTTGGTTCCTCAACAGCCACATAGCAGCAACAATACAAGATCAAGTAAATAAAGATAAGTACCAATATTAATATAAAAAAAAAATAAAAAATAAGCAGCGGAGATCACAATAATAATTAATAACAAAATAAAATGAAGTAATAAGATCAACTACATATAAGACAGTGGTAAAAAGTACCACCGCCTGGGCTCCTGTCTGCAGATCCGACTGATGAAGAACGGACAGGTCGTGGCGTCCACGTGGGAGGACAACCGCGAGGACATGGAGGACAGCGGGACCCAGGTACGACAGCGGCGTTGAATGCACGTCACGTTGTTGTAACCCAAAGGGTTACAATAAAGTAATTAGCGCATCGCACTTGGGTTATCGGGTTTGGGCAGCATTAGATTAACAATGTGTGCACTCAGTGAGAAATGTGTTTATATTTTTTTAAATGAATTGATCAAATTGATCGCATGAAGAAAATAAAACGGTATTTGTGACACCGTGGTGTGCCACATGTGTCCACCAGGTGGTGGTGTTGCAGTTGCGCAGAGGCTGCCAGGTTTACATGGAGCTGGTGTCCGGGAGAAGCATCGCTGGAAACACTAGAAGTGGTTATAATCAGTTCTCCGGCTACCTCGTGTACCCTAACAATGAGGATTAGCCACGCTAGCTGGAGATCTGCACAGCAAGAGGGGCGGGGGGAGGTGGGATGAGAGAACCAGTCACATCATAGGCAACAATCAATTCGGTTTAAGACTCTTTAAAGAACGGTATCCAAAAAACTGTACAGAAAATGCATGACATACATGATTCGATTTTAACAGGAAAAGTGTGGTAGGTATGTTATACAAGGCAATGTACAGGGAAAGATATGACTACGTTTTGAAAATTTACAACAATAATAAACATTAATAAAACTAAATGTGATTCATGATGATGGTTGCATTTTATTTTTGTGTATAGCAAATGGTGGTTATTAAAAGTTAAAAGGGACACACACACACACACACACACACACACCAAAACGTACATACAAACCTAGGTGCATACAGTAGCCTGTGCCCTAATGCTGCTATATTTGGCCTATGACCGTATACAGTAGGATTATAAACAAGTGTCTTCAAAGGCAGAGCTCCATAAATGATTATAAACAACAGAGGGACTCTGAGTAAGTAAATACCTTTAGTGGTATAAACAATGGCCCAGTGATGAAGAGAAGGACCCACACCGACACACTGACACACCGACATACAAACACACACTTATAGTTGCGTTGAACAAGTCATGCATGCCTTGTATCTAAACATCACATGAACTTCTTTTGACAATTTAACTATGAAATGGACTTCAATGATGACATATACCAATGGCATCCAATGACAGCAGAGGCCTGGAGGCATCTGTATGTGTGTGTGTGTGTGTGTGTGTGTGTGTGTGTGTGTGTGTGTGTGTGTGTGTGTGTGTGTGTGTGTG
>JAOPUD010000055.1:20848562-20861454 GCA_027122715.1 Trisopterus minutus
AAAGTGCTTATATCGCTCTGAAAAGCATTTTGCACACATCAAAATAAGAAAAGCTTATATTTCTGTCCCTTCGTGCGTGTGTGCGTGTGTGTGTGTGTGTTTGCGTGTGTGCGTGTGTGTGTGCTAGGAGGTGAGCACTGGGGGTCTGTGTGAGAGAGGACCCCTGTAGCTCTTCAGAAATTCCACATCTTTCCCCCCTGCGTGCTACAGTCACTAATAATGCTAATTGGGCTTTAACAGCCCTGTGGTGGCCCTGTGTCTTATCAGGTCTACTGTGAGCAGGATCAGACCCCAAGCCTGACTCCATGGAAGACACAACACAATAATAATAGCAAATTTAAATGCAATTAAGTGTTTGTTATATTGAAATATAATGAAACAACTAATTGAAAAGCAGAAAATGATTTTAAGTGGTTTGTTATTTTTTAAGATACAAATAAAAATAATTCTGCATGAATATAGATAAACCGTGCTGAATTCATGTGTCACTGAGTTGAGTGGGACTGTGTAAACACACTGTTGAAAATGAGGAAGGTCGATAAAAGGGCTAAACTAAAGGACAAGAAGTGGCCACGAATTTGTTCCAAAATGAACAATATGTAAGGGTATGTCCTTTATTAAAACGCACCTATCAATGTGCAAGCAGAGGACTACATTAATAAAGAGAAAAAACACACAGACACACTCAACCACCCATTCAATACCCGGCCAAATAGCCATGTTGCAATGTTTATTGAAAAGCCCAGGTTTGCAGTGATGTGCATCACAGCTCTTTATTGTGTAAGTAAGTGGGCATTAATGTGCCCGCTCCCTCGATTAAAGGTCAAAGGGTAATGTGTGTCATGCTCTTGTCGGTTTCGTCATCGGTGGACTTTGGACTGCTCTGTGTCAGTCAGGTGTATGTGAGTTCCACCAAGCATAGCCTCACTAGGACAAGAAAGAGAAAGAAAAAAAACAGCAATTATGTAAAATTTTGACTGACACTCAAAGACCTGAAACATGCACAGCACCGCTATTGACTGTTCACTGATCTCATAGGAAGGGTGCCTAAGTCATAAAGCCAGACGACACTGACATCTCATCATCGCTCCAAAGATAAACTGAAGCCCGGGTGATGAACTTACTTACATTTCTTCTTTATCTCCAGCCACGTGTCATGCATTGTGAGCCATGAATTGCACCCATTGTGAAATACGTGGTACAAGGTTTGCAGAGTTATCATGTAATCATTCATTCATTGGTATAATGACAGGAGGCAAATTTGCCTATATGGTTCTTGCAATGTCCAAAACAAAAATTTGCAACAGACGTAATGTAACATGTTGATGAAATTGTAATAGGAAATGTATGCAACATTTCAGTGCATGTCACCTGCTTGTTTTTACAGAAAAATCCAAAGTAAGATAATTCGATTAGACCAAGATGATTAGACTTTGTATGCATATCTTCTGAAAATACAACAAAGGAATTTGAGGGAGTGACTAGCAGGACACCAATGTTTTATTCCAATGCCATTTATTCGGCTTATTTCCATTCCTGTGGAGATTTCAGTGTTGGGCTGGAGGAAATCCCCCATACACATTCACAAGACAATTCACCAACTGTTTCTCCATATAATGACTCACTTTGCCTTTCAAATTCATCACTTCACACTGTTCATGGCTTCTCACCCGGACCCCAATTGTTAAGGTGCCCTTTGGTCTTGAGTGTTGAAGACCAAAGGGGTATTGAACCAGCAAACTAAACACGCTCTCACAAACTCCTTCCTGAGAACACCATTTGGCCTCCAAGAAAATAAAAAAAACCCTGCTATTTTTCTTGAACAACATAAGCTCTAGATTTTAGCCGTCGCTTGTGTACTGTTGTGTACAATCTGCAGTGTGTATGCAATGCATTCATCAATATTTAGGATATTTGATAAACAAACCATGAGCTATGATCCAGTTATAGGGCAATAAAGGCAAGGCTAGGAGTCAGCCTCATGCTCCAACTCATTACGGAATCAAACACAGAACCCTGACAGTACTAACTGATACTGTCTGACTGTCTCATGGCACAGGCTTATTACGTTGGCCTGTATATGGGGCAGCCCTTCCCCGTATACATATATATATATAAGATAAGATAATGTGTTCTGTATCATCAAGTCTGAATGCATGGCCACTGATGACCAGGGGTACAACCAGGACTGGGTCTTATCTGCCCCAGCAACCTTTGAGACTGTCCTCGTTGCCCCACGCTGATTCAGCTCCATGATGAAGAGCTGCTCATCCAGATTACTGTGGTCACAAGAACTGTGCCACAGATAAGTCCTAATCATTAGATAAGTGTAAAAGTGGCTGCTTTCAAAATTCCCCGAAAGGTAAGTGCGTTCACATGCAATGCGGAAGGTAAAATATTAAGTAAATAATTGGTTCTCAGGCGAGTCAAAGCCGCGCGAACAATGCACAATTAATGACATTGTATCAGGACTTATTTCACAGGTCTAATACGAGGACTGTAAGCTTGAGTTCTCTCTCTTTCTAACAAAGACAGCTGTGTGGTAATTACTCAGAGCTGATAAATATTTAATACGTAATTCAAACACTTGATCAGGCCCTGTCTGGGGTGCAGAGGTCAAGTCGTTGCTCCAGCTGTCTTCATGATGAAGCACAGATCCCAAAGCAGCAGGGGAGGTTATCTCAGCTGTAAACAACAGTGAGGCGTGTTGTTTACAGCTGAGATACACACACACAAACACACACAAACCCTCACACACACACACACACACACACACACACACACACACACACACGTACACATCAGCAATATGATTTAGCAATCTCACATCTGCTGAGGACACTTAAGTTTTGATACAGATAGCTCTACATAGTCCTGTGTTACTGTAGGTTGAATCTCCTTGTGTGTGTGTGTGTGTGTGTGTGTGTGTGGGTGGTGTGAAAGTTTGTGTGAGTGTGTGTGTGTGTGTGTGTGAGTGTGTGTGTGTGTGTTTGAGAGAGAGTGTGTGTGTGTGTGTGCGAGTGTCTGTGCGGTGTCTGTGCGGCACACACCTGCATGTGCGTGTGTGTGTGGGGTTGTTTGCATGAATGCATGACATATGCATGTAATGTGTGTCTGTAAGGGGATGGGGGCAGCAAGTAAAGAAGGACCTTCCGTGTACTGAGATGCTGCTGATACACACGCACACAGCCAACCATGTATACTGTGTCCTTGTTCGGCCCGGATGTTTGAGACAATGCTATCCACGGGGGGCTTCATGCTCGGTCTGTGTCTTTGTGTCAGTGCCTGAACCCCACTCCTTTGGTTTTGGTTACTGCTATTCACCCAGATAAACCAATAAACTACTTAAAATAAAAGTTTTCAATGCTTGTGCTGACACCTTGGTCTTAGAATATAAACAGTGAGCCAAAAACTTTGCTTCACCTTGACATGTATTCTCCTTAATTTAATCTTCTTACTTTTTTACTAGACTTTGCAGAGGTTTGTCCTGCTCATAAATTGTGTTTGAAACATTCAGATAATTAGAGGGTTTTATTTTCAAGCAAGCCTGCTGGAAGATGAATAATGTTTGGGAGATTGGGAGATGAGACATAGTGAGCCAACGTCATTTTAAATCCCTGACTGTTGTTGACTGCACTTTAAACACCCACAATCTGTGTTGGATGCTTCTGTTCTTGCTAATCACAGATGACTAAACTAGTTACTGCCTCATAAAGAGATGCACATTGTTTCACCTCTTATAGGCTATAACTCAATACAATTTGTAGTATTTATGTTAGCAGTGGGTAGCACCCAGCATAAATAGTACAAAGCTATATGAAGATTGCATAGTCACACCAAATAAATAGATAAATCCATGGCAAAGCAATAAAATCAGCTGTAAAGTATATATGCATAGTTTATAATGAGTATGATGATTGTAGGATTATCTGCAATTTAATAACATGCAATGTGATTTCCTAAACCACAGGTATGATTTCATAGTAAAATCATTTTGTACAGCGTAGGTGTTGAGTTGATCATCTGGGTTCCAAGGCTTGTTTGTAGTTCTTTACCTACTATTTACCAAGAAGGGGCATTCACCCTGGTACAATAACCAAACCACCCACGCTGGAGCCAAAAACAAATAAAGACACGGGATAGGGAAACTCTTTACCCAAATTCATGCTGGCAGGAGGATGTTTGCTGCATCATAATCCCTGGATTCGAAACAATCTAACCATGCTACAGAATTGACAGAATATATAAATGATTGCAAAGTTGAGAGATGGGGTTTAAGACGTAACACGAAAGGGAAAATAGCTAAGGCTGTGTGGAAATGGTATCTTTTAATTTGGAAACTATCTTCTGATAACTGAGGGATACAAGAAAGTCAATTTACTCGATGAAGTCATTCATTGATGTATAGCTTTCTACAGGGCTGTAGTTTGGTAGATATAATCGGCTTTATATAGCCTATTAAAATGACCATTAGGATTCAGCCGTTTTACGCAATACAAATAGTGGATCTGAAAAGCAGATTTGAGAGTCAATGTTCCGTTCCTCCTCACGTGTGCCCTCTTGTGGAAAAAAAATATGAATGAAAGAAAAACTCAAAATATACTATATAGAGTCAACACTGTATAAGATCCACAGACCGACTTGACAGGGCAGTGAGGATTCCTATATTCCTACGGCATTAACATTCACTGAAGGCGACCATTGATTCAACTTTTGTTATTTTAAAGCAGCCTAGACCCACAGGGTAATTCACTGTATGTTGTTTTTTCTGAATAAAGAATACTGACTGACATAAATTCCAAATACTTTTGAAAAACTTTGTGAAATGATATCAAGGTAAAGCTCTATTCTCTCTTAGTTTACATATGAATTTATACAGTTGAATACACTGTGAAGTACTGGCACTGAGACACTTTATAATTAATATTGTATATACCGTTTGTTTTGTTGGCCCTGTCTGTTCTGTTTGTCTTTACTTTAGCATTTAGTTAGGCGTATATATTTGATTCATTAGCACTTTCATTGTATTGTATTATTCATTGGATTACTCATCCTGTCTTTTCCACTGCTGCTGAAAGGAATTTCCCCTCCGGGGAATTAATAAAGTTGTTATCTTTGTATCTATCTATCTGAATGCCTCCCAAATACGGTGTTTTATTCTTACACGCAGTCTGTTAAACATCAGCACCAGCTGCAGCAAAACCGCGTTCTGCGGTCCAGAGACAGACGTTCCTCGAGGAGCCGCAGTCCAGATCCCTGCGCCAATCAAAACGCACAGCACGCAGCCAGCCAATCAAAACGCACAGCACGCAGCCAGCCAATCAAAACGCACAGCACGTAGCCAGCCAATCAAAACGCACAGCACGCAGCCAGCCAATCAAATGGAGGTTTGACATGACGCTGGTGCGTCCACCGGAAGCGGGCTGTAGCGTCCTTGGAGATGGACTGACTACGTTGTTGTTAATAGTTTAACCGCACATATGAAGTGTGGTCCCTCATATGATACGAGGCGTTTCCTACAGGGAAAGCGGTTCATACCTCTTTGAAAGGTAAATAGCGTCACTGTCCCCATTTATCATGAGTTCACAACATGTAGCTAGCGCACTGCTAATGTAGATCTATCTCCATGGTCCATGGAGCCAATAACATGTCAGAATAACATGTCGATACCCATAATACTGTCAGAATAACATGTCGATACCCATAATACTGTCAGAATAACATGTCGATATCCATAAATACTGTCAGAATAACATGTCGATATCCATAAATACTGTCAGAATAACATGTCGATATCCATAAATACTGTCGGAATAACATGTCGATATCCATAATACTGTCAAAATAACATGTCGATATCCACAATACTGTCAAAATAACATGTCGATATCCACAATACTGTCAAAATAATACCGTCAAAATAACATGTCGATATCCATATAAGTCCAGGGTTTGTCTTTATGAAGCATTATTTAAGCACATTTCGCTCCTGGCCTTGGACCGAATGTTTTCAATATGAATTTAATGCTCTGCTTTTAATAAACATCTGCATACAGATTGAACAGAATAGAGCACTCAACCTTGTCTGTGCTAAATTAATTTAAATAGTATTCTGGACGAGGAAATTAAACATAGTTTTTTTATTGCTGACAAGGGTCCTAATTCCACTGTTGTCTTCAGTAACCATGACTGCAGCTGCTCTTATTGGAGATCAGCTGATCCTTGAAGAAGACTACGATGAGAACTACACCCCCTCTGAACCAGGTAATCGCCTTATCACTGACAGGTGTACAATCAGTGCTAGACATAACATGTTAGAACCTATGCCATCATCATACATTAATTTTTTTGTTTATTTCTCATTTACAATTTCTCCTCCTTATTTATTTTCTCAACAGAGATTCACGAGTATGCCAGAGAGATTGGCATTGATCCTGACCGGGAGCCAGACCTCTTGTGGCTTGCTAGAGAGGGCATTGTTGCCCCCCTGCCCAGGGAATGGAAGCCTTGGTAAGGACTCGCACCCTAGCGTCTTCATCACCTCCGCTGGTTTCAACTATTTTAACTTGAGTTGAGCTTGAACTTCTTGCTGCTGTCGTGTTGCCGGGTTTAAACCGGGGTTCAAATTGTTAAAATAAGGTGTTATCCTGAAGGGAGTTTGGCCGGTGTAGGTTCAAGCCTGCCATTTCAACTCGCTAACTAGAATAACCTATACCTATCTGAAGTCAATGCTAATCAAATGTGATTTCAATGATGTTGTCAATTGATTGACATCTGATAACCTATGACCTACCAATAAAAAAATGCTGCCCAGCCCATACCTTTCTCTTTTTTATTTCACTAATTGTACTGTCGACACTCTCAAAACCCCTCCCACTCAGCCGAGACAGCCACGCTAGTTTATGTCACACAGTTGCAAAGCCAGATAGTTTTTTTTATGCTAAGGGTCACCTGCCTACATAGTGAGAGGGGCTCAATCTTCCACACTGCGACTTTAACCCCAAAAATCAAGATAACCAATTGCCCTCCTATATCAGCATTGAAAATGGTTATATTTTGGTGTAACCTCACAGAGGCACAAGCCCATTCGATCCTTCTTTCCTAATTTTTTAATTCGTGGCTCATGTTTTCCATCCTCTCGTCTCTCCTGCAGCCAGGATGTCACTGGGGATGTGTACTACTTCAACTTCTCCACGGGCCAGTCCACCTGGGACCACCCCTGTGACGAGCACTACCGCGGCGTGGTGACGCAGGAGCGGCAGCGGGCCCAGCTGGCCGGCCCCGGGACTGCAGGAGCAGGCTCCGCTGGGAAGAAGGAGTCCAAGGAGAAGAAGAAAAAGAAGGAGAAAAAGGAAAAGAAGGAGAAGAAGAAGAAGGAGCCTCTCATCACTCCCGGAGTGAGTGCTGCTCTTCGTCGGTTTTGTAGCTCTTTAATGTGTGGCTTAAAGATCCAGTGTGCAAGATTGAGGTGGCCACTAGTGGTGAGGTCGGAGACGGCAACCAACTGAATCCCCCTCCTCAGCCCTCTTGTTCCAAGCACTAGTGGCCTGTAGTGGCCAGTCTTGTGTAAGGGGCCAGCAGGTGCTTCAAAAATTATGTGATCGTCTACGACAGCATCTAGTAGCCAAGTGTCAAGTGATGAGAATCTTTGATAGATTTATGAATTGTATTGTATACATGTTGTATACGTTCTTCGATATTGTATACGTTCTTTGATGTACAAGGTTCTTAGATTTATGAATTATGTTGTATTGTATGCGTTTCGCTTGGGCGTATTGTCCGTTCCGGGTTACTGTAGAATCATGGTGGTGCAACATTGCAGCCTTCAAGGAGGAGGACCACCAGGGAGATATAAAGGGATCCAAATACGATAACGCAAACACACAAAAAAATTATAAGATATTTAAAACTTTCTTTTCTGCCAAGACTGTTCCACTAGATCCCACTAAATTGTACACACTGGACCTTTTTTAGAAAAAATAACATTTCCTGGGTTTTAATTTGAAGGTTTTAAATAGGGAGACTGGTAGTGGCAGTTGAATCTGGTTACATGCAATCTATGTAATTTGTGCTACTGCTCTTGCATTTAGATTGCCATTGTTTTTCATTTTTTTGCTAAATGTTCTGTGGGTAGAATTATTGTTTTATATTTGTATTATTCTAAAACCTTTATTCAACCAGAGTCCCATTGAGATACCAATATTTTTCATGAGGGAGCCCTGGAGAAGATATCAGCAATACAGTCTTTCAAACTACATTCATACAAACATTTAGCAACATACAAAATCATATACCTAGACGGACAAGCGGAAACAGATCTAACAAAGGAAGCAATAACAAGTTCCAATATAGGTTGCCTCCAAACCCGTAGCTACATTGTTAAAAGCCTTAAAGAGGATCAGATCATCTAGGGGGCAATCTGCCTGCAAGTGATTCCAGATTGTAGTGGGGGAGAGCATAAAGGCCTGTTTGCCAATTCAGTGCCAACCTTAGGGACAGACAGTAAGAGGGTGACAATTGAACGCAAACAATGATTGCACGTTTTGAGTAAGATGTACCAACAAGGGTGGGAGTGGAACAGACCAAAGATGGAATTATGAATGAATATGTATCAGTGAGTATGTCTACGCAAAGCCAATATGAATTCCAAAGAACTCTTATACAACACTGGCATACAGGGTGCAATTGGGAGGGAGAGCTTAGAAGCCTGTGATAAACATCAAAGTGCTGTGGTACACAGTGTAACAGCTAATGCAAGCATTTGGGCAGGGACACAACTGTACAACGGAAGGAAAGTAGTAAACTATTATTCTTTTTTTTTTTCAAACAACATAGGAAATGCAATATGTATTTTTAAATATCACCTAGCTTGAGCTTCAGTTTCTTCACTAAATGTTCATTCAATTCAAAACCTAGATACGTCGACTTGTGACACTAATCCAATCTGGCTGCCCTGCAAGGTTACAATGTTAGGAGATTAAGCTTTGGTCTTCCTGGAATAAGAGAACAACATCAATTTAGTTTCAGATCAAACAACCGTCGCTACAGTTACAAAGGCAGACTGCATATACTGAAGCGATAGGGCGAAAGTGGACATCAGGACTAAATTAGGAACATTTTGACCCAGGTTGTTAAAATAGATATTAAACCAAAGTGGACCCAAAACAGAGCCTTGGGGGACACCTGATGCAACAACATGTTCATGTGTTACTGGTGGAGGCAGAGCCAGCAGCAGAGGAAGGCGGCGGAAGGTTGCCCGAGAAGAAGAGCACAATCCAACGAAGAAAACGTAGCTCAGCAGAGTAGGATCAGGAGTTTAAAAACGTCAAACAAAAATACGTACGCAAGTGGCAGATTGTTTTAGTTTTAGTTTTTATCTGTTTTGGTTTTTGATTTCGGTTGGGTTTGTGTTTGGTTCTGTGTTGTTTTATTTCTCTGATGTTTTTTCTGTATTTACGTACACACCTCATGGGCAAACAAACACGAAGATGCATGTACTGCCATCTTGGATTTGACATCCACACGATACCCCTTGTGCTTATTTTTCACCACGGGCCGGTCCACCCCTGTGAAGAACACTAGCATGGTATTTAAGGTGCTCGATGAATTTGAAAAGCCGGGTCAAACCATTTTGAGTCATTGAAGCCATTTCCTATTGGATCTCATAACTGGGGAAGAACAAGATGGCTGTGGCATTTTTACTGTAAGATGCTTCCCTTGTTTACGCATAATGGAGTGTTTTTCCACCTTGCAGCCTCTGAGTTCAGCCCTGGGTCCCCTGCCGTCCCCGCTGGGCAGCCTGGCTCCACTGAGGGGACTGGATGCCCTTGGCCCCGGCCCCATACCCAGCACCAATCCTCTTCTCCGGGGGTCCCTTGGGGGGACCTCAAGCTCTGGGGGGCTGGAGCCTCTCAAGACATCCCTTGGGGTATGACCCCAAGATTTGGCCAAAGAAATTGATGTCACAGCTGTGATGATCCCAATCCGTAGGAGATGGTTCACTGAGTTTTTGTAATTGTATTGACATGTATTGAACACACACACGCGCATATATATATATATATCATCATGACATCATAGTGTTTTCTAAGGTGTAATGTGTATCAAATGCTCATGCATTTCTTTACCTGCTCCTTGTGTTTGCCTGTCCAGGCTCTACGCAGCAGCGGAGGCTCCAGTGTCCTGGGCAGTCGGCAGGAGCGGGGGTCCATGTCCGTACTGGGCCGAGAGGACCAGGACGACATCGGGGAGCCAAACTCAGGGAACCAGGTCTGTCAAAACCCGGTCCATGCGGCCACTATTATTGTTTACAACTGTTTGAAGATCCAGTTGAGGCTCACTGTCCTTATGCATCATCAAGACAGTTCTATGTGTGTCTAACGTGACAGCTGGGATGTGTTTGTGCCTGGCAGAGTGCTTGTGGTTCAGCCGGACTTTTGAGGAACCTCTACCTGGACTTAGATGCTCTGGGAGGGGGCCTGCAGTATGAGGTGAGTACAGAAGAGACACAGCAAGTAGCTTGGTTATTTCCTGTTTACATTGTGTATAACATATGAGTTGATGCAGTATAGCCTCTTCCTCTTGACATTAAATGGCCATGTATCTAATATTGATCAGATAGTCAGACCTACTTAAATTATACATGAACCTCATAACAACATGTGAGATCAGATTAGATATTTTTTTGTCCTCCATATTCAATTCATTGCCACAGATGTACATCACACAGAACTTTAACACAGAAACACATAACAGATAACACAACACACATAACATAACATATTGAGGGCAGTGATTACTGATGGCACACAGCTCTTACCAGGCAAGTACATCTAAAAAGTTATGTCACAGTAAATACAATACAATATAGGGGCACAGGGTGCCCATAGGCCTAATGGAGCGCGGCAAATGAGAATAGCCATTAACTGTGTGTGTGTGTGTGTGTGTGTGTGTGTGTGTGTGTGTGTTTGTGTGTGTGTGTGTGTGTGTGTTTATGGGTCTTGTGTTGTGTGTGTGTGTGTGTGTGTGTGTGTGTGTGTGTGTGTGTAGGACAGTGAGGCCAGTGGCGGACCTCCACCAGAGGAGCGTACGGAGCCAGAGCTGCAGGACCTGGCTCTGTCCAGAGACCACAGTCCAGAGCCCCCCTCCCACCAGGTACAACACGCTGCCCTTTAATGGTCTCCATCTGAACTCTCTTTCCTGCTCTCGTTTCCCCCCCCTCTCTGTCTCCACCTTTTCCCTCTGTCGTAAGCGTGATCTATCATGTGATGTCTGATGTCTGTGCTGTTTCTGCATTGTTTCGTGTCAGACTTCCCGACATGATGTAGTCGCAATGTAGCTTCAGACTCTTATCCAGTAGACTGTTAGTTGATTACGAATATAAAAAAGGAAAAGGCAGAGATGTATCACAAGCCTGGATTCATATTAATATTATATAATAGTATTATTAAAAGAGTTCATGCATTTATATATTTCTGGTCTTAATCAAAGTTACAGTGTATGTTGTCAAGGGTGAATGGATGACTGCATTACTATCCCACGTAGTAGACTATATGCACACTAGCACTTTGAAAATTGCAACTGTGTGGTTTTTGCACTTTGAATTATGTTTTATATTTTCCTAATGACACTTGCAGATCTGTTGGTGATAATATTCAATCAGTAGTGGTGGCTGTTGAAGTAGGTTGTAGCTTCTCCACATCAGCCAGAACCAAACAGAAACTGATTCA
The DNA here is from genome assembly GCA_027122715.1 of Trisopterus minutus. Classification (NCBI taxonomy): domain Eukaryota; kingdom Metazoa; phylum Chordata; class Actinopteri; order Gadiformes; family Gadidae; genus Trisopterus; species Trisopterus minutus. The sequence continues at coordinate 20,860,292 of JAOPUD010000055.1, forward strand.
TAATGAACCAATTTTCTCCATGTCTGGTTTAACCGTTATTCTAATGTGTTTATTTTTCTCTCCCATGACCTCTGACATCTCACTGTCCTCACTATGGCTTTCTGCATGTTGACCCAGCCCAATTGGCTGTGGTGTATAGTTGTGCTGATGGGGACATTTCCCACCACAGCCACGGCTGTCACTTCAGCCTTCTGCTTGTCCTCCTGTCTAACTACTTGACTGCTTCGCTGTCTAGAATGAGCTAACCAATCACAGTCTTCTTACAACAACAACAACAACATCAAACTAGGGAGACTAAAGAGAAAGAATGAAGTAATCTCACAGGCCACACATTATTATTAATAATAATATTACTAATGAAACATAAACGTATCAGTTTTTACAGTTATTTTATGCTGGTCGTCTTATGCAGTGTGAGACACTTCACCATGGGGTGAATGTTTACATTCTAAACAACAAGTAACGAGACAGGGGTCTGCGTTATTCTGGTGTTAGTCTCAATGGCTGCCAGCCGAGCAGATCCACAGACCCGCCCGCCCCTCCCACGTGTCTCCCTCACAGTGGTCTCTCTGTTCTTCTCTCCTGTATTTGTCCTCTGCCTGCCTCCTCTTCACGGACACCCCAACGTTTGTGTCTGTTCTGTACCGGCTCTCCGTTGCCCAACCCAAGGGGTCCCTCTCGGGGTGCCCCCCACTGCGCCCCCCCCTCTCGCCCGGCCGGAAGGAGGTGGGTGATGGTGTTGGGGGAGGGTCCTCAGGCGGGCGCCATGTGGTACTGCATGGGGGAACGTCGGAGGAAAAACAAGGGGTTGGGGAGAAGGAGGATGGTCAGGGAGAGGAGGAGGAGACGGAGGAGAGAGGAGGAGGGGAGGCGGTGGATGGTCAGGTAGAGGAGGAGTTGGAGGAGAGAGGAGGAGGGGAGGAGGTGGATGGTCAGATAGAGGAGGAGGAGATGGAGAGAGCCGGAGAGGAGGAGCTGGACGGTCAGGTAGAGGAGGAGGAGATGGAGAGAGCCGGAGAGGAGGAGCTGGATGGTCAGGGAGAGGAGGTAGAGGAGGCACAGATAGATGTTCAGGGAGACGGGGAGGAGATGGAGGAGAGAGCAGGAGAGGAGGAGCTGGATGGTCAGGGAGAGGAGGAAGAGATGGAGGAGAGAGCAGGAGA
>JAOPUD010000055.1:20901884-20916935 GCA_027122715.1 Trisopterus minutus
ACACACACACACACACACACACACACACACACACACACACACACACACACACACACACACACACACACACAGATTTGATTGAAAGCATGTTAGTCATTATATGTCATTGAGGAAACAGTATTATATTGTCATGGAGCTATGAGTGCGTTTAGCTGAGGCAGGAATGCCGTGTCGGCCACATGCATCAGGACTTATCTTAATGGGGGCCAGGCCTCACCATGGCTACAGAAAATAAAACGTCCATTCCAACATGGCTCCAACACAATCTGCGGTCGGCAGCTCTATTGCTGCTGATTTGAATCATATGTGCTCACATCATAGGAAATACATTGTCCTCCACTTACTTGCTGTTAGACTCCTCATACACAGAAGGTCCACTGAACACAACATGACGTCTACAGCCAGGGGCGTTTAGCGAACACTCTTATCCAGGGTGACTTACAGTAAGTACATTAGTCAGCAGAGAGAGAAACAACCACATACCTCTGTGGGTACAGTCAGGATGTTCATAGAACCAACACTAACCATCACCAGGTTAACCCATTCCCCGTACACACTAACCATCACTAGGAGAGAGGACAGAGTCTAGGCGAACTCTGAACCAGTGAGACAACATATTCCTCATCATGGGTAGAGCTCTCCCACCCAGTCATAAAGGGCTAGTTTGGGGTTTTGGACCTCGGACCTCATTTCCAGTGTGTTGTTTATCACTGAGACCGTTCAACCCTTTTCATTCAGTCCTTCTAGTTGCAGAAATCGCTGGTGCTAGGCTAGCGCAAGTCAAAGGGGATCTGCTAGCCTGCCAGTAGAAACAGGTTTACCCACTCCACAAAACACCCGAGGCAAACCAATTATAACGCCAGACTGTCTATGTAAATGTCTGTGTTTATAGAATAATGTTAGAAATAAACTTACCCTTGCATGGCATTGCATTTAGTTTATAATCCCTGTAGTTGGAAGCAGGCTGCGGCAGCGGCGGACTGATATTACCTGGAGTGTGCTCCTCTGTTTAGCTTTACCAGAAAGTAGTCCCCCAAAATGTAATGTGATCATTGCGATACAAGGATAGTTTTAGTTCTAATATTATTCTATCAACACAGACATTTACAGCGATATTCAGGCATTATAATTGTGTGCCTCGGGTGTACTGTGGAGTGATCCGCTCGACTTGCACTAGCCTAGCACCAGCGATTTCTGCAACTAGAAGGACTGAATGAAAAGTGTTGCAAACGGTCTCCAATGATAAATAACACACGCACTTGGCTCACTTGAAAATGAGGTCCGATGTCCAAAATCCAGAACTACCCCTTTAAGACCCTTATTATACTACCTAAGAAGTGTCAGGCTACTACTAGCCTTGTAAGTGTTTTAAAATAGCTATTTATTTTTTATTATGAGATATGCCCTTATTGTTCCAAGTTTATAGCGTTTTGGTAGAATGGGCTAAAAACAGCCCCCATTGCTCCCATTCAAACATTCAAACTCGTTATCATACTGAACATATCCCATATCCATCTTACACCGGATTTCTGCTTAAAGGGTGAGAGGACTTAAATGAGGAACTTGGGTTTCGGAAAAGAAACCACAAACAACGCCCGACCCTCCTTCCACCTCCGGGACTTACAGTACAACAGAAGCTCTCTTCTTCTCTGCTCTCTGCACACACGCCAATACACATACCAGACACACTCCCACACATAAACACGCGCACAGCTGTTGGGTGGCGAAAGCAGTTACCTGTGGCTGAGATGGCGAGGCAGTAAAGCTGAACTTCTTGTCCGTACTGTGAATAAAAGACAAACACAAACAGGGCACTGCCGTCAAGAGCCGCACCAAGATGTCCTGACAACCAAATTATGAATATTGAGAATACACCAACTACCATGCATCATGTGTATACAGAGTGTATATCTTTTACCATGGTGACGGCAACATTTACCACATCCGGCTCCAAGGCAGACAACACTTGTGTTGGTTTCCATTATGATTGTTTTTCCACCCACACTACCGTTCCATTCAACCCCACAGAGCTCTGACACTACAGACCCTCACATGCACTGCAATAGGTCATCTTAGACAAAGGATAAAGTTCAGTGAGTGTGGTGGACCCTCTTTGTGGCCAAACCTCTGAGTGTGTGTGCGTGTGCGTGTGTGTGTGCGCCCACTCACTGCAGGGTGAAGCTATCCACGCGGCTGACCCTGAGCTGGTAGTTCGTGCCCAAGCTTGACAGGGTGGACACGTCCACGAAGAAGTACTGCATCTCCGAGATGGCCCGGGTGGGGGGCTGGCATAACGTCCGGCCCACATGGGAGTACAGGTACTTCCTCTGGTACCTGGCGAGAGGCCGGGTTGTGAAACGTCCCACGTTGGAGAGAAAATCATAGGATGACACAGTGAAATGCCAAATGGGTTTCTACATTTCATTGAAAAAGTTGGCGAGGAGAAATTAGAAATTTAGCCAAGTATGATTCCACCTCAACTCATTGTATGCAAATGAGCTTGCCCTGAGTGTACGGCCCTATGAAAATGTTTTAATCAAATGAGCTGTGATTATGGTTGCCACGCAACAAGCGCCAGCGAGTGCTACAATGGCCAAGTGTCAGGGGAGAGGACGCAGGTTTTTAGGAGGTGCACTGGTGCATTTGACGTTGTAGCAGTTGTCAGTGCAGGTTTATACCAGCTATAGCCAAAATGTACTTGATAAGGAAACACGGAGGGAGACAATAACATTGGCCGATCCTTAGCTGGTGCCTTTATTGACCGATGTAATAAGGATTACACGTCATTTGATATCGACGGAAGCACTTAAAGCTCAGGGCTCTATCTTAATAACAGCAGCAACAACAGCTGCCAACGCAAACTACACAGTCACTCAAACAGCAGCACAACGTCTGGTCCCATGTTAATGATGTACCAAGCTAAGGATAAGGTTGTTACGATCAACCCCATTTGATGGTAACAAATGGTCTCGCAAAGATATCGGTCCAAACACATTCTGTGAACACACCCGTGTAATGATGATGAGTCTTGAAACGCGAATCATGTGAGACACGAGGCGCCGGTGCCTGTGTTCACGGTAAACCAGGCAGACTAGATGAAAAAAGGAATTGAAAGTCCAGGGTCCTGTCAACCAGGAGAACATTCAAATATTGATCTACATCAGATAAATAGTTGAGCTACCAACCGGCCAATTATGAACCGCCCTAATCCTCTCAATTTATTGACAATCTGAAGGGTTTGCAGACGGAAGAAGTTAAACATTGTCTTTGTGTCAGAAACCACATGATAATAGACAATCTGTATATTATGTGTTGTACCCCAAATACATCCACCCAAATACAATCGGGGACATGTGTTCATAACGTTCATTCATAACGTTCATATGATTTTAGTATGATTAAACACTTTAAAAATGGCTATATTATGCCATTATACATTTCATTTTCATACAGGATTGACTTGGTGTGGCAGTTATGTGGTATGAGCTGTTTGATTGACATCTACCAGGTCAAACTGCTTGGCAAGTGAGTGAAGTATCCTAAGAATCCTATCTTGGCCCATCTGTATTTAAAAATATGATTTCAGAGAATCGTTTTTTTATAAGAACAGAGGCGGACCGCTGACTGCATTGACCAAGCGGTTCTGAATGTGATGGCACAACTAAAGGAGACATTGAACCCAAGTGTCTCGCATAAAACTTAATATGGGTTGGCTCGGGTATAGTTATACAATATAGTAGACTTATCTTCACTAGTTTAGCCTACTACTGTTGGAAGTGTAATTTAATTATACATCTCACTAAAATGCACCCACAGAATGAGTGGCAGCAAAAATTGAGTGCAAACTTTCACTCCAATATGGAAGTAGGAAGGAAGTAGGTTAAATGGGGAGTTGCCAATTCAGCATGCCATTTAGCAAGTCACCTGCATACATGTTTGGACCTCATCATATGACTAGGCAGAGACAACTGTAAAAGTGGGCAAAGAGTGAACAGTGGAAGAATAATCTCTGTGTTAAACCTTATCTTTATTGCCAAGTGTCCCTATGTGCTGCTGATTACAACAACACACTTTAAGAGCCAGTGAGCCCTCTGTTACAGATGGAAGTCAAACACTCTGTGATTCCAAAGAATGCGTTTTGGGCTAACAGTTTTAGGAGAGAGGGGGGCGTGCTATCCTCATGGTTACGAGTCGACCCAGACCTATAAGTATAATAACATTTTAGTACCGTCGTTGTGTAATTGTTACGTGCGTTATAATAAGCAATATTGTATATCCCCCACAGATATACTTTATGTGTCCTAACCCTCACTCGGACGCTTGCATTAAATAAACCACTGCTCAGATGAAGCTTCCCCTTCCCCCGCTGGTCAAAGAAGCAGAGAAACGTGAAAGTCTACTATTCCCAAATAATTTAATCAATGAAATAGAACATTGCCTCTCTAAAACAATTCCATAAACCAGTATGACAGGATCAACAATTTCTGCTGTCAGTCTCACTTCAAAAATCCACTAGTGGCAGCAATAGAGTTGAGTTAACTGAAGTATACATTGTGTGCCCGTTTGGATGCTCTAACTGCATTGCTTTCTTCTCGCAGCAGTTAATTGTGCAGCTAAAGTGGAGCGACTTACAGGCCTCTGAGGATGAGGGGAACCTGGAAGGACAGCACCGCCTGCTTCTGTCGCACCACAAACAGAAAGGGGCTCTCCAAGCCCAGGGACAGCACATCTACAGACACACGCACACCCTCGGTCTGTGGACAACAGACACAGAGACGGTGAATGATGAACAAATAAAGAACAGGGGAAATGACATGACATACATTAACATTATTATTCATGTGGACATAACGCCAACCAACATAAGAAACAAACACATGCAAAACATATTCTATCAATCCCATGCATATACATGTATTCGATTAAATTATTTAAATTAAATATTTATGACACTCCCCTGACCCTTAATGTATGTGTATGTGTAACATGTATATGTTATATGTATAGGATTTAAACTGACCTTATTTCTTGAGACCGTGTGATTGAAAGCATAGATGGTCTGATTGTCGTTTGTAACCGTGTCGTTGTAAGTAACATCAAACTCTGCATCCTTCTGGATCACCGTCTTGGTAATCCCTTCTGCCCCTGTGCTGTAGCCACACTGGAGGATGGAGAGACACACCAGCAGTCCGATCCCGGGTCCGGTCCAACGGGGCAGTGGATCCCCACTCTCCTTGTGTCGAGACTTCCAGCAGTTCCTCAAAACCATCTTTTGATTTGTGGGTTGATTTTTAATTCCCCTGTCATTCGACGATCAGGCTGGCTTATCTCTAATAAACAATTCCAGCAGCAATGACCAAGTGGGCTGAGAAAAGCTACTATACGATCTCAGACCTGTCTTAAGATCCCCCTAAAGACGCCCATCCAAAACAACAGTCTCTCACCCTATCTCACCAGACAGTAGGTGTTGTTATGCTAGACAGCTAGCTCTCGTTAGCATCGTCCACCTAGTCCAGACGCTCCGTATGAAACACCCCGATCTGAACGTCACTCATAATCCACAGACACACCCGAAAACTTCTCCCGTTATACGAATCACGGGTAAAAAAAATTATACGCAATCTCTATACGCCATTATATGTAAATGACATTTCTATGCAAAGTGTACTCCCTTGCATATCCGGGACGGTAAACAGGGGCAGTCGGTGTCACCAGCACCACCCTTCTGCATGCTCCAACAGTAAACAAACCAGCGCTACTGCGACGTCAGGACGTCATGGCGCCACGGCGTCATGACGTCGGCGCGGAGACGCGCTGCCTGCTACAGAGCCGCACAACATTGAAAATCCATCAAAATAGGCAAAGCAAAGACAAATTTAGGTCTTACGAGTGTACATAATATGCATTTAGTGTTATACTACGTCTGTTCCATATCGCTTTAATCACAGAGGACTTGGTTTTAAATCTGGGATAAAACATGGTGACCATTATGCCCACCTTGGCTTTCAAAGCATGTGGACATCTCGAAGCCTTCGCTTTCAACTACAATTGCATACTCAATACATTGTATTAATGTCAATGAATTAATCCAGCAGGATACGGTGGATGTAGTCCACCTTGTCCATGCGGTGGCGCTGTCTACAATCACGTGAAAGGCATATAATAGGATATAATAGAGTTTAATAGAACATAATAGGATTGAATAGAATCTAGAATAAACAACTGTGATATCGACCGCAACCAATCTGAAACATCGGGATGCCTGTAACAAAATGTGTACCATCGCAGCCATATGGTACAACTCAAAATATGTAATTTGCAATTGTATTATTACTGGCAGTAGTCCACTGTGATGCTGCTGCTGCTTCCTGCAGGTCTCCTGCTCGAGGAGATAATGCGTTTGCACAAATTAATGCGTGATATTATTTTAATATGTGTAGGGCCTATGTATCAAGGTACAAACCTATAAATCGGTTTTTGAAAGTCGTACTTCCAAACAAAATGATCGAGAAGGCTATCATCATCTATTGGGCATGTTACTTAATACGATGCGGTTGGACATAGCCAGTTAACCGTGCGTTTGAAGCCACATTAAAGGACTTGTGATAGTAACGCAGTTGGGGGGAATTGACGAATGACAGGAGGCGGTAATGCGCACTTCTGTGTTGCCAAGGCAACCATAATACTGCCCGTCTTGATGTGCGCAGACTCCCCGCGGGGTGGCGCACCTGGAGCCGCCAGCTCTGCGCCTTCCCTCCACGCTCCCGCCAAGTTTGAAGAAAACTACAAAGAGGACATTTAAAATTAGATTAATTGTAATGTATAGCCCTTAATTACCGCTTATATGAGCACATATTAATGATACCCACCTGACCCTAGCCCCCCAGAGGGTAAGAACAGATTCCCCTAATGAGCGAGGAAGAGATCTAGACGAAGAGAGGGGGTTCCCTCCTTCCGGGAGGATCAGGAGTACAATCGGTGCCATAATTGACATACATACGCAAAACATTTCAAATGGGTGACGGGGTGCTGGCCGGTAAACCATATAGTCAGGCTGCAGTCGCAGTCACCCCAACACGCAGAACAGACAGAATAATGATTCAGTGCATAGGCCTACTGGAATGACTGCTGCTAATTTAGTAACAACACGAACAACCACGAACAACCACGCATCGATGCAATCAGAAACGTTATCATGCAGACAGACACTGACACACGTGATCCACATCAAAACCTATCTAGAGCTGAATATGTGGTCATACGTTGCGTTGTGTCATTGCGGTGCATCTGTCAAACTGTGTGCCTATGGTTTTTGAAAGGCCAAATGTTTTTTGAAACAAGGCCAACTTTCTTTTTTTTAATTGCAAGGCTAGTCTACTAAGGTAAGTAGAAATTACTCATTTAGTATCATGATTTGTACGCCTGTCAGCAACATCTCTGTTTTGCATCAAAATAATTCTTGGATTATTACAAAAAAAAAAGCTTGCTAAACTCAATTCGCAAAGCAAGCATTTTGTAACCAATGAGGCTGGGTGATGGAGGAGGCTGGGTGATGGAGGGGGCTGGGTGATGGAGGAGGCTGGGTGATGGAGGAGGCTGGGTGGTGGAGGAGGCTGGGTGGTGGAGGAGGCTGGGTGATGGAGGAGGCTGGGTGGTGGAGGAGGCTGGGTGGAGGGGGCCGGGTGATGGAGGAGGCTGGGTGGTGGAGGTGGTGGTGGTGGTGGAGGTGGTGGTGGTGACCGCAGGTATAGGCGCGCCTCTGTCTGTAGGACCTTGTCGTGTGGTGGTGGAAAAACGACATAAGTTTCTGTAGAAGATGAAGTCATTTGTTACGGCTCCCGGTTGTCATGGTTACAACCCAGAGAGGGCGCTGCGGAGGCGCGTACCACGTACGGTGACGCAGGGCGGGGGCGTGCCCGCGATCGGCGCTGCGCAAGGCGGCTGGTTGTTGTTCCCGCAGCAGAGAGGCGAGAAGATGGCGGCCGTGTCAAGCGGAGGAGGAGCAGTCGGGTCCGCCGCGGCCGGGATCACGCACTCTACCCGGCCGGCCAACGCGAACATGGGCTCCCAGAACCGAGCACAGCCGTCCTCCGTGATCAACAACGCCAATCGAGGAGCCACTCCGGCGGCCGGGTGCGTCACCAATCCCGGCCACCCCTCGGCCACCAGGCCACCCCCGGCCCGGGTGGGCTACTACGAGATAGAGCGGACCATCGGCAAGGGGAATTTCGCGGTTGTTAAATTAGCAACACACATCATTACCAAAGCGAAGGTAAGACGGAAATGGAAAATGGTCAATATCAAGCTGTCATGGGTTTGTCTTCAGCCTCTCGACTGGTGCAGCGGTCCTGTGGTTGTCTACCCGGGGATGGCGCTGGGCCTTCGGCTGTAGAAGAGACACACAACAGGGTAGCTGCTCTTGATGACACCGCTCCTCCGTGCGGGGGTGTCAAGTCGAGTCAGGGTGTCGTTAACTTACCAGCTATTCCTTTCCAATATACATTTCTTAATATGATGGCTGAATGGTAATCTATATGCAAGGAAACCCTACGAAGGCCTGCGGTTGCTGTGTGGTATAGCGCGGCAGAGGACGGGGAGAAGGGTACTGACGGAAATGTAAAAGAGCAGAGGAGAGGGGGATCCGATTGGGAGACTAGGCTAATGGATGCTAGCATAGCTTATTGGCTAACAAGATGCCTAGCTGGCTGGTTTTAGTTATAATTTCATAGTTAAGTGTGGAGGTAAACACCAGGTTTGGAGTTTGAGGGTTAACTTAGGAATCAAGTCAACGGTGCCAAACCGAGTTTAAGGGGAGCACCGAGGAGGACACCCAGCAGCACGGTTCAGGAGTTGGGAATAGGAAAGGCATGAAAACAAGGGACGACTGGGAATAGGACACATACCAGGTTATACTTGCATTTAGAAAAAGGACTGCTGTGCCCCGGTAAATATATTTTTTCATGAAATATGAATGACATTATTGGTGCTATTTTTCCAGCAGACGTTTTTTCATGTAAACGATACTTCTATAGATGATCAGCTATAGATGGTTGCCACTGTGCAATCAAATGTTGCCACAACTTATTCAACCATTGCTACAGATGTGTTATTTGTCAACTTGGGTCTTTATTTATTGTTAGGACATTAGACCCGTTTGGTGTGGGAGGTCTAAATTGCACAATATCCATAGCAAACATGAATATTTTATTTACCCATAAAATAAGGTGACGTTTTGGTAGCCTGACTGTTCATTCATGGTATATGAATTGTCTCTGCCAACATTGGGTTAGATAGGTCTTAGTGTATGATGGGCCCTTGCCAAGCAACCATGAGTTTGATATCTGCACCACCACTGGGATGTTTTTGAATACAAGTCTACTTGTTGTTTCAAGATCACTGCTGTGATATTATGCAGCCATTACAAGAATGAGTCCTCTGTTGACAACTTCTCTGGTCCCTGTGGACATCACTTGTGATAGTTGTTGAGCTAAAAATGCATAATTAACAGCCGTACCTCGAGCCCACAGACACACTGACAAACAGACACCCTACAAACCATTTCATTTTGTCCTCACAAAGACTCAGAACCAGCACAGATTATGGTGTGTCAGCGCAGCGGAGCACTTGGGCTCTGTGTATCTTCCCTTGTTGTCATATACACAGAGGTAGACACTGGTCATGTGAATTGCCTAGACCCCAGAGTGAACCTCTCATTTTACTTCTGTGGTGGTTTATGAAGCCGTAACAAACTTGGGTCCGCCATCGCCACCAAGTCAGACTCGGGTCCCAGGAAGTGGGCCCTGACTGGTCAGTTCACCGGCTGTGGGCTGGCGCGGTTAATATCATTGAATACTGAATGCTCAAATACTTCCCACTTAGTCACATCTTCATGGTGCTTCATTACCTGTTGTACCATGAGTGTGTACCGATTGCACAATACCTACAATCCCGCACTGAAATTGTAGAGGTACGTTTAAGCCAGCGGTCCATTTTTGTATTGGCCTACTGAAAGCTCATACTGATGGAAATAATTGCCAAGAACAGCACATGGGTCATGTACAACTTTTGAGAGGTAGGGAGCGAGAACGAGCAAGCGTGAAGGGGTTCTGCGTGCGTGCATGCGTGTTTGTCACCTGATCAAAGATTGTACAAAGGACAGATGCACCACCGAAATCTGAAGATGGTTCATCAAGTGAAGTCAATAGACCCGAATTCACACTGTCGCATTCTTATATATGTATCAGACAACAAAGCGAAATTTGTGCAGAATTGTCCCACATTATGCCGGCATGAGTTGCGGGATTTGAAAAAGATATGCGCAATCCCGTGCTGAAATTTTTAGCCCTGCCTTTTCTGATAAATTGTATTGAAGTGTCTTGAATATTTCCCTCTTCTTGTAAGAGGTATCCAATGTATGTATGTGTAACAAAAGCACATTTTGGCATTTAGGCAGTCCATTGACAATCAATCGCTGGAGCCACCCAGTGACGTTTCAACTGTGGCTGACGAGATGGCAAAAGGGTAGAAAAGAAAAGCGAGAGAAGAGAGGCAGGCAGGGAAAATGAAAGACAGCCCTTGTCGTCTGTCGGCAGTCATCACCAGCGCACCAGTCAGCTCATGATTCAGCTCATGATTGCTCATGAAGAATAGGAGTCTGCTTTCACATGAAGCCGGCGTAGATGTTAATTAAGGCGTCTCCAAATGAACCTTGTTGTCTGGCTCTTAACAGCCTGTCATTCATAATGACACAATGCAAGTGTTGACCACTCAACAACAACCAAAGATTGCCAAGCACAACTTCACCCTTGTGGGATTGAGGCTGGTGACATTCTGCCGTGCAGCCACACATGGTACGTTTTGGACGGGCCTATAAAGACATGTCGATGCCTAAAACTAAATTGCAAGTTGCTTCATTTGGTCCCCGTTGACTCCCTTTGCTACTCAACATATCATTAAATTTTATGTGATCTATTCAAAGGACAAGGCTGGCCTAATCCTAGTTTTTATTATTATCCATTGTTGATGTCTATAATGCGGTCATTACATGCAAGAATTATTGGGAGGCAGATTCTTTCGGGGGGTGTTGATATCCCTTGATTCTCACAAACACTCATTCTCTCAGACGTTCAGTGGCCGACTTGGCTGGCATGTGGGCCGTTATTGATGTCGCAATAACGAAAGTCTATCTTCTTAAGACAAAGGTCAACTAGTGTAGGTCACAGTGTCGGTACAGCCACTATGAGGTATACACTATAAGTGTAAGCCTATTTAAAGGCTTACTCACTGCCCTGGTAATGCATATTACAGTCTCCTTGGATCTTAACAATTTACACACACACGCACACACGAACACACACACACGTCATGATTAGGATAAAGCCCATTGCTTGATGTCAGAAGTTAATACAAGGCTGGAAATCGCATTTTGTCATCTGGGAATATCAGTAATGCAAATGTGTGAAGCCATACAAGCCACATATGGGATATGTGTGACGTCAAAGGGACAAAAAGGGCTGTGTATTCTAATAACCTGAGGGTGAGATAACCTGCCCGGGAAACATAATGGATTGGATCATCCTATCTATGAACTTGTATAAGGGGTTGTATGAAAAGCAAATATACTACCAGATAGTACTATCATTGTCATGCCAGTGCCAGGTAGATGGGTTGTATATCTGTCAACATTGAGCGTCTTACGATACCACATGAGCAGATTCTGAAAGGGCACCATGATAAGTTAATGGTTATCATCAGTGTACTCCAAAAAACCACTCTGACTTTAATGTACAACTTGGTCAATGGCCCAAATTTGAGTACAATATTAAAACAGCAGTGTCTCCTGGGGCTTTATTTTATCTTTCTAACTGGGCTGCCTGTTTTAAATTGCTCTGGTTTAGTGGGTGATCACTAATTCATTAATAATTCACTTAAATGTGATCTGGAATCAGATCACATTTAAGTGAATTATTAAAGGTCTCATTCCCAGAGAAACCGTTTATTACTCCTCCTTTTGAAATACGATAGGTTGCATATGCATGCTGAAAGTGAAAACATAAAAAAAAAAAAAGAAAGAAAATAGATGCATCAACGATCAGATCTGAAAAGCCTCACCAACTGACGTCAGTTGGTGAATTAGTATTCATGGCCTCACCCACCTTGGCTTGCGACAGCCCACGGGAAGACAGTGTTGAGTTTGTGGCTGTGCTATTTGTGGCGATAACAAATAAGCGTTGCGTGTCTTGGCCAAGAAACAAGTTGAGGAAGAAATGGTTGGATCGGATATTACCACTATTTCAACATTTACGCGGCTCGGGCACGGCGGAGGAATGGCGAATGAATACAGAAAGAAGAGCCGCGACCGCAAGCCCGCAGGAGTGCATTACCAGAGTCCGGAAGCTCAATCGTATGTCCGGGAGCTCCGCCGTGCACGGCTGTGGCGGTCCCCCGACGGCCGTGCCCCGTCCGAGCTCCCAGACTCCGGCCGTGCACTTCCACAGGCACGGCGATGTGAGTACACTAAGAAAGCCACGGCAGCAGAAGCTGAGCGCCGTGGCCCGTGGCCGCCGTGCATAGGTCGACGTATTGTACTCAATCCCTCTGCCCGCGGGAGTGCACCGCCGGAGTCAGGGGGCTCGGCGATCGGGGCACAGTGACCGGGGCACGGCGACCGTGGGGACCAACCACCGTGCGCCGATCACGCCGTGCACGGCCCCCCGGACGCGGTGCCCTGAGGGGCCGAGGCAGCCCTCCTCTCTGTATTCAATCAACCAGAAACCCACAAGGAGCCCAGTGGTCCTCTCCTTCTCCCTCTCTCTCCTTCTCCCTCTCTCTCCTTCTTCCTTTCTCTGTGTGTTTCTGCAAGTTGAATTGGTATTATTACTGTGAAACACAGTGCGGTTAGCCAATCAGAGGCAAGTCATTTGCATGTCATGAATAAGAGCCAAAATCAGGTGGTTCTTCCATTAAAAGGAGCCCCAGAGCATTTGTGATAAGCGACTCACAGGGCATTTATTGCTACTATTGACCAACGCTAAATTAATGAAAAAACGGTGCAATGACACCTTTAATGACTTAATGATCACCCACCCTGGCATAACTCATTCTGTCTTGATACACATCTTTTTTATATGTTTGTGAATGTCATTTGAAATTCCTGACAGTCGTGTTATTTCTGGTCCAATCTCTACAACCATCCCAAGATGACATGATTTGTAGTCAAACTTTTAACAGGTAAATGGTGTAGCAAAGCAATACATTGGGCTTTTGCGTTTGCTTTGTTTGCAGTTTTCTCACAGTGGTTTGTGGCTGTTTACTCTTATCTGTCAACTCCAAACACTGAGTATTGGTAAATAAACACTGTTGGGATCGTGAGTGGATCCGGCTTCAATCTGTAGGGCCATATTTAAACGGTCCAAACCATGGTCATTTGAATGCACCGTATTCGGAACGCATGAGAATTCAATGCTATTGTCGTGATGTGGTGACATCACCATAGTAGACAATCTGCTAGCATTTTACTGCCAGTATTTCCTTTTTGTGTTTTTGCCTATTCATTTTCCTTAACAGCCAGCCAGCCAATGTAGTGGCAATGTAGATTTCTATATTCTTTCTATATGGTGACTCGATCCTGACTAATATACATGTGTCAGAAAAATTGACATGAGTCAGAAATAAGGCTAACTCCTAGAACAAATCAGTATGATGTCATTTTAGGTTAGTTTCATTAATTTAATTATAATGGTGTGTGTGTGTGTGTGTGCGCCATTTGCAAGCTATAATGTGGACTTGACAGACCATAGAAAAGAATGAAACATCTTTTTATAAAGACTCCTGACAGATATAGGGTGGTTTATATCTCGCCACATTTGGCATTGTGTGTGCTGGTCAAACCACAATGTTTGACCATGTGTTTGAAACAGAAAGCGCCACAATCCTATTTTGACAAGAGTACTTTCCACAGGAGAAACTGACTGTTCGTCTTTAATTGTAATTTGTAGAATTATTAGTTTGCTTACCATCAGCCATTAAAAGTAGATCCTACGAGTGAACAGTGCATAAATGTTAACAGTTCACTGAGTAAATCCATTGCTTATTCTAGGATGTGCGCTCTTTAATGGCTGGCGGAAGGCTGTGGGATCTTTCAGCTTGAATTATCTAGCAAACATAGACATTAGAACCAGCCAGGTTTAGGTATAGTAGGCTTTTATTGAGTCAGGTTCTACAATTGTCACCAGCTGTGTTTATTGAAACTCCAATGACCAATGTAATGGCAATACTACAATATGTGACGATACATATTTAAGTGTGTTCTGATTTTTGCGTTCAATAAATGTAGCCATTTAATTATTCTAACGGTGTCGTTCTCGTAACCACATTACTAGTCATCACATTACTAGTAATCACATTTGAATTACACTTAGTTTTCCCATTATCGTTCTCAACATGAGAAGAGAATATACAATGCAAGATTTATGATAATGAAAGCAAATAGTACGTTTGCAGCAATAAAGTTGTCCTGGAAAGCAAATACCATAGTTTTAACACGCAAGAGCAAGTTTGCTCGTTCAGCTTGCCTATTTCTGATATAAACACATTGCCACAACAGTAGATGATTAGCAAGAAGCACTGAACTTCACTCAATACATTTTCTCCTCATGGTAAAATGTGAACAGCAACAAATAGAATGACCTTTGTGAACTTATGTTTTAATAATGGATTGACCCGTTCCAACTCCATATATTTAGAATAAGATAATATATATATAATAATGTACACACACACACACACACACACACACATAATGCCATGCCCACAGGAGGGTGAGCATATTTGGTGAAACATGGCACAGGGTGGCATGCACTGACCTGTCTGAGCGGAAGCAGGACTCTGTCTGTGTCAATGTTTCTCTTTTCTCCAATGCTTTAGGCAGGAGATGGAGGAGGAGGGCTGGCAGGTTGACTGGGGTTAGATAACAGACCGTGTGTGTGTGTGTGTGTGTGTGTGTGTGTGTGTGTGTGTGTGTGTGTGTGTGTGTGTGTGTGTGTGTGTGTG
>JAOPUD010000055.1:21070773-21085516 GCA_027122715.1 Trisopterus minutus
TGTTAAGCTGTAGGAAGTTCTGTGACATCCAGCTCTTCACTGCAGCCAGACAGGACTCAAGCCTCTGAATCTGGGCCAAGTCCCCTGATTCTACAAGAATGAAGAGCTGGGTGTCATCCGTGTAGCAGTGGAAACTAATTCCAAAGCTGCAGATAAAGTCGCCCAAGGGAAGCTTATAGATGGCAAATAGTAATGGACCGAGGACCGACCGATTTAATTAATCAACACTTGTATCTTCAATAATCTGAAAACCAAATTTTGATTACCTTTATAGTTCTTCCAGAATCACAGTTTCAGTTCCATATCGGCTTAGTTTTCAGTTCGTCTCATTGATTGACGCTGAGGTTAGAGTGCGGAGGACGTGCAGGACGTGGCCGTGTTGCCAGATTGGGCGGTTAAAAAACTGCTGCATTTTGACCCGGCTTGCTTTAACCAGCCTTTGCTCATTCCCAGTAAATAAACATTTGAACTTAACAACCCTCGTCTGTTGTCGTGCATTTGGGCTCCCCCTT
Source organism: Trisopterus minutus (assembly GCA_027122715.1). NCBI lineage: Eukaryota > Metazoa > Chordata > Actinopteri > Gadiformes > Gadidae > Trisopterus > Trisopterus minutus. Next base: position 21,071,286 of record JAOPUD010000055.1, read on the forward strand.
CCTCAGGCAGTAACACTATCATTATATTGCTTCTACACAACAAATGAAACCTACCTTAGAGTTGAACCATGGGAAACGTGTTTGTTGTATGTTTGGTAGGATAAGAAACAGTCTTGTACCATTAATTTCCGGGCCCTTGGTCATTTTGACACTTAATTATGTTATATTACAAACTAAGCTTTCTTCGAATCTAGCAATGACCAAGTAATTGCCTAGGTCAATGGGGCCTTAGATGTGAGTGGACTCACATGCTTGACACAGAGTGAGACTGACACAGCCAGGGGTCAGCAATGTACTATCTGTGAAACAATGATCTAGTGATGATTGTCTGAACCAGGGTTGAAATACTGTGTGCTGATGGAGGATTGCAGCAGGTGTGTTGAGAGCTAGAGATGACGGAGGATCAGAGACTGGCCCCCACTAGGTGACAGAAGTGGATGGCGTTACAATAAATAGCCTCCTAGCATGTTTTGCGGCTGGCATGCGTTGTGGCTGTTGTAATGTAGTCCATGGTAGTAGCATTGAAGTGTAATTATCAAGTGTGTTAGTAGAAAACACATCTCAAATCATGTCATACACTTTTGTGCAGTTATTTTGCATTTATAATGATATAAAATGATAAGATATAACAAAGGACATAAAGATATAACATATCAAAGGTCAATAAATGTAAGTGCCTAATCAACCTCCTAATCACTCAATTTCAAATAAACATCATTCAACTATATTCATCAAAGAGTTGTTCAATACTTGATCCTGATTGGTCAACAACCTGACCTTTGGCTGCCTTCCTCAGCTGACTTCCAGTAATGGGAGCAAAAAACTGTATTGCTTAATGCTCCTTACAGTAAAAGCAGCCAAACAGTTCATATATTGAGCTGCCACTCTTATGTCTGTATCCCACTTTATGTCATTTAATCATATCAATCGGTGTGAATTGAAAATATAATCCTCAAGACTTAAGTTGAAAATGGCATTTGTAGCATGTGGATTACATGTGACGTATGACAGGGCCTTAAACATCCTAATCAAGCATGTTTATTCTGGAAACATTAAGCCTTAAATCTTCTTTTTTTTCCCCCTCATTAAATGAAAAAACACCACAAAATTAGTCATGTTTTGCTTGACAAGGACCACAGAACCAATAAGACTGGAATGACATCCAGATGTCAATCGAAGTTTGCTGATGCTTGTGCATTTGTGTGTGTAAGAGGTCAGGCCTGAGAGGACGGCCCCTCTCAGCACAGCCTATATGAGAGATCCAGCTGGAAGGACAGCCCAGTCAGCCATGGAGCCTGCTGCTTTACAGATGTGGAAATGGCTAGCGTTGGCTTGCTTCAGCTGGACATGTTTGGGCCAGGTTGCGTCAGTACCGTAAGTCTACCTGTTTTTCTGTGACATACTTACTAACTCAGACAGTAAAATTTACTTTTAACAAGCGCCCAACCCTTTACGAAGGGCATAAGTCAGTACATACCACCAAGCAACAATTTGTATGACCACACTGTTATAACTGCGTATCCTGTAATGTCAGCCACAGCAATGTGTGTGGGTGTGTGTTTGCGTGCCTCCGTGCCTGCGTGTGTGTGTGCATGTGTGCCTGTGTGTTTGTGTGCCTGTGTGTGTGTGCGTGCATGCGTGCGTTGTTGCAGGTACTACATAGTGACCATCCCAGCAGTGCTGGAGGCCGGTGCTGAGAGCAGGTTCTGCGTGAGTCTGCTCAGGCCAAATGAGACGCTGCACATGACTGTCACTCTGATGTCCCAGGAGGAGAACATAACACTGTTTCAGCAGACCTCCGATGACCAGTTTCGCCAATGTCTTTCTTTCAAGGTTGGCTCCTCCTTTCAACCATATCATTTGTTTGTTTACACGTCCTTGTTTGTCTTTTAATCAGCTGCATTACTCAATGTTTCAAACATTCTCGAATATTGGTGCCACTTCAATTTGCTTAGCCCCCACCGTGGTTATCACCATCGCCCACATAGTGTCTATATTTGTAATATAGCTCCTGCCAGCGGTTTGGATAAAGCAAACAGGTCAAAAGCTACCTGGAACTGGTGTTGTGAAAGAAACTGCCTCAAGCTTTGTTTACAAAGTGTTTAAGGGCATTGTGCGCCAGCTTTTTAGAAGATAGTAGTATTAATAGACACACAAAAGACAGAGTTTGTGATATAGTTAAACGATATAAACAAAAGGGAATCATTTGATGGCATTAATCAAGCTAGATCTCTGGCAGGAGTCCGGGGTGGGGGTCATGTTTAACCCTAACTGTACTACGTCCCTGTGTGCTTAATTTGACCATTGATCTTTTGCAAATGCACTTTGCATTGTTATATAATCTTTTTTGTTAAGATACTTTAAGGCAAATAGTCACATCAATGATTACAGTTTGTAAACTACTGCTAACACTTAATCTTCCAACGTTTTCTTACAGGTCCCAGTCCAGACTAATATACAGGATTTGGAGGTGATTATTCAAGGACAAGAATTTGAAATTAAAAAAGTGAGGAAGGTGATGATAAAATCCTTCATGCCCCAGACGTTCATCCAAACTGATAAATATAGAAATAGTTCAGAATCAAAGACATTGAACTGTTCAAATAATTGTAAGATAAACTAAAGTACAATGATGGAAGAAGCATGAGAAAGAATAACAATTAATTAAAGTTGTCTACTGCATGTCAAATAAAAATATCTTTCCGGAGCACTTCCTAAAACTAAATTGGAACTTTCCTCTCCTTGCAGTTCATTTCAGAGTGTTAACACTCAACAGCAAACTCAGATCTCAAATCTGTCAGATATGATGCTGCATTGACCAGCTGAAATGACGAGGCCCAGCAGAACCCATCCACAAATCCAATAGCTTACGTACCACACCAAGACACGCCAAATGCTTATAATCATGAGGGAAGCATCTCACCATGCCTATATTTAATTCAGAGAAAGGCGAGAGCCCCTGATGATGTTCTTCATCATTACAAGCCTTGAAATTCTCATCGGTCCTGAGAGGAGCATTTTTTTCTGGGAATGCCATGCGATGGTTACTGTACACACACAACACCTGACTGAGTACACTGGCTAAAATTGAACAGAGGAGCTTTTAAAAAGTGGCAAACCATCGATGTTCAGTTGCAATTTAAACAAGTGTCTATCTTGAACTTTACATGACAATTTCTCAAATATCCCAGACAGCGTATTCAAAACTCAGAAGTAATAGAAAGAGCCACCTGCTAACTTTTCTACAACGTAATGTGTCTTAGTTTTCAACAAAGACTGGCCATCCTTTGGAAGGAAAGGGTGGTGAACTCTGAGTATATACAGAAGTGCTGATAGAGCAACCAGAGAAACACCAAACTGAATGGCTCAGTCTGATAACAGAGATACCAGGTTGAGAGAGGGGGGGGGACACTGTCATCATCAGAACTTTAATCTGAATCTGTTTCAATATTAAACCCCTCAAATGTTACTCCACTGACTGTATGCCATAGCCTATGCTCTGAAACCAAAAGAAAATACATTTAATTATATTGTTAGATTGGCCGGGGGGTAATTAATTGACAATTGTATAGGCGTAGTTGTTAATTGATACCCTTCATTTTATTGCACTAGGCCTACATATATCCTATTCCAATAAATTTCAGTTTGCATGAAAATGTAACCCTTACACCCTCCTAGCACAAGACCATGCATAGGACATCCTCTGGCCTATAGGCCTACTTTTAAAACATCCAAGCAGAGTTCTATAACATCCAGAGAAATGATACTGATATTCTAATGTACATTCATTGGATAGAATATTTAAAGAACGTTTAAACTAATAGTTACTAATAATAATAAATATATAATTAAATAATACAAATGAATATAAAAACAAACAAACAAACAAACATCTCTTCCAGCTTCATTTGGGGTTCGTAGTCAACAAAAGGTACGCAGAAGCGAGGTCCACCCATCAAGCAACGCAAGGAGTCATATTGCATAGTTCTAGCCTACAAATTGGCGGACTGCCAAGAGAGCAAGATCCTTCTTTCAACCAGGAGTTAGAAGCAAAGTTTAAAGGCGGGGGTTATCTGTGATACACATAGCCTACTATTTATTTTAACTGTCTCTGCATATTTCCCACAGTCCCACCTGTATAGCGCGTACTCATTAGCCTAGCCTGCTCGACTTTAATCTACATAGGTTTCGAAGGTAGTGCGGATAGACCATAGCAGGATCAGGATTTACCATAGCCTACCATAGCCTTATCTAATACACCTTTATACACTTTAAATGCAAGGCGATTATCAACAAGAAATAGGCTAGAATATATTCTAGCTAGAGAGGAAATAATGATCGGCTTGCTGCATTTGCCTGCTCTATATCCAACCATAGATCTACAAACATATAGTAATTAAGCAGACGCACAGTAGACTATAAGCTATTAAATGTAACGTTGTGGAGTGCATGACTAGGGCTTTTCAAACGACTATGATTAACTTGATGTGATTAATAACGATACTTTTTTTTTGAAAGAGAATAAATGTAGGCTATGCAACTTACCTTAAGTTATCACGCCGGCAAACTGATGTTGGAGGGCTCTTCTCTGGGCATGTGTCTTCAAAATTCCCGGGCTTGGCGCAGCCTTATGCCAAGCCGGATAGTAGCCTAAGCGCACCCGTAAGTCATGAGATGCAGTCCCGCTCATCAGCTTGTCGGCTGGTTATCCAGACATAAGCCATAACTCCGCCAGAATAACATGGTGCCCTTTATATATGGCAGATCAAAATTAAGCCACAGGTCTACCAAACATCTTAGAGGAGCTGTGCCAAAACAAGTCCAAAGAGGCCAAATGTATGCCTAAACAAAGCCAAAATGATTTGCTATCTGGGTACCCAGTAGTTGTGTTACCTAAACCTTACCAAGTAGTTGTGTTGCCTAAACCTATCCAAATTCCACTTGAAAACAGCAAATCATACAGGACAAGAACCCCAGGTGAAGGTTCTGTGTTTGACCCGTTAATCTCATACACATTTTCAGGTAGGCTACACACTTTTTGATCCTTTAATTCTTTAATAGTAATAAAGTAAAATGTAATAGAACAATGGTAAACCTTATAAACCCATATTCAGACAAATGACCCAATCAAATCACCAATCAAATTTAAATCGAAATACATATCACGGGCTCTTAAAATAAATCATCGATTTATGTACAACTTTGTCTGCTGAGAACGTATCATAGCGCCATGCGTCGCCTAACGAGTCCACAGCGACGCCAGCACGGCGACACACGCAGCAGCGACCGACAGTTGCGCCAACGGCCCTCCGTTGCACAGGTTCGTCCGGCAGCAGGCGATGGAGGTGTTGAAGCCGGTGAAGATGCCGTCCGCCACTCGGTCACAGGCGATCGCGAGCACACACCCCTGGCTTTGAAGTCGGATTGAACTAGTGCCACTGAGCGCTGTCAAGATTCAAAACGTAAAAGAGGCGGAAGCATCAGTTTAAAACACAACGACAACTCAAGGTCTGGGAAACAGACACGTGGGCCTATAGCTGGATTTATACCGCTTCGTTCTGTGCTGTACAGAGCTACGGAGAGCCCTCTCCGTCGACGGAGAGCCTGTCGGAGACGCTCTCCGTAGCTCTACGTGCGCATCCAATATTTTTTTTAACAGTCCTTCGAGGCAACAGAGACGGACGGAGACAGAAAGGGCTGTGATTGGTCCTCTTTTCTCGGTTTGACTTCGCACCTTATTTACTTTGTACATTGTTTACTTTGCACATTAATGACTAATAAAACACCAAATAAGATTTGAAAAGCTTTGGAAGTTTATTTTCAACACAATTTACATGGTTAGTAGTCAGCATATAAAATCGATCGGGCGCCGAATTGCATTGCGTATCCGACATCCTGACAGAGAACTGCGAATGCGTCTCCGTAGTCACGCAGTCGGATAACGGATCAGGATATGGAGTAGTATACTCTGGCCTTAACTCACAGCCATGACTGGTCAGTTAATTGGGTTACTTTACTTAGTTAGGACCTAATTTTCTTTCTGCCTACTGTACAGTGTGACGCTCGAGTTTCTCTTTCTGCTAACCAAATCAGGCACGGAAAGAATTTTTTATATTGCCAATTATTGTTGGATTTGATTTGTGCTGTTGAGGCTTAAAGGATAAATATGTACATGCATGTATGTTTATCTAAGTAGATCTACATACAATTCTATATCTCTTCATACATGTATGTATCCTTCAGCACCACAAACACAGCACTCCCTTCCACTTCAGTCAGATTTGTGTGGGGCATGTGTGCGGGGCCGCTTACTCGTAGTCGCAGTGAAGCATCTGCTGGTTGAGTTGTCGCATTGGACATCATCCCTGCTGATCAGACATCGCCCCGAGACACTTAACGGACAGCGACGGCACGTCAGCCCGTGTGCTGCAGAATGGAGATTAGAGGAGATTAGAGAAATGGACGTCAGCAGGCACTCGCCTGGCCACATACCTGCGGAGTGCTCGGGTGCTAGTGCTAGTCAAAAACCTAAATCTTCGCTCACCCGTGGCAACAAACACTCCCAGGAGAAGAAGTCTGGTCCAAACAGTGGCCATATCGGAAGACGACAGCGCAGACACGGGTCAACAGTCTGATGCTCAACAGCTCGTCTCTACTGGTTTTATTGTCCCGCATCGAGGAAGTAAGAAGAGACATAAGAATGAAGGGAATCAGGTTTTTTTAAATGAGGAGCCACCAACACCCTCACCACAGTGAAAACTGCAAGGGTGTGTTACTGAATAAATAAACAATGAGAGCATCACCAATCATCCAGTCACGAACTTAATCTGGGCATGGCAGTCTCCGAACATTCCATCTTGAAAAAAAACTTTCAATGCTAATTCCCTGAGCAAATTGCCTGAGCATAATTCTGAAGTTAAACATGTCAGTGAGCCCAGCTAGAAATTATGGATCCCAATCTCCATGAAGCTTGAGTGTCTGCCAGGATTCAAATTTGTTGAGACACTCTAAGGGGATGCTATTACCACTTCAAAGCCTTCGACATGGTACATCAGCACATATTGTTATACATTGTTTTACATCCCCAGGGGCTTCAGGCTGAAGCTTTTACAATGTTATGGTGTCCCTCACCGGTCCTTTACCGGCCCCATTCACATCATTATTATTGTGTATAGGAATGCACAATCTTGATATCCCTTTTTCTTCTTCCGACTAAATTGTGAAATTTATGTGGCCAAAACTACAGAACCAATTAATTCCATTCAACATCTGTCACAAAGGTCTAGGTCCAAACATTTGGGAAATTACTTTTCATATTTGTAAACTTTTTGAGATAATCTACTTTTAAAATACAATTTTCTACAATTGGAGGACGGCGTACCGTCTGCCAATTCATTGACACTTATCGTTAACCGTCTTTCAAAGGTTTAACAAATCAAGACACTTGTATCGTCAATAATCTGAAACCAGAATTTTGATTACCTTTACACTTTTTTCATTATCACAGTTTAAGTTAATGTCCATCTCGTTTTCAGTTGGTCTCATTGATTTACGCTGAGGGAGAAGCGGGAGGACATGCAGGCAGTGTTGCCAGATTGGGCAGTTTTTGCCACTCAATTTGACTGCTTTTTACTACGTTCAGGCAGCGTTTCCAGCTTGGGCGATTTTTCCCACCCAATTTGACTAGAACTGGGGCAGGATTATTATAATTCTTTCTACAAACATCATTTGATACCATACCTTTCATATGGCATATTGTTTGTGCAGCTAGTACCACTATTACCTCAGCTACTACTACTACTACTTCAGCTACTACAATACTACTACTACTTCAGCTACTACTACTACTTCAGCTACTACTACTACTACTTCAGCTACTACTACTACTTCAGCTACTACTACTACTACCAGTACTACTACTACTATAGTAGTATTACAGTTTAGCTTCCAGCTTTTGTAACAATGTATTTCAGCCCTTTGCTTCTTCAGGTAATGCAATTCAGCGTCAGTCATTTTTCAATTTCAGCTTCCAGGTTTTCAGCAATGCACTGCAATACATTTGACCTTTCAGATTCTTCAGTTCAATTAATTTTACATTTCTGTAATGCGAGCAATGCTCTGCACTTTTCATTCAGCTGTCACTTTATTTCTTACCAACCATTTTTTTTTTATAAATAGGGTACATGTTTACATTGCTTGCTCCATTTAAACTTTGGAACTCTGTTCAAATCCATTCACTTGATTTAAGCCATTTCTTTTTGTCTTAATCTATGTGGCTTTATTAAAACATATCGTCAACCTCACTTTGTACTACAACACTCTACTTCCGGCAGGAAATGCATTTTCTAGTATTGACTGTGGTTTACATTTTAAGAAGAATACCTCCCTACTACTACCTCCCTCCTCTTACCCACAGAAAACATAATTGTTCAAAGGTTGTGCATTTAAGAGAAGACAAGAGACAGAAGTTGATGGTTTATATGTTCAGTGTCTGATTTCTGTCCAACCATAACTCAACTCATCCACACTCAACTATCAATCTTTGCATTGGCTATACAACCCTCAGCTGAATTTAACTGAAATGCATTTCTATGCACAGTAATCCCTTATGCGTGGGATTACATTTTCTAGTTTCCATTGCTAACCTGTTAATAGGTCTAGATTGTGTGTGGATGATGCCTGGTTTAAGCAGCCACAGTGGGCCGAGTCTGGTGCTGGGTGAGGCTGCGCGCCTGTTGCACATTGTGCAATCAGTGTACACAGGATAAACCAGCCATCGCTACACACACTCAAGATCGCACAGATGACAAAGACCCCAGCCATGTTCAAACCTTAACTGGTCCTTACCTTAACTTATAAACTGGTCTTTCAACATTGCCACCCTGCGTCCTTTGTCCGGAGGAGCCCAATAAAAGTCTCCTAGATGGAGTGTGAAAACCACTTTATTGGAGTGTATCAGGGGCTTGGCGGCAAGGTCCTTTCCCTTAATGCAAGGGATAATTGTTATTGAAGACTTTTAAGCCTTTTAACTTTGCCTGTGTTGCTATGTTGCGCTGCAAAGTCAGTTGAATGCATTTATCAATAATGAGGGCAAAAACATGAAGTTATGAAAAAAAAAGGTATCCTTGTAGATGTAACAGGAATAGCGGGCACTGAACTGGCACCGGTGGGTTGAATGTCTCTTCCCCGCCCCCATGCAACCCCGTAAGTGGGAATTTAGCAGCGGTGCTCCATAAATGGGGTGCAGGCTTCGCGGGAGACATTAGCCTTTTCTTTCCGGGACCACTTCGTCGGGATCTCTTGTCTCTCATCCTTCCTTCAACCTTCTGCACCGTTTGCCATCGGGTTACAGGTATGCACACTTATTCATTTTCTAACGCTGTTGGTTCTCTTGAGTAGGAGAAGTTAGAGTGTTCTGTTTATATTCTAGCCACGGCGGCGTGCTGCACTTCCTGGACCGTAATACTTGCCTCGTACTTTCTGCCTCATCGATGTTGTTGCTTGTGTGCGTGGCTATCTCACATTCAGGTAGGCCCTTACCGTTTTCCTTCTCTTGACTGGATATGGGTTAATTAGCAAGGTTGCTTAATGTAGAATTAAGTTGCTGTTGTGTTACGGCTCAAGACGGGGTGGACCCAAACGCACGGCACAAATGACTCCAGACAAGAGTGGGAACAGTTGAACAGTTTATTAGTCCACGGTGATTCACGATTGGTGCTGGTGGTTGCACCCGTTTGGGTTTATCCTGAGTCCCATGACCGGGGGGCCGAACCGATGAGTGGATGATTCGGATGGCAGCCAAGCCGAAAGCCACCTTCGATGATTCCGTGATGCGGATATGTCCGGCAGTGGAGCAGGGTTGAGGTATGGTAGTGACGGTGATGACTGGTAGAAAGAGGGGAGCAGTCAGGGAGCTGCTCAACATGCAAGTACAAACGACGATCTGGCGGAGAATGGTTGGAAAGCCGGGGTAGAAATACTGGTGGTCTTGATTGTAGATGACTGTCAGGTGCAGGTGATTAACGTGGCTGGTTCGGGGAACTGCGCTGGATGCGCAGGCCACGCCCCCACACATGAAACACTGAGGCCACAACAAACAGGGACAGACAAGACTGACAAGGAGCGAAACTAGTGGGAGTTAGGACCTGGTGGAGGAGACCGTGACATGTTGTTTATAGTATTTGGACGCTGCAGCCCTCTGTCTGGGTTCTGTCTCTCTCTCTCTCTTTCTCCTTCACACGGTTATACGTCCCTTTAGTCAATTATATAAATTCCAGTGTAACATTATCGCAATGACAATGCACTCCTCTCAGGGTCTGTGGCGTTTCATGCTGTTGCTGTTCTGTTCCCCTTGTTGCTGTGCGGCCTGATCCCCTCGCTGTTGTGAGGTTGCATCTCCCCCTCTCCGGCCTGCTTGTCTAAACTCGGCTAGCTGTCAAGTGGCTGCTAGCCACCACTAGCTGGAAGGCCGCTTGGTTGTGGGTTTCTGCTCGGGGTGTGAGTGTGGGTGTAGGTGGTGTTTGGGTGCTGCTCATTGTCTTGACATTTTGTTATTAATGCTTGGCTATAAATAAGTGCTGGTGGCCTTGTCGCTTGCTGGCTTGTTTTTTATACCTAAAAAAAGTGAATAATTATATTTTGTATCCATTGAACCTTGCGTCATTCCTCCATTTTTCAGACTGGTAATTGTAAACCTAATTCTGCTATGTCACATAGAGTTCATTAATTCAAAGTCTGTTATATAATAGGCCTGGTATAAAGTCACAGGGAAATGGTATTGAATAGGGTCACAATGCTGGGAAGGGAAAAAAAGGTTAGGGAAACTATTTGTCTAATTATTCCTAACCCTCACTATAGTTATGTTACCTAAACCTTACCAAGTAGTTGTGTCGCCTAAACCTATCTAAAAAACAGCAAATCATAAATACAGGTCACGAACCCTGGGTGAAAGTTCTGTGTTTGACCCATTCATCTTATTATACCTCCTCCAAACTGGTTGGTCACTCTTTATACTTCGGCACCTGACTTCCTAAAGCCTTTCTGGCACAACTACCCTAGGGGCCCACGTCTGCAAGGGGCCCTGGATTGGCCAGACTATTTTAAATTTTTTCTACAAATAAAAACATGACCCCTATTGGCCCATAACAAGAAACAAAAAAATTAAGCTGCTGATTGGGTAGATTTCTGGGTCACGTGGCCAGTTCTTAAAGTCAATTGTGTTGGCCAGCATAGCGCCAAAATGTCGAAAAAGTGAAAAGCTCAAGTGCTTCCATTTGTTCATACAGAGCTCGATATAGCTCACTTTTTCAAAATTGCCGCTAGGGATAGACGGAGATCCACAATTGGCCAAAACAGACTGAATCACTTTTATCTGATCTGTCCATTGAAAGCAGTTTTCTGGGCAAATTGGATTTTACCAGCCTTATTAAGGAGTTCTCTGTCTGTCTGAAAATTACTACTTTTAAAGAGTAAGAATATGTATTTATGAATCTGCTGCTGTGGCATTATTGCTGTTCTTATGTCCTGCTACTGTGTTCATCTTATTTGTATGGCTTTGTTTTATTTGAGCATTGCACAGCAGTCCGATATGTGTCTCTGTAAGGATGTTGTGATTTTGCCTCAATAAAACAGGGTGTTGTGTACTGTGTGAGCCACGCACTTTACCATACATACAACAGTATCCACGCAGGCACATTTCAGTACCGTATATGACATACTGCTGCTGATGTTGTAGGCCTACCTCTTATGTTAGAAAGATAAAATCTGTTAGCAGCTTGCAGATGTCCTGTGAATGCCCTTTTAGCTCACTCTGTGGTTCAGTCGGTTGGTCCACAGAAATACGCGGTTGCGGCAGCTATAGCGCATTCACTTTTTTCTGTATCATTGCTCGGTAGAGGCTGTCCGAATGTGTGTGTATGTATGCCAATGTGCTCAGAGTATGTGCGTGTGGATCATGTAATATTGCTATAATATGGCGCTTTTACACATGCCACTAAATGACGCTTTTTTTTTTTCAGGTAAGTTATTCTGCGTGATCAGTAAGAGGGCCTCACACAAATAGTAGCCTCGGGCCCAATGACCACCTTAATCTGCCACTGATCGTCATATATTCCATTCGTGGAAGTAGCATCGTTCAACCCACACCCTCCAACGATTACAACTTTAAACTCAGAATGTGCTATGAAACTGAATGGCAGCGCCTAAAATATATTGTAGTTGATCAATTTTAGACATTATAGGAAGAGTTCAATCAATTTGACACCAGTACACACTTTTTGATCCTTTAATTCTTAATATTATTTAAATAATTTCGAAAAATAGTAAACCTTATAAAACCCATATTCTGACAGATGTCACAATCCAATCAACACATTCAATCAATCATGGATTTATTCGTAACTCTGTCTGCTGAGAACGTATCTTAGCGCCATGCGTTGTCTAACGAGTCCACAGCGATGCCAGCACGGCGACGCACGCGGCAGCGACCGACAGCTGCACCGACGGCCCTCCGTTGCACAGATTCGTCCGGCAGCAGGCGATGGAGGCGGTGTAACCGAAACCCAGGAAGGTGCCAGCCACTGTCCGTTCACAGATGGTCGAGAGCCCACACCCCTGGCTTTGAACTTGGATTGAACGAGTGGCATTGAGCGCTGTCAAGATTCAAAACGTAAAAGAGGCAGAAACATCAGTTTAAAATGCAACTCAAGATCTGCCCTAGTGCATGCTGGGAAATTGACAAGTCACCCATCTCACCGCCTCGACTGGTCAGTTAGCTGGGTTACTTAAATTAGTTAGTTTTCTCTCTCCTTGGGCTTGCCTACTATAAAGTGTGACCCTACTGAAGTGGTAGCACCATAGTTTCGCTTTCTGACAACCAAATCAGCCAACGAAAGCATGCATTGAAACAATAGGCCAATTATTGGATTTGATTTTTGCTGTTGAGGCTTAAAGGTGAGATTGTTGAGTAAATCAAAGGATACACGCATACATGTGTATGTATATGTATGTAGATCTATATGCAAGTATATATATATGTATATCTACATACATGTATTTACCCTTCAGCACTAAATACACAGCACTCCCTTCCATTTCAGTTAGATTTGTGTGTGGCATGTGTGCCGGGCTACTTACTCGCAGTCACCGTGAAACAGCTGTGTGTCGAGTTGTCACATTGGACATCATTGCTGGAGGTCAGACATCGCCCATGGATCACGACCGGACAGTGGTTGCACGTCAGCCCGTGTGCTGCGTAAAGCAGAGAAGAAGATTTGAGGAAAAGTTGTTGGAGAACAAAAAGGCTATAGGAGGATGATGGGGGAAATGTTAAGTGGAGTGTGATTACTTTAGTTATGAGAGTCTCAAAAGAAGGTTAACAGGGAGGTCAGGTATACAAACTGCTTTTTAAAGTTCTATAACCGCAACCAGAAAAAGTAGTAGGAATACCTGTAGTTTACCTGTACTCCCGAATATGACTTCGGGAGCACAGGAACTTCATCTCAATAACTGCAACATATATTTTACCTTGAGAGAATGTGCACTGAATTAAGATCCAATATTTAATATTAGATTAAGAAATACTGAATATTAATTAAATTAAAGACTCTTGGCTCACCGACAGCAACAAACACTCCCAGGAGAAGAAGTTTGGTCCAAACAGCGGCCATATTCCCAGTGGATCAGAATACGACAGCGCCGATTCGAACAGGACTAGAGGATCAACAGTCTGGTGCTCAACTGCTCGTCTTTACGGTTTTCATAGTCCTGCATCAAGGAAGTAAAGACAGATGAAAGAACAGATATAAGAAGATAACAATCAGGTTTAATGGCCTTGAAGGGCCACCCACCTTCCCACAGTGAAAACTACAAGGGATTGTTACTGATGTAGAGAAACTTCTTTTCGGACAGCGAAATATTTGATTTAATTTTAGAGCATGATCATGGAAGTCCTGACAGCAAAGTTACCAAGGATACATTCAGTGAGACAATGGGTGAACAAGATTCTCATAGGAAAACATTTGCATTATGGGCAGGGAATATACAGTTAACAAAGCTGAGTGGGAGTGACCATTCTTGTGCATTTAGGATTGGCGGGAAAGTCCAAGTTAACTTGCAATACACTAGGTAGTGTATTGGAGATGTCTGTTAAGGCGCTTTCGCACCGGCAGTACCTTTTGTAGTTCCTGGAACTAAACGTTCCTAGTACCTTTTTGTTTGCGTTCGCACCAGAC
>JAOPUD010000055.1:21138426-21150817 GCA_027122715.1 Trisopterus minutus
GTGTGTGTGTGTGTGTGTGTGTGTGTGTGTGTGTGTGTGTGTGTGTGTGTGTGTGTGTGCGTGTGTGTGTGTGTGCGGCTGCGTTGTTAAACATAAGCTCTTGCTCACTGCTTTGGAAATAAACATGTTCTTAATTACTACTTTGGAGGACCAAGTCAGCCCAACTATGCTTTGAGAAAAATGGTGGTTAATCATTTCCAGTCGCTCAACTTAGACCCTTCCAAGACAAGGAATACAACTTCAAAGAAAACCTAAAGGAATATATTATATTATGGCTGCAATTAATCATAAGTAGAAACCTATTTCCTAAACCTCAGTATTTCTCAATGGAAGCAGCTCTTCGACCCCTTTCACAGCATTTAAAATGTCTGTCAGAACATAAATGGATAGTATAGTGATAGTAGGCTATAGCTGAATAAACTAAAGCAGACTGATGTGATGTACAACAGAGCAAATGCACAGGGTTGATGGACTTGGGGTGTAAGGGGGACAGGCTTGGGGGGGCCCATGAAAAGTTTCAATTATTATTATATATATTTTTATTAGTATTTTTGGATTGTTTTTTAAGAACATAAAAACAACTAAATGTCACGATGGAAAATGTATCTCAATGCAAGCTTAGAGTATTAGTTTAATAAATTAGTATATTATTGTTAAAAGTAAAGACTGCTGTGACTACTCTGTCAACACCTTTAAAAACGCAAAATGGTTCAGTTCACACAGCTGATTTCACCGCGAATCGCACCTTGCTGAGACTTTTTTATTTGGCTAGAGATGCGGCAATCCCCATTCTTAACTACCTCCGTTATCGTTGCTAAAACAAGACAACGAGACAATCCAAAGCAAGACCAGACAATAGGCTACACTTTCAAATGATGAGGCCTTGGTGATTCGGTAAAGGATACATCAAGTGTACGGTAGGCTAATATTGCAACAGCAGGCGACTGATTTTAAGCAAGCCAATATTAAATTAATACTAAGCCATTATTAAGCTACATGATGAATTATAATATAACCTATGCCATATGGGCTAGTAAAACCGAGACATCATGACATTACAAAATGGCTAGATCATTCTAGCTGCCTGCTAGTAAAACTTAATTATTTTTAGCGTTGGGGGGGGGCATCAGGACTTTGTGTATATAAGTGTATATACATTTTGAACTACACACTTTTTCCATCTAGTTTCCACTGACTTTTTGGATTGTCGGTGCCATTAAAGTAGAACTAAAGTAAAATATTATGAAGAAGCATTATGCTAACGCAGATCTGCGCAGACTTCGGACGTCACGACTCTCCCAAGTGTGTAGTTCAAAATGTGACGCAGCGTTTACTTCTACGCCACCTACAGAGTTGGTGGCGCCTCGGAGGCGGGACTTATTCTCCAGAGGTCTATATGGATATTCATAAAACGGCTAAATCAAGCCATCTGATTGGTTCCCAAATTTTGTATAATGAGCGTATACACACAGCTATGACGCCCATTCAGTTTACAGAGTTCCGTATCACTCCGCGCCTAAATCGAACTGTTGTTTATTTATATATAAAAGCAATAGCATAGTTCACCGAAGCCTTAAAATATATTGATTGATGGAGAGGGTGCATGTTGTAAAGCAATAGGCACACGGTGAGTGAACTGCTCGATAGTAGGCTAAATTGCAGGCGAACCAAGCTACCATCTCTAGCCTTCTCTCTGAAGGACGCTACAGTGTGTTGCATAGCAACCGCTGCACGCTTTGCAGGCAGCCAGGAGGGAATCAATTTTTGTAAATGTAAAAAAAATGCTTTCCCGACTTTTTCATTTTTTCCAAATTGAGGGTGTCTATGACTTTCATTTCGCCATACTTACGTAACCATTTCATCAAAGCAATAGATCACTTCAGTCAGTGAAATGTGCTCATTACACCACAGTTACCACAGTTCCCTCCGCTGCGCATCAGGACGAACAACGCCCCTTAACTGTGGCATAATGAGCACATTCCACAGCCTGTCGTGATCTATTGCTTAAATATACAATAACTAGGTGGTAAGGGGGTTTTGAACAAAGCTCATTGCTCCAAATGTTTGAAATACATGCGTAATAAAATATAGCATTTTGGTTATTTCTTAAACAGAATATAACCTACCCCAATTACATTCCCTCAAAACCCCAAATGAGGATGAAAACCCCACGCTCATAAACTCAACAAACTGTGATAAACTAAACAAATACAATCACAGAAAGAATTATGACAAAAAATGACATTTCTTTCATCAAAACGCATTTTAATGCCAAAACATGCGTAATATTGCTAATATATGGCGCGTTTCCACCGAGCGGTGCAAGTGCGGCAAGGTTAGTTGCGGTAAGGAGCGGCTCGGTTAGGACTCGCATTTCCACCGCCTTCCACACCTTTATGGTAGGATGGGGTTAAGCCGAATGGCGATAGAGGCGGCAGCTATGTAAGCATCGTGACATCATAGCAACACGACATGAACGTCCGAGAAGACGGAAGGCAAACTTTTGCGAGACACACAGACAACATTTTCTTCAATAGCGATGCCGTTGACCAGAAATACCTTGCGGGAAGCAAAACTATTTTTCGTAGGATGGTAGGGGGAAGTGCCTCCTTTTTCGCCTCTGATTGGTTAGAAGGGCTCTCCTCCGATTGTTTATTTGATTTGGTGCTGTAACGGGTAAGGGTTAGCGCAGTCGTGGTTAGGGTTGGGGTAGTAGTAGTGGTTAGTGTAGTGGTTAAGCACTTACTGTATCACTGTTGGATTGAGTTCGTTTACTTCTGTCAGACTAGCCGACAGCCTGCCGCAAAATCGAATAACCAATCGGAGGAGAGCCCTTCTAACCAATCAGAGGCGAAAAAGGCGGTACTTGCCCCTACCATACAAAAAAAAAAAGATTAGCTCGCGGGAACTGTTTGTTTTGATCTGTCGCACGGAAGTGATGATTCGGTCGGCCAATCAACGGAAGGTGTGTGTAGCGAAAACCTTTCGACACCCTTTCAGACCGCTTGGTAACCGAAAGGAGGAGTCCCAATAAAAAGGTACGGCTCAGCATGGCTCAGTGCACTTATTTTGGGACACCGTCCACTTTTGGCGGTGGAAATGCGAACCGTACTGCACCTAACGGCATCGAACCGTAACCGCACTGCTCGATGGAAACGCGCCAATACTGTACTCTTGGGGTTTGTGCAGGCGCACTAGACAGTCTTAGGAATCTTATGAAAATGTTGTATACCGTTTCGTAAAATATAACACTCATGTTGTATGAGACCAGCCTGATATATATACAGAGACATATTACTACAGAGACCTACATGAGAACAGTTAGTTTGGATTGGCTTCTCTCAAAACATGGAAGAACCAACTTAACGAATTACACCTTGTGTTTTATCTTGCTATGTTTGTATTAATGTATTGGGACGAAAGGAGACCACTTACAGAGCTGAAAGGTAAGCTTGCATCTGAAGGGGATGTTATGCTGTAGGTAGGGTGACCAGACGTCCCGGTTTTACTGGGACAGTCCCAATTTTGAGTTGCGTGTCCCGAGTCCCAGCAAAAGCCTGTCGGGACGCTAAAATGTCCCAGTTTCCACCATCCACTATGAAATGTCCCCTTTTGTCCGTGATTACATTGCCGACGTGGCCCAATCATTGATGCAAAAACACATAGAAAGATTAAAGCATCCAGCATATGATTTGGATGATCGCACAGTGGAATGCAGCGCTCCTCCACCAAGCGGCCGAGCACTGGGCGGAGATGTTCATGCATTTCAGAAGCAGGGAGATTCTGTACAAAAATATCGAATTTGTCAGTTTGCCTGGCACCAATGCTCCCGTTGAGCTGATCTTTTCGTCATGAACAATACTGGACTGACAATACTGGACTGACGAGAGGGGCCGCATTACCATTCCCACCTTAAAGGAGTTGCTTGTTACACCGGCCAATTTGGATGACACCTGTCCGCAATTCCACAGCAGCAAGAAACAAATGTGTGTAGGCTGATTTGAAGAGCGTTTGTATGAGGTCATGTTTTTGGAGCCCTATGAGGTTTGACGTCTCACGCACATGCCCACACAATCAAACACTACTATGCTTTGTTTAAAAACTTTCAGAAGCTTCAGGATAATTCATAAAAATATAGAAATATAGTTCCACACGAAACTCATTGAATGTCTTTGCATATTTTCTCATAAATGTGTAAATAGGCCTACCAAAAACATACATTATTTTTTTCCCTGTTAGGCTTTGTTATGAGCAGTAATCGTATAGGAAGTGATCATGATTTGCCTCAATATCAGAATAACACCCATAGGAAAAATAGCAAGGGTTGGTGGAATGCCACAAAGTAGGTCTGTATATGCAGTGTAAGCTTGTCCAGGCCCTGCAAGTCAGGATGTAGGCTATGAATCTGAACACATTTTTTGGTAGTGGCCATCCCCAAAATGCACCAGAATACAGGAAATCACAACTACCAAATCAAAATTTTCGGGGGCCCCATCCAAGAAATTGAATCACCCACCACTGGTCCTATGTGTGGAAATTAAGCTTAAAGGGGTAGTATGGGATTTTGGAAATCTGACCTCATTTCCAAGTGAGCCAGTGTGTTATTCATCATTGGAGACCGTTTGCAACACTTTTCATTCAGTCCTTCTAGTTGCCGATCGATGTAAATGTCTGTGTTGATAGAATATTAGAATTAAAACTATCCTTATCCTATAGCAATCAGAATGAGAAAATGTATTTTTTATAGATTTTTGGTGAACATTTCAAATTATTCATTTCATCCTTATTCGCTATAGGCTATTGCAAAATATCAACAAATAATGACCCTTAGTAAGTAAAAGCCCACCATTGGTAAGTAGGCTGCTACAGCAATCAGAATGAGATTTTTTATATATGTATATCGATTTTTGGTGAATATTTTTAACTATTAAGGTGTAATTCTGGCGAAAATTTAACCCAGGGTCTTTTTTTGGCATGTACATGTGGTGAACCTCAGTAGGGTTTGCGAATGCAACCCCATCTTGGCTCCTCCCCCTGCACCCAGGTGCAAGATAAAAGGACCAAGATGGCTGAACTCAGCCTCTGTTGGTTGCCTCCTAGGGTGGTGAGTAGGGTACCTTCTTTTTAACAGTTTTGAGTTCTCATTTGAACTTTAATTAATTAATCTTTTGTTCTTAGGATCCCCTGCTGCTGTTTTGTACGGTTTTAGTTGTTCTGTTTTAGCTGTGCCGTTTTGTTTGGGTTCTGTTTTGCTATTTTGTTTTGGTTGCTTTAGTTGTCTTTTGTATTATTATTATAAGCAAGTGCTGGGCAGTTCCTGGCACGGACAGTTTCTCTCACCTCTTCAGTTTAGTTTCCTCATGGAGGAGGAGGTCGCCCAATTAAGAGACTTGGTCAATCAGCTGTGAGCTGCGAAGCAACACATGCGTCGAGAGTGAGAGGCTAACCAGCCTTGGCCCAGCACCTCCTCAGCAATTCCACCAGCTCCTGGACTCTCTTCAGCTCCTACAGTAACTCAGAGACTGATTCATTTTCCCAGAGACCGGAAATGCCCACCCTTTCAGGGCAGTACAGGACTAATCATTGGGGAGTGGATTGAAGAGGTCCACGCCTGCGTACAAGGTCGTCACCAGTCTCCAGCGGACCAAGCGCTCTTCATCTATGATCACCTGGAGGGAGAAGCAAGAGAAGAAATTAAATATCGGTCCCCAGAGGAAAGGGCAGATCCAGATAAGATCCCTTTATTAAAAGAACTCTTTGGGTGTACAAAATCATGTGTCTCTGCAGGAAGACTTCTCCAAGAAGCAACAAGATGATGAAACGTTGAAAAGTTCTCATGCATTAATGTGTTTGATGGAGAAGGTGGTACAAAAATCCCCTCATGGTTCACTTAATATGGAGGGGTTGAGAGATCAATTTGTTGAACATGTGTTTGATTGTTCCCTTCGCAGAGAACTAAAGCAGTTTGTCCGGGGCCACCCTACCGCCACCCTGATAGAGGTCCGTACTGAGGCTATTAGATGGGAAGAAGGGATGCCTGGCGGGTGCAAGGGGCAGAAGCTATTCTGTTCCCAGTGCATTTGGTTACCAGCACACTGTACAAGGTAATCAGTCCAAGCACCAGACGGCAGGTAACTCATCCTTCAGTTCTGAGTTGAGTGAACTGAAGGAAATCCTCTGCAACCAGCGAGAGCAACTGATTCACCTCACAAAGAGCCTTACAGCTCAGGGCATGGTAAGAGAACGGTGATCTGTATGAGATGTCAAAAACCAGGGCACTTTGCTAGGGAGTGTAGAGAGGATTATACAGCCCCAGCAAGCTCCTGCTGCCACACAACCCATGTCCCGCCCCAGAAACCAGAGAAACTGGCACCCCCTGAGCCAAAGTTGAGCCAAAGTTCAGGTAGGGCTCATTTGACTCCAATTTGGCTGCTAGTCATGAAAGATTGGTTTCTGCATGTCCAGATATTTCTGTACTTATGAAAGGGGTGCAGGTTCCCTGCTTAGTGGACACTGGATCAATGGTGTCAACGATAACCAAGTTTCTTTTTGCATCATTTTGAGCCCTGGGGGCCAGAAAAACTCCAGTCTTGTAATTGGCTCAGATTAAGCGCTGCAAATGGGTTAGCAATTCCATATGTGGGTTATCTGGAATTGGGTGTGCAGCTTTGTGGAAAAACTGTTAAAAGACAGGGGTTGTTGGTTGTCAAACACTCCACATAGTGTATCCTTCCTCTTTGACTTGCCTTCTGTGTTACAGGCCCCCACACCCATTCAGCAGGCTCTTCAGCAGTGTAATTTGGTCCAAACGAAAGCCCCTCCTGAACGTTCAGGTTGTGTAAGGGTAAAAGGGGGAAGGGTTTGCAGAGTCCCAGGGGGTACTATGGAAATGGTGGCAGCCACAGGTCCCCAACATTTGGCTGATCAGATTTAGCTTGAGCCCAGCAGCAGTGGCTTGCCTGCAGGGCTATTAGCTTCTCCAGCCCTGGTTCACATGGTTAAAGGTACTGTATATGTAGGGACCCAGTGTGTTGTACTATACCCCAATACCATTCTAGGTACTGTTGGTGAAGCTCACCTTGCCAACTCGCCTGATAACCTTGTGGAGGAGGGGGTAGAAGTTAGGCTGGGTGAACCCTGCCTGAACTTCTGGGAAATTTGAATTTCGCTCGGCAGTTCAGGCTGGACACCCTCGGGTCTGCTTTGGCTGTTCCATTGCCAGAATCTTAGGCTCCAATCAGAAACGGCCATTCTCTCCTGGCACGCTATTGGCCGGTGACGTGACAATGATGAAACATAAGCGACGCAAAGCAGCAGTTGTGTACACACTCAACATGGCA
The DNA here is from genome assembly GCA_027122715.1 of Trisopterus minutus. Classification (NCBI taxonomy): domain Eukaryota; kingdom Metazoa; phylum Chordata; class Actinopteri; order Gadiformes; family Gadidae; genus Trisopterus; species Trisopterus minutus. The sequence goes on from JAOPUD010000055.1 coordinate 21,145,767, forward strand.
GCCACCGAGGAGAAGCAAGCTATCAATGCTATAAGTTGCTCTGATTGGTTGTAGGACCATCCAATTGCGTACGGAGTCATTTGAACGATGCCCATTGATCATCACCAAGAATAATGACTTCAGATTTGGAGTAGATCGAAATTAGGTCAGCCAACTGATCTAGAGAACTGGCAGTGGCCGAGGGAGGTCTATACACTCCAATAACTATTAGGGTGTTATCAGGTTTAGACTCATACTGAACCTTCAGAGCAAGAAATTCAAAGCACTTAGGGACTGAGACAGAATGAAGTGTATGTGAGGTAAAACAAGACTTAATGTAAGTAGCAACCCCCCAACCTCTTCCAGCCCTATCCGCTCTAAAAATATTAAAATCAGTTAGTGCAACCTGGTCATCGTTTACATTATGTCACCGCCGCTGGCCGAGGAACTAAATGGACCGCAATGCAGACAAAGATGCTTAAAAAATGATTTTTATTTTTAGTTTTATTACCAACACAATGGTCATGAGCAGCAGGCTCCAGGAGCACGGGCAAACAGCAGCGGGGAAGGACTTCCGGTTTGGACCTAAAATGGAGTAGTCGCAAGACCAAGCGCTCCGTATTTTATATTGATATACATTGATTAGCCACAACATTTTATTATTTCGGCTGCACAACGAGGCAATTTTTCATACTGGAAAACTATTTGTAAGCAGAATGGTGACTAAAAGTCAGAAAAAAACATCCAAAGCCGCAGGTCAAAGTTTAGCTAGCCCTGCACTCAGACAAACGCTCATGGCCGATGCTAATGCTAACGCTACCGCGGCTGCCACCCGACCATCAACCCCACCAAGCCCACCAGCAGAGCAGCCAACGGAGAGCGCTCTTCTAGAGCTGATAAAAGCAGAGGTGGGCATTTCTCGTCAACAACTGGGGGATATAATCAAGAAGGAGATGGCTAGTCTCCACGCTGAAATTAAAGAAGACATAGCAGCCCTTCGGCAGGACACCAAAGCTGATATCGCCTCTCTAAAAACGGAATTCCGAGCCGAGATGTCATCTCTGCGCTCAGCCCAGACCGAGACGGCCACCACTATACGGGATATCGAGGGCGCGCTCAACCGGCATGATTCTAGCATTGCAGGGCTGGATAAAACCATATTGGATCTCAAACAAGAGGTGGGGAAACTGAAAGACCGGAATGATGACTTGGAGAACAGAAGCCGCCGTCAAAATCTGAGGATTATTGGAATACCCGAGGGTGTTGAAAATGGAAAGCCCACTGCATTCATGGCTTCGTTTTTTGCCTGCGTTCTGGGTGACGAGATAACTGATCCTTTGGTGCTGGACCGCGCTCATAGATCCCTGGCTGCTAAACCCAAACCCGGCGACCGTCCCAGACCTATGATAGTTCGGCTGCACTACTACACGGATAAGGAAAAGATTCTCCAAGTATCCAGGAACAAGGGTGAGCTCAAATTTAGAGGGGCAAGGGTGCATATATTCCCAGACATGAGCGCCGAGCTTAGCCGCCGCAGAGCGGCGTTTACCCCAGTCAAAGCCAAACTCAGAGAGGCGGGCATCACATACGGTCTCTACCATCCAGCGGAGCTACACGACGGAGTTTCACATTCCTTTAAGGCACCCGCGGATGTGGAAACCTTCCTTGCCAAACGCATTCGTCCTTCTTTGGAGACGTAATCAAACGAAGAAGATAGACGCTGCGGTTCCCTGCGCTGTGTGCTGATCCCTCATACTGGACTATAACCTACCTAATGTTCATACTTTTAGTTTTTCCCTCCCGGTTTATTTATTTTCTTATGGAGATGGAAGGAAGAATGGAGACTTTATTATCGACCGTGAATGGAGAGACTATTATTTGTTATCACCAGTAGAGGGCAGTCGGCATCTACCTACCAGTTTGGCTGGCGCACATCTTCACCAAAGTAAGGTATCAGCATGTTATTGTTTTCCTGTTTTCCTTACTCAATTTGAACATGTTGCCGATAAAGACCTATACCCACGTTTCAGAAGGGCCAGAAAAACGTACCGGTTTATTCGCTTACTTAGCTTGCTAAGGTTTTTATTTTTCCCTGTTATGGCCGCTTCTCTCTTTTATTGCATTTGAACATTGTCAGTGGTGGGTATTATATTTTATTTTATAAGTTGTGACTACAAACACATATGTAGTAAAAAAACTGCTCCTTTCAGGAGCAGTAAAAAAACTTAAAAAAACCATTAAAAAACTGCTCCTTTCAGGAGCAGTTTTTTTATGGTTGCTAACTGCCTATGGCAGCAAAATGGAAAATTACCAAGTGTACCCAGGGTTTTTTACCTCTCGTTTGGGGAGGGGTAATTTGTTTTTTGGGCTGGGAGGGTGTGGGTGGGGGGAACTATGTGTTTTATGTTTGTACACTTCTTTACTCTTTTAGCTTGAATGTGTGTGTGGCAGTGTCATTTTCAAAATGCTGTAACATCCTTCAATACCCTACTAACCTCTGATGAGCATGGTTGATTGTTTGCGGCAAATAAATAATGGCTGACAATATTACAGTAAATTGCATTAGTTGAAACACCAAAGGCCTAAATCATATTAATAAGCGTAACAGGGTATTGTCCCATTTAAGAAGTCTGGATGTTAATATTGCTTTTCTCCAAGAAACTCATCTCAGGACCTCTGACCATAACAGACTGCGCAAAGGATGGGTGGGACAATTATATCATTCCATTTTTGAGGGTAAATCTAGGGGTGCTGCTATTCTTATTAACAATAATACTCCTTTCATCATGCAGAAGGTTACTGCAGACCATCTGGGAAGATCAGTCGTGGTCACAGGTACCCTGTATAATGTACCTTTAATCTTGGCTAATGTTTATGGCCCAAATTGGGATGACGTGCAGTTTATGAAAAAATTATTGTCCTCATTACCTTGTTTAAATACACACAGGCTTATTTTAGAGGGTGATTTCAACTGCGTATTAGACCCAATACTGGATCGCTCCTCGAACACCAACTACAATATAACAAAATCAGCTAGGACAATTAATGCTTTTCTACAAATGTATAATATGTCTGAACCCTGGCGCTCCTTGTATCCCAATTCTAAGCATTATTCATTTTTTTCCCCAGTACATAACTCCTACTCCTGCATTGATTACTTTTTAATTGATAACCAGCTAATGCCCTCGGTTAAGGACTGCAGATATGAGGGCATTGTCGTCTCTGACCATGGGCCCGTGGTTTTGCAAATATCTTTTCCAAAGAAATCTGCTCGGCGTCCTTGGCGTTTTAGTAATGTTTTGCTTGGGGATGAATCATTTGTTAAACATATTAATACGCAAATCGATATTTTCCTGTCCATAAATGATACGTCAGGTGTTAGTAAATCCACCCTCTGGGAAGCCCTTAAGGCTGTTCTAAGAGGGGAGATTATCTCTTACACCTCCTGGGAAGCCAGGTTGAGAAAACTGCGTCTTAAAGACCTTTCCGACCAAATTAAACAATTGAATTATAAGAACTAAATTGCTCCCACGCGTGATTTTTTAAAGGACAGATTGACTCTGCAGACAGAATTTTACGTAATAACTACCCACCGTACAGAACAGCTCCTCCTCCAGTCTCGATCGAGGTTATATGAACATTCTGATAAGGCGGGCAAGTTCCTGGCTCAACAGGTTAGACAGTCAATGACCTCTACTCTCATTACAAACATCCGAAAGCATGATGGTCGATTTTCTAATGATGAGCAGGAACTTAATGATGAATTTAAGAGGTTTTATTTATCTCTTTATACTTCTGAGGTGATATATGACCCTTCTAAACTTGAACTCTTTTTTCAGAACTTATATCCACCTCAAGTTAATGTATTATTAATGGAGCAATTGGAAAAGCCTATGTCTAAGGAGGAAATTAGGACGGCCCTTTACAGTATGCAGAATGCAAAAGCTCCAGGCCCTGACGGAATTACGTTAGAATTTTTGAAAAAATTTGGAGATAAATTATTGCCAATCTTGCTGTCAGTTTTTGAGGAGTCCTTTGTCGAATGCCACCTTCCACCAACCCTTTGTCAGGCCTCTATTTCGGTTTTACTGAAAAAGAATAAGGATCCCCTCAATTGTGGGTCATTTCGCCCTATTTCGCTCCTGAATGTGGATTATAAATTGTTGGCTAAGGCCTTGGCTCACCATCTAGAGATCATTCTCCCTTCGATTATTTCACCCGACCAAACTGGTTTTATTAAAAAACGTCTTTCTTTTTAAAATATTCGTAGACTTTTAAACATCATACATTCCGCAGACGGTCAACACTTACCCGAGGCAGTTATCTCTTTAGACACTGAAAAGGCGTTCGATAGAGTGGAATGGGGTTACCTATTTTGGTGTCTAGACAAATTTGGTTTTGGTCCAAAATTAATTTCTTGGGTAAAATTGCTATATAACGCTCCAACTTCATCAGTGCGCACTAATAACACCAATTCCCAATCTTTTCCATTACAACGCGGGACAAGGCAAGGATGCCCAATTTCCCCACTTTTATTTGCTATAGCTATTGAGCCCATTGCAATGGCAATACGCTCCTCTCCTGAGATTCGTGGTATTGTAAGAGGGGGTAAGGAACATAAAACGTCATTATATGCTGATGATCTGTTATTATATATAACTGACCCACAGAACACCTTGCCCTATATTATGAAGTTATTAGGCCAATTCAGCAGCATTTCTGGGCATAAGATTAATGTTTCAAAAAGTGAGCTTTTTCCTGTCAACTCTGCCGCAAAGTCCATATCCTTTAATTCCTGTCCTTTTAAGGTGACATCTGACAACTTCACCTACCTGGGGGTGGTTGTTACGCGTGGCTTTTCTGACCTTTTTAAGCTTAATTTCGTTCCCCTTCTTGAGAGCTCTAAAATTGTCTTCAATAAATGGTCCATGCTTCCTCTCTCTTTAGCAGGAAGAATTAATCTAATTAAAATGATTACGTTGCCCAAATTCCTCTTGTCATGATCCGTCCCTGGTTTTCTCATTCACCTGCCTGCCACCCTGATCACTCCCAATTAACCAAACCACCTTCAC
>JAOPUD010000055.1:21170683-21195446 GCA_027122715.1 Trisopterus minutus
GCTCAGCTGGAGAGACTCTACAAACCCGTCTTTGTCCTGAAGCCTTCCTCATGTAAATGCGCTGAGGGGCAGACTGCCAGATTTGACCTGAAGGTTGTCGGAAGGCCGATGCCTGAAACATACTGGTTCCACAATGGTAAGCACAACAAACTCATTTCAACAATCAATTGTAATCGTGCCGGTCATCTTTTGAATATTAACTTATCCTCTTCTACACAGGTCATCAAGTTGTCAATGACTTCACCCACAAGATTGTTGTTAAAGAAGATGGAACACAGTCTCTGATCATTGTAACAGCCATGCCTCATGATTCTGGAGAATGGACAGTTGTTGCGCAGAATCGTGCTGGAAAGTCCTCCGTCTCAATCACTTTGAGTGTCGATGGTAAGATTTTAGGTCAATTACAGGTGAAAAATATTTGTATACAAATAAGAGAGACAAAACATATGATGCAATGAATGTTCTTCAACATCCACAGCTAAAGAAAGCCTGGCACGGCCCCAGTTCACTGAGAAGCTGAAGAACATCAGTGTGAAGCAGGGCACTCTGGTGGAGTTGGCTGTCAGGGCCATTGGTAACCCCATTCCTGATATTGTCTGGCTGAAAAACAGCGATATTATTTCCCCACACAAGTACCCAAATATCAAGTAAGTAATTTAGCTGATACTACATTGTTTTACAATTATTAGAATTGAAGGAAACATTTAACAGGGAATTTATGGATAAGATACATTTCACTAATTAATTTAAATGTCTTAGGATCGCGGGTACTAAAGGAGAGGCCAAAGTCCAGATCACTTCATCAGCTGCGTCTGACAGTGCATGGTACACAGCTACAGCCATCAACAAGGCTGGAAGAGATACCACTCGCTGTAAAGTCAATGTTGAGGTAGACTCTGCTATGCGTGAACCGGAGAGGAAGCTGATTATAACCAAAGGAACCTACAAGGCGAAAGATATTGCTGCTCCTGAATTGGAGCCCCTTCATCAACGTTATGGCCAAGACCAATGGGAGGAGGGAGACCTTTATGACAAAGAAAAGCAGCAGAAACCACAGTTCAAGAAGAAGCTGACTTCTGTCCGAATGAAGCGTTTTGGGCCAGCTCATTTTGAGTGCAGACTGACTCCTATTGGTGACCCCACTATGGTAGTTGAGTGGCTGCACGATGGCAAACCTCTTGATGCTGCCAATAGGCTGCGCATGGTCAATGAGTTTGGCTATTGCAGTCTTGACTATGAAGTTGCTTATGCAAGAGACAGCGGTGTTATTACCTGCAGAGCTACAAACAAGTTTGGAGTTGATCAAACTTCTGCCACCCTCATTGTTAAGGATGAGAAAGGCCTTGTTGAAGATTCACAGCTCCCTGATGGAAGAAGGGGAACGCACAGAATTGATGAGATGGAGCGCATGGCTCATGAGGGTGGACCCACCGGCGTCAGTACTGATGAGGAGAAAGAGAAAACAAAACCTGACATTGTTTTGGTTCCAGATCCAGCAAGAGTTTTGGAAGGCGAAACGGCGAGATTCCGTTGCAGAGTGACTGGTTATCCAACACCCAAGGTAAACTGGTACCTTAACGGACAACTTATTCGCAAGAGTAAGAGATACAGACTGCGTTATGATGGCATTTACTACCTGGAGATAGTGGATGTCAAAGTTTATGATTCAGGAGAGGTCAAGGTGGTTGCTGATAGTCCTCTAGGCTCAACAGAACATGTTGTGAAGATAGAAATAATGCAGAGAGAGGACTTTAGGTCCGTACTCCGACGTGCACCTGACACTAAAACCGCAGAGTCCACAGAGTCTGGAAGACCCGGCTTTGACATCATGAAGGTGGAAAGACCTAGCGAGAGCTCCCAGTTGAAAGAGGTCGTCAAACTGAAGAAGACCCAGAGAGTTGTCCATGAGAAAACTTCAGAGGAGTCGGATGAACTGAAGAGCAAGTTCAAGCGCAGAACAGAGGAAGGATTCTATGAGTCAATCTCTGCTGTGGAGTTCAAATCTCGCAGGAAGGATGAGTCTTATGAGGACCTACTGAAGAAGACAAAAGAAGACCTGCTTCACCGCCTGAGGGAAAAAGAAGAGGCAGAGAGGAAGCTTCTAGAGGAACAGGGAGATGTGACCATCCCCACCTTCAAACCAGAGAGGATTCAGCTTTCTCCCAGCATGGAAGCTCCCAAGATCCTGGAGCGTATTACTAGCAAGACCGTTGCACCCATGGACGAGGTTCAATTCCGAGTCAGGGTTGTTGGACGACCGGAACCCGATTGTCAGTGGTTCAAGAACGGCATTCAGCTTGAGAAGTCAGAACGTATTTACTGGTACTGGCCTGAGGACCATGTTTGTGAGCTGGTGATAAGGGATGTGACTGCAGAAGATTCGGCCAGTATCATGGTCAAAGCCATGAATGTAGCAGGGGAAGCTTCAAGCCATGCTTTTCTGCTTGTGCAAGGTAACGTGATGTTTATTTTCAACATAAACATTCTGTTTTATTCAGTGGCAATTTAAATGAATTTACATTTTAAATTTAAATCAAAAAAATATATATTTTTATTCCTCATTACAGGCACGGCAACAATAAATTTCACTCAAAATCTAGAAGATGTAACTGCTAATGAAAAGGACACAATGGTAACCTTCGAGTGTGAAACCAACGAGCCTTTTATCAAGGTGAAATGGATGAAGAACAACATGGAAATCTTCTCTGGAGACAAATACAGGATGCACTCGGACAGAAAGGTCCACTTCCTGTCTGTGCTGGTCATCGAGATGAAAGACGATGCAGAGTACAGCTGTGTTGTAATAGATGACGAGAGCATCAGGACCGGTGCAAGACTCTATGTTGAAGGTAAGCTTTGACTTACTCTTTGTCCTTGGTGTGGAGAGTTATTAAAGAAACCTGTAGTTATTTTGTAGATTATTCCTCACGCTATCACCATCTGAACTTCAGGTGCTGCCCTGGAGCTCACCAAGATGTTGGAGAACATTGAAGTTCCTGAGACCTACGCTGGAGAGTTTGAGGTTGAGCTGTCCCGTGAAGATGCTGAGGGGACTTGGTATTTTGGAGACAACGAGATCTTTAGTAGCAGCAAATATTCCATGTCCTCCCGTCGTGGAAGACACTCTTTGTCAGTCAAGGATGTAAAGAAAGAGGACCAGGGGAAATACACCTTTGTTTGTGGAGATCTGAGGACCAGTAGCAATCTGAAAATGAAATGTAAGCAGATCAATTTCCTCGATTTCCCAGAGATTTCAGATTTTTTGTTTGTTTGTTATTTTTTGTGTTTCGATGTGTATTAGGATGCAGTTGTTTGTAATTAACTTGAGCCTTATTAGTAGTATCAATGTTTATGTCCTTAGTGCGCCCTGTGACGCTGATGCAGCCTCTGGGGGACCTGACAGTCTGTGAAGGAGACATTGCTCAGCTGGAGGTGAAGTTCTCCCAGGAGAACGTTGAAGGAACCTGGATGAAGAACGGCCAGGTCTTCTCAGCCTCAGACAGTGTCCACATGGTTATTGACAAACTGGTGCACAAGCTACTGCTGGAGAATGTCACCAGAGACGATGCTGCTGTCTATTCCTTCCTGGTTCCTGCCCAGGACATCTCCACCTCTGGAAAACTCAGTGTTCAGAGTAAGGAATAGAAATAGTACAAACTGTACATCCAAATAACATATACAAAATTCTATGTACAACTGTTGGGTAACACTTTATTTGAAGGTATCTACATAAGAGTGACATGTCCGAAAGACACTTAATGACAGAAGTCCTAAACGTTTATGACATGTTTATATTGTTTATGACAAGTTCATGACAGTATCACCTCATATTGATGACAGTGACATGTCACTCTTATGTAGATACCTTCAAATAAAGTGTTAATAACTGTTATTCTAATGAATAGTACTAGCATACACCAGTATCTTATGTAATGTTTATGTATCTCACTACAATAGTCACTTTAACACATCATGTTCTCTTGTCTCCCCAGCCATTGATGTCCTGGTGCCACTGAAGGATGTTTCATCTATTGAGGGAACCAAGGCTGTTCTGGAGACCAAGATCTCAGCTCAGGACATCACCTCTGTCAAATGGTACCACAATGATAAGCTGCTGACAGCCAGTGAGCGAGTTCAGATGGTGTCTAAGGGGGCCAAGCAGCGTCTGGTCTTCAACAGGACCTATGCCTCCGATGAGGGACACTACAAACTGGTGGTGGGCAAGGTTGACACCAGCTGTAGACTGTCTGTCGAGGGTAAGTTTATAAATTATTTAGGAATAGCTAGACACTATTCAAATTGTTTGAGTTTTGTTTAAAACCATACCTGTTTGTCCATGTTGCTCACCTAATATGTGATACCTTTGCCTTTACTATTGATTCTTGTAATATTTGCTGTCCCATAGGTGTCTAGTATAATATGTATTATTGACATATTAATGATTATTCATGGTTTCTTTTCCACAGAGGTGAACATCACAAGACACCTGGAGGACAAGGTATGCTCTGAATCCCAGAACGTCATGTTTGAGGTGGAGCTGTCTCACTCTGGGATCGATGCAGTTTGGAGCTTGAAGAACCAGCACCTCAAAGCTGGGCCCAAGTACAAGATGGAGTCACGTGGAAATGTGTACACGCTTACCATCGTAGACACCATGAAGGACAATGAGGGCCAGTACACCTTCCACGCTGGTGAAAAGACCTCCAGTGCCTTGCTCTCAGTCTCTGGTATGTTCTTACTTCATTAACAAGGTATTTCTTATGAAGCAGTTCCTTCCTGATTCTAAAATGTGAATGGTTGTTTTCTCCACCACTAGGGGGAGCCATCACCAGACCCCTGCAGGACGTGACGGTGGCAGAGTCCCAGAGGGCACAGCTGGAATGTGAGGTGGCCAACGCCAAGGCTGAGGGCAGGTGGCTGAAGGAAGGCCAGCCTGTGGACTTCAGTGACAACGTTGTGAGTGAGGTGGAAGGAGCTGTTCGGCGCCTGCTGATCATTATCACCAGACCCCAGGATGTGGGAGAATACACCTACCAGGTGGCCAGCTCCAAGACCACGGGCAACCTCAGAGCTGAGGGTAGGTTCCAAATGCTCAGGCTGAATCACACTTCTTCCGACGATCACTTAATGGGTCAGTGGCTCCTCAGACCTTCAACTGTCACTTTGAGGTGCAAAGGTAGCCTTGAAATCCAGACAAACATCTAGAAAGCTGTAGGGTCTGGCAATGAGAAATGACAATGGCCCAACTCGAGGGGCAGAACCAAGCATGCATTTGAAAATATCTATGCACGCAATTGGATAACACTATGACCAATCTGAAGAATACAAGAGGTGACATATCCAGACCGCTAACCAATAGATAAGTCTTGCTGTATATGATCGGTAAAACAGCAACGCTTTTGGCCCGCCTATATCAGATACACCGATGTGATTGGTTAATGTTCTGGGTTTGGGCAATCGGGGAGTGAGTATATTGCTTGTTCCCAGAGTGACTCGCTAAGCAAATTCAAATTGTGCTCTCGTGAGAACTCTGAATTTCCAGGGTAGTGCAAATGTGCAAAACCATCGCTTTTCCAAATATCTTAAATGTCTTGACACCCCAAGGGGTTGCCATGGCCTGCTTGATAAATCACCTGGTGAGTTGCATTTGTAATATGCTTAGTATGCATAATATGATTTTATCTGATCTTTTACAATCTGTGCTATTCATTTAAATAGATGATGACGAAATGATGACTCCAGCCAGCCCCAGGCTTTGTCCATTACAACCTTCATGAACTGAATATTACAATTCATGAAAATAAAAGACCCTAAAGATCACAGACAAGAGTATGTTAAATATGTTGTTGATCCAAATAGTTTCCAACGATTATCAAACAGAGACATCCTTAGTTTGATTTACGGTAACACATGTCAATGTGTCCTTGACCCCGTATATTCTGAGGAACACGAAAACAGTATCCAGTAGAGATACCACATTTCAATAGAGATCTGGCTTACTTTGATGCGCCTCTTTAACAAGTGGCTCATGGCAACCACCAGGGTTTCTCCAACATAGACTTTAATTGGGTGGGTCTTTTTTTGAGAGAGAGAGAGAGATAAAGAGAAGGAGAACGACGCCATCCGCCATCTAAAGTGTTCCCCATACATTGACTTTTCCGTCAAACGGCAAATAGGGTTAGGGTTAGGTAATGTAAAGGTAAAGGTATAATGTATTAAAGTCATCGTATTTCATTGTAGAGTTGCCAGCAACACTGATTGGCTTTCGCTCTGAGTAGCCCCACCTCCCATGCTCTGAATCAAAACATGAAACATGGCAATGAGGGAGGAAGTACTGTGGTTGTCCGCAGATCAGACTGCCGTCCGGATTCAATGTTAGAATCAGTCCAGCGTACATGGATCAGAATGAGGGACACCAGAAATACATTTGAATCTAAATCTCAACAAGTACTAATTTAATAGGCGCTTTTGGTATGGAAAAAGGTGATTGTTTCCACCAATGTACACATATAAGGTTAACACATGAATATACGGCTACATTGTTGTTGACCTCAAAATGATAACTGTACCTGTTGTAGACTATCCACAATCAGGTGGTCTGTATGCAATGCCTCATATATTTACACACACGTTTTTCTTGTGACGCGTGTGCCTCCCCAATATTGTAAAGGTCCAGTATGTAGAATTTAGCAGCAAATAGTGGTCAGCTCACAGAATTGCAACCAACAAAATGACCCCATACACCCTTATACATAATGACGGTACAAAAAACGATCACAAATGGGCCTTAGTAATGGGGGTTAGGGTTAGGGTTAGACACAACCCTCATTCTGACAACTCTAAATTTTTTTTAATGCAGTCTCTTTGGAGTCATTTGTCTGTTCTGGGATACTGTAGAAACATGACGGTGCAACATGGAGGCAATCACGGAAGAGGTCCCACGCCACATGAAAACACTTGATTCTTATCTTCATGGGATTGTACATTGATTAAATTAAATTTAAAATAATTACATTTCTGCCAAGTCTATTCCGCTCGATAACCACTAAATCCTACTCACTGGTAGCCTGGCTATTGCCCGACAAACTCAATCGTAGATTGCACCTTGGTCTGGGGAAGCTGCTTTTTTTCTTTAGCACTAGAGGCGTGATCAACGGGAGTTAAATTGACTGTAGCTGTGTTCGAAATCTTTCCCGATTCACTCACTCACTATCCTATATATAGTGTTTATGATATAGTGAACTATCCAGGGATCGAACAAACAAGAACTCGGACACAACTCTGAACATTTCTAAATGTCATTTGCATCCGTAAATGCGCCCACATTGCATTGTGGTATACGGGAATAAGATATAGGGAACATCGTATGTTCACTCAAATTTTGGGTATTTTATTGAAATCATTTCATTGATTGTAGCGGTGAAGATCAAGAAGACCCTGAAGAACCAGACCGTGACAGAGACCCAGGAGGCAGTGTTCTCCCTGGAGCTGACCCACACCGAGGTGAAGGGAGCCCAGTGGATCAAGAACGGCATAGAGCTGCAGACCAGTAACAAATACGAGGTCACCTGTGAGGGCACGGTCCACACGCTGAAGGTGAAGAACTGCAACACCCAAGATGAGTCTGTTTATTCCTTCAAACTGGGCAAGCTGTCTGCCAGCTCCAGGCTCAACGTGGAAAGTAAGTCACCTTGTATATCCGCATTGTTACTATTCTGGTTCTCCGAAGCCCTGATCAGATGTTGACATGTTTTGATCTGTCTCAAAGCTATCAAGATTGTGAAGAAGATAAAGGATGTGACATCACTGCTGGATTCTACTGCTTCCTTTGAGATGAATCTGTCACATGACGATATCCCTGTGAAGTGGATGTTCAACAATGTGGAGATCCTTCCGAGCAACCAATGTAAGATCTTGATGGAGAGGAAGGCCCACAAGCTCATCATCCAGAACTTGAACTCTAGTAACACTGGAGAGTACACCGCTGTGGTGGGACACCTGCGCTGTAGCGCCAACCTCAATGTAGAGGGTAAGAAGGCTGCTCTCCAAACTGTGTAGATGTTTTTATTATATGTGAATTCAACTTTTGAATGCATTCTCTTTTGAACTTCAGCTCTGTGCGTGACCAAGCCCTTGAAGAATTTGGAGGTACCTGAGACCCATGTGGCCACTTTGGAGTGTGAAGTTTCTCATTTCAATGTCCCCTCTACTTGGCTGAAGAATGGTGTGGAGATAGAAATGAGTGAGAAGTTCAGGATTGTTGTCCAAGGCAAACTTCACCAGCTCAAGATCATGAACACGAGCACTGAGGACTCTGCAGAGTACAGCTTTGTCTGTGGAAATGACAGAGTCTCTGCTACTGTTACTATCAGCCGTGAGTTTAATACAATCAATGACATGGAATTTATCATGACGTTATACTAGCTTTCGTATGGATGCAGTTTAGCTACAGTACACTTATGATAATCTGTTGTTTCCTCAGCTATTCTGATCACATCCATGCTGAAAGACCTTAATGCAAAAGAGAGAGATACCATCACTTTTGAGGTAAATGTCAACTACGAGGGCATCACCTATAAGTGGCTGAAAAACGGAGTGGAGATCAAGTCGTCGGACAGATGCCAGGTTCGCAGCAAACAGTTGACTCACTCCCTCAGCATCCGAAACGTCCACTTTGGAGATGGGGGAGAGTACAAGTTCACAGCCGGATCATCAGCCACGGCAGCAAATCTCTTCGTCGAAGGTATTTGACGCTACTCCAAGATCACTGTTCCTTCTTGAATGTTTTTTTTTTCAGTGGGCTTATCGATGTGATTTTGTCTCCTCCAGCTCGATTGATTGAGTTCACAAAGAAAATAAAAGACCTAAAGATCACAGAGAAGAAGAGGGCTACTTTTGAATGTGAAGTTTCAGAGCCCAACATCCAGCCAATATGGATGAAAGATGGACAAGAGCTGGACTTGTCAGAAGAAAGGTATTTTGTTACTTTTGTTTGGTTCAATATCCACTTTTCTTGTAAATTTGTAAGCAGTTTAAATATATGGTCTAATCTCTTTTCTTTTCATTGTACAGATACGTTGTTCAGGCTGAGAAGTTTGTCCATCGCCTCATGATTCAGACGGTGCACATGTCCGATGCTGGGGAGTATTCAGTGGTGGCCGGATCCAATATGTCCAAGGCTCACCTCATCGTAGAGGGAAGAGACATCAGAATCACCGAACCAGCCAACAAGACCATCACGGTGAGACACACAACAAGTGCCAGCAGAAATACACACACCTTGGTCCCGTCTCAACCAAGGCAAACAATGATGACGTGTGAATGCAGCATCTACCACATCCCTACTGCAACCTTAATAGTCCAAACCTTGTCTTTTCCTCTCAAGGTTTTGGAGAAACAAAGAGCCACTTTTGAGTTTGAGGTGAATGAGGAGGATCTGGAGGGCCGCTGGCTGAAGAATGGAGTTGAGATCCAGTTCTCAGTTGAGGAGAGATTTAACTACGTGACCATCAGGAAGATCCACCGTCTCACCATCTCTGAGACCTACAGAAGTGATGCTGGCGAATATACCTTCATCGCTGGCAAAAACAGGAGCACCATGAACCTCCGTGTCAACAGTAATTCAAATATTTTATACATTTCTTTTACATTTGACCAAAAATGCAGCGAATGCAATAAAGATACAAACATAGATTAGACTTGGATATAATGTAAACACCTAAATATGAATTTAAACTTACAAAGTTTGGACCTGAATCTCATTTCTCTCCCTCTCTAGTCCCAGAGCTCCCTCAGATCGTCAAGCACATGGAGCCCCAGTCGGTGGAGGCTGGAAAACCAGCTCGCTTCACGGTCACAGTGACTGGTGTTCCCCAGCCACAGGTCTCCTGGTACAAGAACTCCCAGGCTTTGTCTTCTGGCTTCAAGTGCAAGTTCCTTCATGAAGGAAACGACCACACTCTGCTGCTGATCGAGGTGTTCCCAGAGGATGCAGCTGTGTACAACTGTGAAGCCAAGAACGACTACGGAGCAGCCACAAGCACTGCACCACTCAACGTAGAAGGTAATTGCACCTCTGCAAGTCATTCAAGTTAATGCTGTGGAGGAGGTGATGTGGTGGTCGTGGTGGTGATGTGATAATGTGTAGGTTGGGATGGTGAGGATGTGGGGCTTGTGATGGTTCTGATGTGAAGGTTCTGATGGTTCTGATGTGGAAGTTCTGATGTTAGGGATGTGGGGGTTTTGATTTGGAGTTGGTCATTGCTGCTGGAAGTGGTGTCGGGTGGTGGCCAGTAGGTGGCACTCTTTCCCTCTGGCCAAAAATATCAATCCCGATGCCCAAGTGCAGTGATGGGGACACTGTGGTGTGAAAGGTGCTGTCCTTCGGAGGAGACGTCAAACCAAGGTCCTGACTCGCTGAGGTCATAAAAGATCCCAGGGCACTTATCGCAAAATCGGAGGGGATCTCTGGTGTCCTGGCTAAAACTGCCCAACCAGGCTCATCCATTTGGCCCCCTAATCATCCTCCTGTATAATTGGCTGATTCATTAATTCCCTCACTCTCCACCACAAGCTGGTGTGTGGTGAGTGTTCTGGCGTTGATTAGGTGCCGTGCATCACCCAAGATGCACGGCACATTGGTGGTGGTAAGCGCTTTGAGTTTCCAGAAAAAAAAATGCGCTATATAAATTCAATCAATAATGGAGAGGTGTGGAGCTGGTGATGATGAATCTGTGGAGGAGGTGGAAATGGTGATGTGGGGGTGGTTTTGATGGATCTATGGAGGATTTGAAGGTGGTGATGATGTGCTATATCTCCAGTGTCTGAGGTGGTGTCTCCAGACTCGTCTGCGCTTGTCGCTCCTCCTGTGGTTCTGTTGCCAGTCGCTGACACCTCCACACCCGAGGGGGCGCCAGCACGCTTCCAATGCCGAGTGCGCGGGGAAGGTAGGTGGAAAAACAACATCTAGCATTCTAACTTTCAGCAATACCATTTATGTGATGTACAAGTTAGATATTTGGTGCTGAGTTACTCTCTTTCTGGTCAGATGTGAAGATCAGCTGGTACCATGGTGACAAGGAGATCAAACAGTCAGACTTCTTCAGAATGTCCCAGTTCGATGACAACTGCCAACTGGAGATCTCAAGGGTCTACTCTGAGGATGAAGGACAGTACACCTGTGTGGTCAAGAACAGCGCAGGAACTGTGTCCTGCTCTGCAAGCCTCAAGCTGGACGGTGAGTCATGAGAACCCTTACTGCTGATTATCCCCTGTTTGATCTGCATCTGGTCTACCCGTCCCATCATCCAACTGTGTTTTGAAGAGGAATTCCTTCATGGTTGAAATCTTTGTATAAAGTAAACATGCTTCCTTTCAGGGCGAGCCCTTTGTGCGCCGGAGCTGCATGTCTCCACCTGCCTCACCAGTCTAAAGAAACATTCAATTGGGCTGAAGCCCATCTTTATCCAGCCAATAGCAAGCAGTGCTGTGTCCCATGGGGAAGTGGCCAGGTTCCATGCTTGTGTGTCCAGCAACCCAAAGCCACACATCAGCTGGTTTCACAATCAGCAGCCCATTCAACCCACAAAGGATGTTGTCTTTCATTTTGATGATGTGACAAACACCGCCACACTGATTCTAGTTGATGCTTTCCCTGAGCATGCTGGGCAGTATAGCTGCAAAGCAAGCAATAGCGCTGGGGAGGTGGTGTGCTCTGCTACTCTCACCATAACTAAAGAAGAAGGTAACTTGGTCCCACTGCGAATGGTTTCCCTCCCTTCAGATGAATCTGTTGCCTCACCTTTCTATTTGAGTCTGTAGTCACTTCTTCTCCCAGCAGTGCTCTGCCACTTCCTGCATGATGCAGCCCCAGAAGATCAATCACACATCCCTCCATCCCCCCTCTTCTCTTCTGTTAACTAACCATGCAGATAAATCCCTCCGCTCTGAGATCACCCCCTCAAGAAACATCTCACCTTCTTTTATAAGGGACACCTTCTGGATTTCTGCATGAAATTCACCAGTCTCTGTTATCCTTTTCCCAAAGATACCATCACTCGCTAGTCATAATTAATATCAACTACTTGGTGAATTTACTTCTCACTGTCATTTTTTGTAATTTCGCCATATAATGTTATACAATGTAAACATAACTGTTTTGTTCATATTGCCTTAATGACTTTGAAGGCTCTGCCAAGATTGGATGCTGTGTCAATGGGTCCAGCATCTGAACTAATAGCACATCTCCTCTCTCCTCTCAACAGTGCCTCAAGTTAAAGAGCAGATAGAAACAAAGACTGAATATGAAGTCAAAGGTAAGACCCATTGACATTTGACATCAATGTTTTCATCTCAGCACACTAGAAGAGGGAAAGTTCAACAATATACAATCTAATCATTTACTTCAAAAGAGGTTTATAAAACCTTATTATGGTTTGACTCAACTGCCTTTTTTTAAAGTGTGTCAATATGTTATGACGTTGAACTATTCCTTTGACTTTATTTTCATTTCACAATGCATGGACTCTTGCATTGTTCTTCAATATAAATGTCCTCCCTGTTGTCCTTCTCTATCTTCTGTTCCCATGTTTTATTCCTGATAAGCGTGCTTAATGTACGTCTTTGACCTGTGTGGTTGCATCCTTTGAGCCTCTTTTGGCATGAAGGTTCATGTGTATTTTTTCAGGTGCAGGATATATCTCTTGTAAGATTCCAGACCTGAATGTGTATTTAAAAGATATGGATAAATAACCACATCTTTGAATTGTCTTTTTAATTATCTGGAAGCGATGACTCTCCTGCTAAATATCTCCTACCCTGGCTTGCAGATAGTGGGATGTGATTCCTTTGGTTTGCCTTTAAATAACACAAGTAAACTATATTAGTTCGAATAAACGCCTTCTCAAACAATTCTACTGCTTGATTAAGCAAGTTTATTAGAGAGCCTCTCATACATTTCATCAGAGTCAGAGGAATAGAAAGGGCGTTTATTCTCCTGTCTGCAAGTCAGGTAAGGAATATTCTACCGCAAACAAGCCCGTCAGTTTAACTCGGAAACATCTATGCCTTTTATAAGTAATTTATGTTTTGAAGAAATTTCCACAGAAGAAGGATCAAAACCTCCTGCAGGTTTCTTTTAAAAAGAATCTTGCGTTTATTCGAACAAATATGGTGAGTGAAACTGTTTTCCTATGGCTTTGTGACTTGCAGCATGCATTTAATATTTACATTAATGATTCTATTCAAATCTTTTTCTGTTAATGCTTCAGATTCTACTGTTTTGACAGCTATTTGTGTCTTTCTTTCAGAACAACCTTCTGATGAAGGGAGAGAGGAAGAAAGCAGTGGTAACCTCAGCACAAACAAAGAGCACAAAGGAGCCTTCTGTGACACATTAGACGTCCTGGATCAAGGGCTGGTATCAGCCGTCGACTCAGAGAACATCAAACCCTCGTTCACTAAAAAGCTAAAGTTGCAGTCGGTTATAGAGCGGGACCCAGTAGAGTTACAATGTGAACTTGTTGCTGGTCCTCCTCCTACTATCCTCTGGTTCCATAATAACAAACCTATTCACAAAGAGCACAGACGTAAGATTCGTACAAAGAGTAAAATGCACATGCACACCACACGACTAGTTATTGAGAGCATCAAAGAGAAGGATGCTGGCAGCTACAAGGTCATGGCCATAAATTCAGAGGGGTCAGCAGAGTCCACAGCATCGCTGCTAGTGTCTCTTGGAGAAGAGCAGTCTGCTAACTATCTGAGCTTAGCGAGGCGTTCTGCCAGATCCAGTGAGAGAGCTGATAATGTGGCAGAGCAGAGAAAAGAGAGGAAGTTCAGGGTAGACCTCAGGTGTGTTGGCTCACCATTTGACAAGACATCCAAAGACCAGCGGGGAAGGTCCAGATCAAAGAGTCTGGTGCGTACGGTCTACTTCAGGTCGCCTTCTCCATCCAAAGCTGACGCTTCAGCTAAAGAGTCCCAGCATCTGGAGACTGGTTCTGAGCGTGCCCGGTCCCCGCCCGCCATGTTTGAAAGTCCCGAACGTTTTAACGACCGGTTCAGTGATATCTACTGCGACAGGCACACAGGGGCAAGGTTCAGTGATAAGTTTAGTGACCGGTGCAGTGACCGATACAGTGAAAGGTTCAGCGATACTGAAAGCCTTCACGAGGTGAGAACCAAACTGTCCTCACTCCAAAAGGCTGTTAAATTAAAGAAGAGGATGTCTGTGTCGACCATGTCCTCCTCAGAGTTTGATGCAGAGTCTGTAGCGAGTGAATCTAGCTATGCAGACTATGTGGACAGGCTCAGGGTCAAGGCTCCCTCTTCCTTGCCAGATCGGTCATCTGAGGCAGGTCGCAGGGAGTTTCAGGGCAGGAGTTTAGGTTTGGTTTCTCAGAGAAGGGAGGCTTCCCAGCATCGTATTAGGCACTCGTTTGAACCCCAGTCCAAAACTCGGGCCATCCAGATGCTAACAGGTGACACGACTGTGACAGGTGAGAAAAACATCACCAGCACATTAACAGAGAGAAGTGAGGATGAAAAAGATGATACTTTAGTTGATTCACAGGCAGAGTGTGGATTAAAAAGTGAACTTGATAAGAAAAAAATGGATGTAGCTGGATCTGAAGTGCCATGCTCTGAAACAGTTGGTACAGTGTCTTCATTAAGAACAGAATCACCCAGAGCTAAGATAAGTAACAGGGTTACCCTAGGAGACGGAGAAGAGGAATATGAGGAGGAGTCTTTGAAGGCTAAGTACGAGAAGAGCCTTGAGGCCGACAGGATGGAGTGTGAGGAGAAACTCCTTGCTCTGCGCATCAGGAAATGGCAGCATGGGATGCGGATGTCTCAAGAGGAACCTTTTGAACCTGAGCATGACCTCCCCTTGGCTGCAAAGGAGCAATACTTGGAGCACAGCATGGAGATGGCGTTTGAACCAAAACCAGCTGTAGAAGCTGATACTCCACTCCCTGTTACTCAGAAATCCCCCAAAACGAAACAGTACCTTGGAAGCCATGAAACGATGCCTTTGTTGAAGCCTAAATCACCCAAGATGAAAAGACAAGCAGAGGAGGCAGAATGTACTTTTTTGAAACAGAAATCACCCACAGCTAAAATAAGTAAATCATCCGAGAGATTCCTTGATGACAGGGTAACCTTAGGAGACGGAGAAGAGGAATATGAGGAGGACTCTCTGAAGGCCAAGTACGAGAAGAGCCTTGAGGCCGACAGGATGGAGTATGAGGAGAAACTCCTTGTTCTGCCCATCAGGAAAAGGCAGCATGGGATGCGGATGTCTCAAGAGGAACCTTTTGAACCTGAACATGACCTTGCCTTGGCTGCAAAGGAGCAATACTTGGAGCCCGAGGAGCACAGAATGGAGATGACGTTTGAACCAAGACCAGCTATAGAAGCTGATTCTTCACTCCCTGTCCCTCATGAATCCAGCAAAACGAAACAGTACCTGGTAAGCCATGAAACGGTGCCTTTGAAGCCTAAATCACCCAGGATTAAAAGACAACCAGATGAACCAGAATGTGCTTTATTGAAACAGAAATCCCCAACAATGAAATCAAGAGGCGAAGAAATGTTGTTTGAAAAGAGCAGCGAGGATCGTGAGCTACAGCTGTCAAGGGAGAATATCTCTGAGCTGAAAACAGAGAGTGAGTACTCCAGTGAACAGGAAGCCTTGAATGATAGGATCATGAAATGGCAGCAAGGGGTGCAGATTGAGCAGGTGCAGACCGTGGAGCTCCCACCAGACTGGGTTGAGGCCTACCCCCCATATGACACAGTTCACCAGTCTACTTATGTACAGATAACCAGCCAGCCTGCAGCCCTACAGCCCGGACAGACTTCTACAGAGAATATAACTATGGAGAAATCAATCCTGGGTGAGGCTCATCCTCCTGGGCAGCTGATGAAACAAGATGAGCAAATGATTGAGGCACTGGCCACAGAGGGGCGAGAGACCAGACTTCAGAAAGACAGTGAGTACTTTGTCAGTGAGGAGGAGGCCTTAGCACAGCGACTTCTCAAGTGGCAAAAGGATGTCCTTGACCAGGAGGAGGTTGTGGAACTTGAGTCTGAATGGTCTATGGGTGAACAAACCTATAAACAAAGTCCCTCAAAACCACATAATTCCACTGTTTCAGGATATGATCCCTCTAGAGCTGGGACAGAACAGCATCATGCAGTCATGTCTGAGGAACTCTATGAGTTTGAACCTCCTGCTCCTTATAGAGATGGAAGCTGTCAACAGTTCCAGGATCAAGCTCCTACTAAAGAACCATCACATGCTCACCTGCTAGCTTATGGTCATACATCTAAATATGTATTTGAATCCTTACCTGACATAAAACCAAGAGCTTTTACTCCAGCTGCAGCAGCTGCCTCTACCTCCAGTCCTCACGGGGGAGCTTCCGAGTCTCCTGCTGAGCATAGCCTACATTACAGTTGTGATGTTCCAATTCAAGACCCCCCATGCTCAGCCCCACCATCTGAAGTGGATAGAAGCCACAAGGGTTCCTCAGTCCCAAGCTGCACTCCCACCCAGCTCCATGGATCTGAACCAGGTTCTGCTCAGGCTCCCACTAACATGTTAAGGAAGTCCTCTCCTGTGCGACAAGCTCCAAGCTGTAGTACACAGGAAGGGCTTGCAGTGGAAATTAAGAAGAGAAGCAGGGAGTACACATTCACTGTGGGGGAAGGCCAGGTAGAACAAACAGAGGGCTTAAGATCACAACATGACCATGTGGATGTTGGAGAAGTTAGGAGGGAGAATATTGGGTCCAAAGAGACCTCTGCATGGAGGGATAAGAGCCTCGAGACTGGCACAGCAAGTGAAAAGATGAGTGACTTTAAAATCAAGTCCAAGCAGGAAAATAAAGATAAGGGAAATAAGGAAATGAAAGGCTCACCTCCGGTATTTGTCAAAGAAATTACAACCATGAAAGTAAAAATTGGTGAAATGTCAGAATTTACTTGTCAGTTCCAGGGCAACCCTGAGCCATCAGTCAAATGGTTTAAAGACGGTCATCCCTTAACCCACAACCCAGATTATGACATCATGATAAAATCCTGTCATTCAAAACTGACTGTCTTTTACCCAACCACAGAACATGAGGGCACCTTTAACTGCATAATAACCAACAGTCATGGCCAGTCCACCTGCTATGCAAGCCTGGAGATATCAGATGAGAAGCTTCTGAGAACCTCAGAAGCCACTCGGGTGCTGGTGTCCGAGGAAACCGCAGAGAAACACCAGCAGCACTCCATAGAGGAGGAGCTGCAAGCCTATATGAGTACAGGAGCAGCAACCCTCCATGTGCCCCAGGCAGGAGACCCCAGACCACAGCACTCTGATAACTCCTGCACCTGCTCTCCAGTGGAGATCAGAATCACCTCTGCCACACCACTCCCTGACATGATCGACGTGGGCAGTGAAGAGAAGGCAGGTTCCATGGATGTCACTAAAGATGCCACCCCGCAGATAAAAGAGGTGGCCTCCCAGGCTGTTAAACACAAATTTACGTTCTCCTTCGATGTCGCCAGGGAGGCTCCAGAGGTGGTCACTGAGCTCAAGAGCGTTCTTGGTTCAAATGGAGAGCCTGTCGTATTAGATTGTAAGGTAACTGGAGATTCATCCAGTCAAAAGACTTGTGTAGGTTCATCTGAGAAGTCGCTCAGCAGTTCCCAACCAACCAATCCTGGGTCTTGCAGAGAGCCACTGCCATCTATATCTGGCTGTGGTCTTCACTCTTCTGCTGCTGTTATCAAAGTTTCTCAGATAAAGCAGGCTTTTGAGTGTGATTCACCTGACGGACACTTTAGTGAGGAACAAAGAATGGAAGCTCTCTTTCCTCAGGAATTCCTTCCTGTGCTGACAAAAGGAGCACATGCTAGAGTGATTAGGGAAGGAAGTACACTCATACCTAAACATAATGTAGAAGAAGTTTTCTCTTCTGTATTTGGGGAGCCTGAAACTGTTCCAACATCAATGACATTTATACCACCCGAAACTGTCGAAACTAAACCTGGATCAAAAGCCTGTATACCTGCTGGAACAGGTTTTAACCAGTCCGGCAGGCTTGAAACGGTGAAGCCAATCTTTGTGTCGGAGACGGACGGTGAAATCCAGACTGTAGAAGGGTCTTCTGTGCTAGACGGCCACCTGGAGTTGCATACATTTGTCCAGGATGTGCAGAACAAAGCAGATGTGGTCAGACCTGAGCCTTTCCTGCCAGGGAAGGTGGCTGAATACACTGAGGCTGATGAGGCAGAGGAAATGGAGAGAGAGACGGATATTCATGCATTTGAAAGAACAAGTAGCTTCATACCTTTCCAATCTGATAAAGCAGTGGCCAAGAGCTCCTCTAAAGTGGGTGCTACAGTCGCTGAAGTCACAACACAGAAGGGCAGCATTGAAACCACAACACCTCCTGGTGGCAGTGACTCTAAATATCAGATTCAGGAGGTCTCAGCTCTCAAAGAGGAGGAAGCATATGGATATTTGGAGACAGGTCTTGATGTGGATATTTTTAGTAAGGGGTTTACAATAAACAAAGAAATTATGTCAATCCCAGAGCCCTCAATAGATAGTGGGGTCTTCCTCAGTGTTCCAGATTCTCAGGTAGCGCTCCATGACACTGACATTCTTGCTGATCATCAGAGTCATGATGGACTTCTCCAAGAGGGATGTACCAGTGAATCCCAAATAATGTCTGTGAAGTCCAGAGCAGACAGCATGGCATTTGGTCTGGCTGTCTCTGTAGCAGAACAAAAGACTGAGAAGCAGACTGTAACTAAACAGGTTAGCAGTGGTCTTGACACTGCTTCTATTGAACTTGGAGCCTCTGCTGGGATTATAGAGGTAGAGGAAGTAACTTTCAATGCTGTGTATGACTACTATCACCCTCAGACAGACTGGGGACGACCACTTTCCCCAGAGTCTGAGATGTCCATCGAGATTGGCAGCACCTTCAGTGATGATATCGCAGATGCTGCTGAGAGGTTTTTCACCCCTGCCTCAACTGAGATCTCACAGACAGTCGCAGAGTCTTTCCAAACCCCAATGTCTCCAGAGTCCTTCCATACTCCTGCTACATGCATGTCCGGGGGGTTCATGACCCCTCAAGAATATCCCTTCTCTTCTACAGAGCAGAAAAGAGCCTCGACGGCTGATTCCAGTGAACTCTTCTTCTCTCCTTCTCAGTTCCTGAGGTCTCCTGTTGATGAGGTCATTGATATTAGACCTTCTGCGTATAGTTTGGAGGAAAGTCGATTCCTTGCTGAAAGCAAAGGGTCTCTTGGTCTTGGTTCGATCCAGGAGAAGGTTCAAGGAATTCCTCCGGCCTTCCTCAAACCTCTTACAAAGAAAAGGGTGTTTGAAAATGATTGTCTCACTTTTTATGCAGAGGTGTTTGGTCTTCCATCTCCAGAGGTGAGATGGTTCCACAACAAATCCCAGCTGCTTTATGACGACAGAGTCCGAATGCACAGAGATGGAGATAACATCAGACTGACAATGAACAGTGTCACCAAAGCAGACCAGGGGGAGTACATTTGTGAAGCCCTAAACTATGTAGGAGAAGCGAGAAGTGTAGCTTTAGTAGTTGTTGTATCTCAGGAAGTGAGGTTCATGCCTGCTCCACCTGCAGTGACTCATCAACACATTATGGAGTTTGACATGGAGGACAATGATTCTTCTCGCTCTACGTCCCCTCAGGAGATCCTGTTGGAGGTTGAGCTCGATGAGAACGAGGTCAAAGAGTTTGAGAGGCAGGTGAAAATCATTACCATTCCCGAGTATACCGCGGATAATAAGAGCATGATAATTTCCCTGGATGTTTTGCCTAGTCTGTATGAGGAGGGTGCTGTGGACTTTGTCACACAGGAGAATGATGATCTGAAAATAGCGTTTGAGGTTACTGAAATGCCCCCAAGGTTTATCAACCCTATCTGTGACATGGAGACCCCCGAGACCACCACAGTCTTGTTTGAGTGTTCTCTCATGGGTAGACCATCGCCTATCATCTCCTGGTTCAAAGGAGACAAGAAAATTCCCCATGACAACAAGAAATATCTTCACTCCTCTGATGGAGACAACCATTTCCTGAAGATATGTAGAGTCAGCACCCAGGACAGTGGTGTTTACACTTGCAGAGCAATCAATGTGGTCGGGGAGACAGTGTGCAGGGCTTTCCTCAAAGTGATGAGCACCGAAAACTTGTCCAGTCAGACCCGAGGCCGGGAGCTCACTGCCGTCTCCCTAGGAAGTGCCAAGGTCCAGCCCCAGAAGTTTGACCTAATGGTAAGCAACATGTCCCTGGAGGGAGGGCAGGTGTCAGAGATTGAGCTGGAGTTTGAGTTTCAGCATGAAGCTGACGAGTCTCAGCGCGCAGTCCGACTGGTGGCCAACACTGATCATGAGATGAGCGAACACGGAGAGAAATATGTCAGCATCAACTTTGATGTGTTTGCTGAGCCAGCCAAAGATGATAAAGTAGAATTCAAAGGGAAGTCGTCAGAAATGTGTAGCTTTCAGTTTCAGGTCACAGAAACAGCCCCTAAATGTATAATACCACTGACGGCTGTGACCGCAGCGCACGGTACGCCTGTGATCCTGCAGTGCTTGGTGAATGGCAAGCCAAACCCTACTGCTCAGTGGTACAAGGATGGACACCTGGTGCAAGGTAGCCGGTGCATCATCCAGGAGAAAAGCTCTGGCCATTTCAACCTGCTCATCACTAATGTCACACAAAATGATGCTGGGGAGTACAAATGTTTAATCCAAAACCAAGCCGGCCACACCGAAACTACTGCTCTCCTGAAGGTGTTGTAGTACAGAAAGAGACAGAAGTGTAAAAGGTATTAAATTATTGTTTGAGGGTTTGAGTGATTAGATGAGGGACAAGATGAGGCTCCACTAAATCGTGATGGTTATGTTGGGATGTTTTTATTTTGTGGAAGCTCTAAGTGAGGGTGTATTGTAGCACACCAGAGCCAATTGTTTTTCAGTAGATTTGTAGATGGTTGTATGGTGTGGTATGGTTGTGCCATTAAAATGGTCAGGGTTTACATTTGCTTTTCAAATCAATTATCAGTTAATAATATATTAGTATGTTAATTAAGACACTCCGTGATATCGATTTGAATATAATAACATTTTAATTTTAACATTTTTAATATTTTAATTAGGGTAATGACAGGATTATAAACATGCACTATTTTGTGTTCGGTGAATCATCCACGTCTCTTATTCATAAGTACAGTGTGAGGTCAAAATGTCAACAAATGGATTTTGCGACCAGCAAAAATAAAAGATTTTTGTCCTAAAATGTAAAAAGCAATCCTACCTGGTACATAGATAATACTGAAACAGCAATCTAATATACTTACATATGGATTTAATTTTGTATAAGTGTCTCAGCTGATGTGTTAAAATACACATCAACATTCACATAGACATTCACATATAAATAAACAGTATTCAACATTATTTGCAAACTTCTGAACAAATGGGTTTGGGAACTCAGACTAAACACTGAGTTCACAAGACAACACTCCCAGTGTCCCTGACATTAAATACACCAAATACATACTTTGTAGCCTTGAATATTTAGTACAAAGTAGTATTTTTATTGAAGTGTTTGTTTTGTGAAAGCTACTGATGTGTGTCTCTGATACAGTATTATTACAAGCTGCTGGTTTAATTTGGTTTTGCTGACTGAAAATTTACATTTCCTATATATATTTTCAAAATAAAATGATATTTTTGTAAATATGTGTACTTTTAGAGATACTGTTGGTAGAGGCTGAATACTATGAACCCAAACAACAACTATGATACGCTACAAAGCCATGAGCACACAGCTAAATATTTCAGATGAATATTAAAAACCATGGCGTAACTGTACAGAAGTTGTGTTTGTCTGAGCTGGAGTTATACAAGATACATTAAAGGATTTGGTGCAAATAGGACAAGTGTGGTGTTTTTTTTTTTTACCTTTTCTTTACACTTAAAAGAGTCATTGAAATGACAACTGAAGAATCAAGAGATCTTGTAAATCATCTGAAGCCATCTCAAGCAAGACAACATTTTGGTTCAATAAGTTAAAAATACTTATCTTCTATTAAGTGTGAAACAATGTATCAATCAATTATCAATCAGTTGTTCAATATACTATGCTTTAATAGTACTTTCCAATACGTCTTTCAAAATACAAAGAATGTTCTAATAACAATATATGAGACGTATCAAAGTAAAGATAGTTATTAATTAATAAAATAATTATTGCAGGTAAAAGAATTTGATAATTAATTGTTCCTCTGTTGATCAAGTGGTCCTCAACCCTCCTCATTATCTCCTAACAGAACATTCTAGCATCTCCATGGAGACCAAGCGAGAAGAAACCTACTCCACTCTTCTACAGCTCCCACAAAAAACTAGGACACTCCAACTCAAGCCAGAGCCCAAACGTAGTTCTCTAGAGAAGAAAAAAGAAAAGCCAGTTTTCCTTAGCCAGCTGTTTCCAGCTGCTGTGACCGAAGGGGAAACGGCTAGGTTTACCGTCACAGTGGCGGGCTTTCCCAAGCCCTCTGTTCAATGGTTCCACAATGGAAAGATGATACAAAGCTCCATTGTTTATATACTAATAGAGGGAAAAGAGGAATACACATTGGCAATCACCAAGCTTACTTCTGACTATGAAGGAGAGTATTCCTGTACTGCCACGAATATAATTGGCCAAACCACCTGCTCCACATACCTGGAAGTTAAAAAGAGTGATGTTAGTAAGGCAGAGAAATGGGTTGAACAAATGTTCAAGGTTAAAGGTCAACCTCCCACATTCACTTTAGAGTTTTACTCTGAAAGATCCCCTGAGGGAGGAGAAGTTTCCTTTAAATATGAAGCACGTGGACACCCAAATCCAGATATCAAATGGTTTAAAGGTGCTATTCAGATCCAACCAAATAGGAACTGTATCCTAGTCAACAACTCAGATGGCTCTGGCCTCATCCAAATAAAGAGCATCAAACAGGAGGATAGTGGCATCTACACTTGTAAGGCCACCAACCATTTTGGAGAGGCTTCATGTAGTGCTGAACTGGTGGTTTTCAGGGAGTCTGTTCAGCAGGAACAGCACACAGTCATTCAAGAAAGAGGCTACAAAGTAACCATGAATGAGCAAGCCACAGAGTCACGCTTGTACCAGGTCAGCCTTCCAGGACAGGAAAAATCTAGTTCAGATCAGATGGTTTACACCATTGGCACTGAGGACAGGCAGGTCATTCCCAGTGAGCAGGTGGGTACCATTAGAGAGCTGACTATTTCTGCTGCCACTCTCCAGAGAGAGCAGGTCACCCACCAGGCTGCTGTTCTGCAGTCCCATGAAGTGGAGGAGAGGGTGTCAGTGGCTCCTGCCCATCCATCCCACATTTCAGCAGTCCCTCTCAGACAGCTTCACATGGCAGCATTCACATCCTCTGTCTTGGAGAGTCAAGACCTCACAGAGCAACACTGTGATCGCATTCTGAGTCCAGAACTTTTCAAGCTGCAGGCCGCAGAGGAGGAAAAGTCTAACGTGATGTCAGCCTTATCTGAGGAGGTCCTGACTCTCTCTACTGTTAGTACAGAACCTCTGGGTGACAGAGTGTCAGCTAAGATCATGCCCACCTCAGAACCAAAGCATGTTGTTAGTGGGCCACAGGTAGATGCACAGCTGCCCCTCCGGAGGGAGTCATCCCGTGACATCCACCAGCCCCAGCAGGAGAGGAGCTATCAGGTGAAGGAAGGTGTTAAGATCTTATACTCTGCCCAGTTAGCAGAGAAGCGTGTGCTGCTTGAGGGTCACATCACCCAGCTAGCCTCAGCAGAATCTGCTGTCAAATCCTCATCAAGCAAAGAACTGGCCAGACCCGTCTTGGCCACAGTCAGTGACACCAAGCAGGCTTTATCCAAAGAGACTGTGTTCTCGATGCAGAGGCCTGATCAGGAGATGGCTTGTCTCTGTAGAGATATAATGCTGAAGGAAGCCCTCAATACAGAGGAGGGGCAGGCTCTTCAAGCTGAACACTCTCAACAGCTGCAGAGTCTGGATAGTGCAGAGATAATTCAGTCCCAAGTTGAGCCAAAGCAGTTGTTGCACCTGCAGGTCTTCACAGATCAGGACCTCCTCCCTTTTGAGGAGAGATTCATATGTGACAAGCCAGCTCCAGAACAGTTGAGCAGCAGGAAAAGTCCAACCATTTTACACAGTGTCAGCCATATTGATCAAAGGACGATGGTGTGTGAACATAAAGAAGAGTTTGATGCTACCCCTAGCACCATTACAATCCAGCCCATAAAAGAGGTTCACGCTTCACTCCATCTTCACTCCCACCAGCCTGTGCAGGAACTAGCTAAAGAGGGACTACTTGTCGTTGAGAAATCGAAGCAACAGCTGGCAGCACAGAAACAGGAGAAGGCCAGGAATCATGCAGCCATCTCCGAGGAGAGAAGGGAGATCACAGCAGATTATCACAAAGATCTTGATGTGTCTGTGACAGGAGTTAAATCACAGCTTAGATCTGAGCCTAGACCTCAGAACATCCTCCAGGTCTCCTTTCACCCAATGCAGCTCCCAAAGGAGACCATTTTCAGTAGTGACATGAAACAGCAGCGTGCCTTAGTTCAGAAGGAGGAGCGTTGGAATTTGATGAATGTCACCACCGTAGAAGACAGCCAGGCTTTGGAGGAGGGCCATACTGAGAGTCT